>QANY01008651.1:1968036-2568036 GCA_003255025.1 Datisca glomerata
CACACACACATTGAAACCAACATTATTATCAAGACAATGAGTATCAACTCAGAAAATATTCAAAAATCATCTAACATGCTCAGATACAAAGTGATAACCCCCCAACACATACACACATCCACACACGAAACTAACACTATTATCAAGAGAATGAGCATCAATTCAAAAAATATTCAAAATCATCTAACACGTTCAGATACAAAGTGATAAACCCCTCATCCCCCCACTCACATTGAAATTAACACTAATATCAAGACAAGGAGTATTAATTCAAAAGATATTCAAAAATCATNCCCCTTACACACACATTGAAACTAACACTATTATCAAGACAATGAGTATCATTCAGAAGATATTCAAAAATCATCTAACACGTTCAAATACAAAGTGATAACCCCCCCAACTCACACACACATTGAAACTAACACTATTATCAAGACAAAGAGCATCAATTCAGAAGATATTCAAGAGGGGTTACTCACATATCTTTCGTGAGCCGTATCATTCTGCCAACCTTTTGTAGCACTGAAATGCGTGATGTAAAACATTTCAATTCGAATAGTTGCTACCCCAGTTGAAGATTCTATCCAAAATGCAACAAAAGTTGAGTCATTAATTATTATATACTAAACATTATAAAGAGTACTGAAACAATATTTTGATTCATCTAACGAAATTGATGATCAAGAAAATATACATTCCCTCCATTATGATTCTATGGAAGGTTTTTACAGTTTTGAGAATTGGTTTTTGAGCGTTCCTATAATAATTGAAATAATTAGTCAAATAATCAAAATGTAATAAATAAACTTTGATAATAGGAATTACCTCAAATTTCTCCGTCTCCCAAACCGTGCATAGCCAATCTCAGTCATCTTGTGATACACCCTTATAAGAATGTCGCCGTGCTACTATTGGATCTTTGAATTTTTTATAATGTCTGTGCAATGTGTACTTGTATCCCTTGTATGTGTTCGCTGCTTCAAATTTAATCCAATCAATCATAGCATATTAGTCGATTCAAAAGTAAAATAGACCTGTAATAATCTTTTACTATCGGTCACACAATAAAGAAAATATAACAATAAATAGATGTATCATTGTTACCTGCAACCTATCAATTATAACTTCTAGGAATTCTTCAGGCACATTGGACCAGCCTTCATATTGAAGTGGTATAAATTGTCGTACGAGGGCACCAATCTCAAGGTTAAATTGCACGGTCCACTTTCTAACGGATCTAACAACACCGGGAGGAGAAGTATCGATTGGTAATGTTCTGAACTGGTTCACTAACCTCTCCAACTCAATCCCTCTTGTTGGCCCGCGAAACCTTCTCACACTCCCTAAAGAAGATGAAGCTCCTACAACAAAACAAAGAATAAGAAACCATTATAATAAGAACTATTACAAATTGTATATACCTGAATGGGAACCATCTTCATCAGTAGAAGATCCTACAGTAGTATCTAGATTTGGAAGAGGAGTATTTCTTCTGGGAGACATTATTAACCTGCATAAAGATAAGTGGCATGAAAGAAGATCATAAACAAGTTATTGCTTACAAAATAAATTTAAGTAAATTTAAGAAGAAATGAACGAATATTTTATGGTCACAAGCTCACCGTTACTTTAAAATTCAATTTATTTCATCATCACTTGATATAATATCATCTGAATCATCATCATAATTAACGAAAGTGTCATCTTCATTGCCATCATCATCAATAAAATCAATATCTTCAAAATTTCTATCCCCTACTCCAATAACATTTGCATCTATTTCAGAAAGTTCTACGTCATGCCTGCGAAATTACATTGTTTCTAACTCATCTAGATCGAGAGATAGCAAAGTTATTTCAGTAGGCCCTATGACTTCATCTTGTTCTATCTCAGGAACATCCCATAAATGTCTATATTGAACCTTTTGCACCACTTTCCAATTGACTCCAAATTTACAATCATCAACATAAAAGATTTGTTCTGCTTGCGATGTGAGAATAAAAGGCTCATTTTCATACCAAGTTTGGCTCAAATTTACATGAGTGAAACCAAGATCTCTATTCACTCTATTTATTTTTGCATTTCTGTCAAACCATTCACATCTAAATAATATAACTTTTCTTTCTCGTACATACTCCATCTCAATCACTTCTTTTAACCTACCAAAAAATTCAGTCTCTTCTCCATTATGTTCTCCTGGAACTACTAAGCCACTATTTTAGGTTATCCGGTGATGATCACGATCTATGTTATGGTATCAAATTTCATTGACAATACAACCAGAATATGACCTGACACGATTATCTGAACCAAATGCTAAAGCATATAAATCATTTGTGGCTTCTAATGAACATTGACGGTGCAACTCAATGATCTAATAAAAATAAAAATAAAGTATTAGTTACTTCCGTACTAATTTTAATGATATATATATATAGTCAAATATATATATACATACCCGATTTCTAACCATTCAGGAAATTGGTTTCGGTGTCTTGAACTTAAGTCAACCCGACTAACTCTGTTTAATTCTCTCATGTGCTCTATGCACATATTAATCATTTTATTTTAATGATTTGTGCAATAAAAAACAACCATTGAAAATTAGACTTAATCATGTTATTGATATACTTACACTAAGTAAGGTTGTAGCTCATCGCAATTATTCAGTACATACCATTGGGCAATCTCTAATTCTTGTTTAGAAAGATGAACTATTT
Organism: Datisca glomerata; assembly: GCA_003255025.1. Taxonomy (NCBI): domain Eukaryota; kingdom Viridiplantae; phylum Streptophyta; class Magnoliopsida; order Cucurbitales; family Datiscaceae; genus Datisca; species Datisca glomerata. Next base: position 1,970,760 of record QANY01008651.1, read on the forward strand.
TCTTACCACCAATTGGACGAGCTCATTGAGTGAAGACAGCTATTGACCCCTCATTTAGTTTGTCAAAGTACCCATCATCATTCCTTTCATTCTGCGTGAATTTGGTTTCAACGCCACGGAGATACAATGAGCAAAAAGTCAACAACTCATTAACAATGTAAGCTTCGACTTATAGAGTTTTATTGATTTTTCATCTTTTTACAATGTTAATTACTACTTTGGGAATTTAATCTTAAAAATTTATTAACACATTCATGTAAAATTAGTCTGTGAATTATGCTATTATTATACTCATAGTCAAATGGGAAATCCATAAGATTAAAGCTAAGTATGTCTTTATATATATATATATATATATAATTGTACGCACTAATTAATTACTTATTTTGTTAACTCTACCAATAAAATCAAATNTAAATTATGAGTAGGGTAGGTACTCTCCCTCCCTCCCTCCCTCCCTCCCTCCCACGTAGATGTTCATACACCAGGTAAATGAATGTAGAACTTTTTTTTTCATTAAATAATTAGTAAAGAAAATTAGTTAAATAATCTATAACTTATATATATAAGATTTACATATATATATAAATTGTAAATCATTATTTACATATCAAATTCAATAATTATATATATATTTAAATTGTAGGATCCAAATCATTATCTACCTTTTATTCTCAATCATTCAGACACTAAATGAATAATACAAAAGCAGGATGGTGCTTAATAAATCTTTCCAATTGATTTTCATCTACAAAAACCACAGCCCATCGCAAAATATTATCAGATTTTTCATCCAAAGTTTTCTTTCTAATTAATAACGCAAATTTGTTAAGCAAAATTGGCTATCTAGGATTGCAATAAGAAACTTAAACTAGGATGAGAAGAGCAAGAGTCGTATCCAATATTTTATATGTTAAAGAAGAGGAGGCTGGTTCTCAAATCAGACTAAACAAGTTTCTACACTGAAATGTGGAACACCCACCTCAATATCAGACTATAAAATTATAACTAAACTTACTTTGGATTTAGAGAGAAATATTTTGCCAATCTCATTACAAATTTGTCTAAGAATCTTGCATATACAACAAATTTAGTAGTTCAATTAATGAATCCAAGAAACTTATTATGAAATTGATCGAGATTCACTTCTTATGCATCAAAAATACAATATTCATCTTGGTTGCTAAGAAAAAAAATGGGACTAGAATAATTTAACTAAAAGAACCCAATTCTTTCTTCTAGTAAGAAAGTTCACAATCCCTTTTAGCCAGAACAGATTTGAAATCAAGTTTCATTTTATCTTCTTTTTCACACTTTCTCAGCTACCAAACACGACTAATAAAAGTGATGAAGAGGGTCAAAAGAACTCATAGGAACTTTTTCACTAAACCCAACTAGAAAAGGTTAAATCAACATTAAATCAAAATCCTAAATCAAACCCTAAATCTAAACATAGCATAAATCTAAACAGAGCCTAAACCTAAGCAGACTAAACGGAGAAAGAACGAGAAAGAACAAAACCCTAGAATTATGAATTTTCAATCGGCAATAAAAAGAAGAGAAAGAACCCGATGGAGGTTTGCTTACCTAAACCTTGGTGGTCGGCCCTCGACGAAGAAGAAGAAAAAAGACCAAGCTAGACAGTCGGCGACAATAGGTGATCTGTCGTGGGGGGTGGGAGGGGAAAATGACTTTGCGCGCAGGGGAGATGAGGGAAAGATGAGTGTTTTATGGTTCTCACGAAACGACGCCGTTTAGGAATATTACCTTTTGTGACGAAAATACAATTTGGTGGGCAAAAGTAGACCTTTTGCCAACCAAATTATTATTTGGTCGTTAAAACTATGACTTTTAGCGACGAATTTTGAATATTCGTCACCAAAAGCCTTAGAAAAATTTCGCGCCCACCCATTTTCCTTTCCCGGGTAAATTATCAAGGTCTTTCGTGGCCAACAAAAATGTTGGTCGCCAAAGGATGCTTTTAGCCACGAAATTAACTTCGTGGCTAAAAGCTTGGTCGCTAAAAGAAGTTTTTCTTATAGTGTCTCCTCTATGTCCAGAACGGTTATTCTCAACTCAAGTTCGATCTACAGCCTGTCTCGAAGAAAGCCTCAATCGACTCATACATTCAAATGATCAAAGAGATAAAAGACAAATTAGCTGCAATATTTATTAGTGTTGATGATGAAGACGTGCTCATTTTCACAATCAATGGTTTACCTATAGAATTCAACACTATCAGAACTCGAGCTGAACCACTCTCTTTGGAAGAATTACATGTTCTTCTCAAAACTGAAGAACATTATCTAGAGTCACAACAGAAGAATTAAGACTTAATTTTTCATAATACTGCTCTTCTTGCATCCTCTTCAAACAGAGGTACTTCCAAGGGTTGAGGCTCACTCAATTATAGAGGCAATAGAGGTGTCGGCAGATTCAACTCTAATCGAAGAGGAGGAAGAAATCCAAATTGGAACACCTCAACTTTACCATCTGTTCTTGGAGTTCCACCTCTCCATGGCCATCAACCATCCCTTCTTCTTTACCTAAGTCACATGTTTCTTTTTTGGTGCTAAGCATTTTGATTTTCTTTGGCATAATAGATTAGGGCATCCTACACCTACTATTATTAGACAGATATTAAATAAAGCTAGTTTACCTTGTACTTCTTCATCTTCTAACAAGTGTATTTGTACTAGTTGTGTTCAAAATAAAATGACTCGTATTCCATTTACTCTTTCTGAATCTATGTCTTCATCTCCTTTAGAATTAATACACAGTGATGTGTGGGGGTCTTCCCCTGTTGCTTCTTCTCTTGGCCATGAATTTTATGTTATATTTATTGATGACATGTCTAGGTATACTTGGTTCTTTCCCATAGCCCACAAATTTGATGTGTTCAATGCCTTTAAGAGGTTTAAAACCCTTGTTGAGAACATGTTCTCCACAAAAATTAAAAATTTCAGAACAAGTAGGGGTGGTGAATTCAATAGTTTACAATTTCAGTCTTATCTACATAAACATGGCATTGTGCATCAAATAATATGCCATTATACTCCTCAGCAAAAGCGGGTTGCCAAGAGGAAACATCGTCACCTGATTGAGACTGGTCTCACCATGATGCATCATGTTTCTCTTCCCCCATCCTTCTGAATTATGTTTTTACTGCCTCTGTTTATTTAATAAATCGTATGCCCACTCCTGTTTTACAACATACTTCCCTTTAGGAAAATGTTATGAAGCATTATATTAATATAAGCATTTTTGTTATGAGTTACTAGAATACATAGTCTTATATCTAGTCTTATATCACGTACAATATGTAAATTAATAGAAAAAATATGAAATTTCATTTATAAGTAAATGTGTGGTTTCATGGACGAGATTATGATTTTTTTCTAAAATAAATGAAAACTAAACCCAAGTTTTCTTACATATGAAGCTAGATTTTTTATTATTGTAATTTTTTTTATCAAAAATAGAAAAGCATGCTCCTGAAAAAAATAAAATAGAAATACAAAAGTTGCTTTTTTATCCATTTAACTGTAACGAAGTCATAAAGACAAAAAAAAAAACTAATTAGATTTTCATTTGGATTTAAAAGATTAGTGTATGCCTCTTTTCATGCTACCACTGTTTTATTAGTTAGATTTTTCTTTCATTGCTGACATAATAAAATCTTAACTAGGGGCAACGATTTTATAATCTGAGATGCTAATTTCGCGCTTTATTAAATTCAACTAAATTATATATATTAGAGTGAACGTATTAAAATATTAGAAGCACTCTAGGAAACAAACAACGTAGATCTTACAGTAAAACTCACTTATCACGTTATAATATAGTTATTGTATATTTTCACATTATAATATAGTTATATTATCGGAAACATTATATTGGTATATATATCATTCTAAAATATGAACTAAGTATCTGAGACACTCATAGGCATTTCAGCCAATACAATTCGAAGCAATTAAAAATTAGAAAAAATTGTTTTTTTAGAAGAAAGCAAACTCACTGACTATCATCTTAACTTTCTTATATAATTCTTTAAAAGATTCTTCATTGATGTCTATGAATATCATAAAATTAGTAAAAAGATTCAAAATATATATATTTTTATTGATGTATAGGATGTGAGTAATATTTTTTTGATAGATACAGTATTTGGTTGGTAAGTTGTTTTTTTTTCAATTAGTTGGTACCATATATATATAGAGAGAGGTAGTTTAATTTTTTAAGACTTGGTTCGTATTTGAGAGAAGTTTAAACTACTAGATCTTTAGTAGATTGTGTGAACTCATCTAACCAGTGTTACAATATTAGTTAAGTCGTAATCATAACAATATTTACATATTTAGTGTTGCAATATTAGTTGACTTCCTTACTTATATATTAATTTATTAAAAAAGCCCACATGCATACATAATGGTTTTTTATATTTTTCAATTTGCTCAAATAACTTCGTTTTTAAATTTAATTGACTACTTAATTACAATTGACTTGCCACCTGCACATGATATATTTTTTATTTCCATCTTGAATGCTCTAAACTTCCTTTTAACTCAAAATCTCAAGCTTTATCTTCCATCTTTATGCACCAAAAATTCTTTAATTCTCTGTCAGAACTCAGAATTAAAACACAATGATGCTTCCCAAGTTCCAAATCCCGATTCCAAAAAAACCCAAAAACGTCATAGAACACAAATTAGACATCAAATCCTTTCTCGCTTCATTTGGCTTTACTTCATGGATTCTACTCCTAACCATTATTTTGCTACAATTATCCATCATTTTCACCAGCACTTGCTCCGCCCCGAGACCCACCTCGATCCACCGTCTACGCACCACTGCCAATAACGTCTCCTCTGCCCGTAACGTCACCGAAGACCCGTGTCCCTCCGGTAGGGTTTATGTCTATGACCTACCACCCATGTTCAACAAATATTTATTAGAAAAATGTGATGTCTTGGACGCGCGACATTCGCTTTGTGATAATGTATTGAATGGCGGGTTTGGCCGGAGAGCTCCGGAGCTAGCTAGGGTGGTGCCGGAAAGTGTTGCTCCGGCATGGTATTGGTCTGAGCAATACATGTTGGAACCGGTTATTCATAATAGGGTTCTTGAGCATAAGTGTAGAACATTAGAGCCAGAATCAGCAACGGCTTTTTATATACCGTTTTATGCTGCACTCTCAGTGGGGAGGTACCTTTGGTCTCATAATTATACTGTGGATGAGCGTGATAAGGATTGCAAAATTGTGATCAAGTGGGTCCAAGATCAGCCTTATTGGAAAAGATCCAACGGTTGGGATCACTTTATCACACTCGGCAGAGTTTCGTGGGATTTTCGACAATCGAGAGATGACCAATGGGGATCTAATTTTATTAACATGCCGGGGATGAATAACATCACAAGGTTATTACTTGAAAGAAACCCGTGGGACCACTTTGACGTCGGTGTGCCTTTCCCCACTGGATTCCACCCTAGATCAGACGCTGACGTCATAAATTGGCAAAACTTTGTACGTGCACATGAACGTACAAGCCTCTTCTGCTTCACAGGCGGGACACGTGACAGTTTTAAAAATGACTTCCGAAGCATTCTACTGAGTTACTGTGCCAACGAGTCCGACTCATGTCTACTCGTTAAGTGTTCTCGGAATCGGTGTGCTAGAGGTGACCCAGCGGTTCTGGAAACCTTGTTGAGCTCGGATTTCTGCTTGCAACCTAGGGGTGATTCGTACTCAAGAAAGTCCGTGTTCGACTGTATTCTGGCAGGATCAATACCGGTTTTCTTTTGGGAGAGAATGACGTACAAGCAACAGGAGTGGTTCTTCCCGGGTGAACCGGGGAGTTACTCGGTTTTTATAGACCATAAGGAGGTGGAAAATGGGAAGTCAATAAGAGAAGTACTAGAAAAATATAGTAAAGATGAAGTGACAAAAATGAGAGAGAAAGTGATAGAAACTATTCCAAAAATAGTGTATGCTTCACCACCTGAGGGTTTAGAACATATTAGGGATGCTTTTGATATTGCTTTAGATGGGATATTAAAGAGATTCAAGAAACAACAACCGATCAGTAGAATATGAAATGGTCAAATTTGTTTATTCATTATATGTATTCAACAATTGTTTTCATTTTATTTCTTTCATGTTTATGTTTCAGCATATGTATATTTCAATAACCTTATTATGTGAACCGTTGTTTAGATTATCAACGGAAAATGTAGTAATAATAAGCAATTTTGTTTTTTCAGATTGACTACAAAAACATGTTTTTATAATTTGTTTTTGTTTAAGAGAAAACAAAATGAGTTTTCGGAACACATATTCTGGTTTGAATATATAGAAAATTACTATTAGACATTTTTCACAATATTTAACAAGAAAGGTTAACCTCCCACTATCGAGCATGTTCAATTTGATAACAAAAGTTTTAAAAATATCTTCACTATTTTCAAAAATCTCTCTTTCGAATTGGAAAACAGACAATCACGTTGGTTTATGTAACCGCAAAATCCATAACGAGTGAGCCTGGCAACTTCCCAAACAAAATGTAACCATTTTTATTATTTACAGACTCAATTTGTCTCTGAAAATGAGCAAAGATAACGAAATTTAACACAAACAAATAAATAAATGTAGAATGAATAGAGAATTAATAAAGAGAGAGTAATATAAATTTATTATTAAATCCAATATATTAAGTAGCTATGCCTGATTTAAAATCAGCATACATACGTGAAGAACAAAGCTGGCCTTTGTTTTTATCAAGAAATATTAAGAATTAATTACCATCACAAAACAATATTAATTAAGAGAGGGATCGTGAATCAACGATAAATCATTTTAGTTTGTTAAATGTTAATAAAGTTTATCTTGAAATAAGTTTCGACTGTCGCTGCACATACAACGAAGGTAGTATTAATTTACTTTGACCCATCTCTTTCTAGCTGTAAAAACAATGGATTTTCTCCATTGATCAAGTCTACATCAATGAGTTGGACGACTTCAAACTTCACAGATCTGATTTCATAATTATGAGTCTTTTTTACCGAGTATTAAGTTAATCATATATTAAAACTTCAAGATAACATCTCAAAATCTAGGGTTTAGAGTTTAGATGAGAAATTTTTTTTCGTCTGCTTGTGTTTATTATTTATCAAGTGAATTTATTCCTATTTCTATTATTTATAATATCATTATAATATATAATATATTTATAATCCTCAAATTCAATTTATTAATTGTACTAGTTTTTGAGATGAGTGTTGCACGTGAATATAAAATTTTATAAATATTGTATGTAAACTTATTTTCTTCTTAATATATGTGTACATTTTTTCTATGATATTAATTTAAAAAATACAGATAAGGTAGTTGTTCATTTTCAATTAATGTTATCATAAAATACATTAGATTAAGGACATAAGAAGTTGATTAATTTGGCTGCCGACAGAATTAGATGGGAGATAAATTCTAAAACTATGAAATCTCATTTTTTTTTCTAATTCAAGTATAATTGTATAGTTACGATGACTATTATGGAAATATACATTTTTTTTATTGAACGTAAGCCCTTTTGATACAAAGAGCTAGATATGTTGTTTAAAAAAGAACTAGATACATATAAAGAAATTATAAAAAGTTATAAGATCACAGCCTATTTTCTCAGGATTTGGATAAAAAATATTTAAGATATGAAAACAATTAAAGGTTATAAGTGTGTATGAAATTTGTCTAATATGTAAATTAATTCATTTTACTCGATTTTAATTATAAATTATTTCTCTTTTATCAAATTTGAGAATTCTACCATTCACTATGTAATGATTGTTAAAGATTATGTATTATATTGTTACAATTAATAATAATTTTTATAGGCACATCTAATTGCGTCACATTTTTACAGCCAACTTTATCATATGAAAATTATTAATTATTTATCATGATTAATATACATTTACTTAGTTTCAAAAAAATATATACATTTACTACATAAATTTTATTTATATATATATATCGAAAATATTGTCTTAGTCTATATAAAAACATCACGCATAAAGGTAAAAGGATATCAAACGTTTTTCACAAAACAATTTTAAAAAATAAAAATAAAGAAGACCAAAGGTTGGAAATTGATTTAAGCAGATTGAAGATATTATAAAATGTAGACGTTTGGAATATAGTTTCTAATAAACAGGGAAATTTGTTATTAGTTGAGGAAAGCAAAAATATGTTAAGCCAATATAATACGAAAACGAAATAAGTAAATAATAATTTTAAAATAAAAAAGTTCCTATTAATGTTTATAATATTGTTTTTCATGTAAAAGTTATATATTGGTATTTTCTAATTCTAGTGCTATTACAACATTAATAAAATTCTTACTTAATCCCACATTGACTGTCTCATCAAATACAAAAGTTCCACATTTTCTTTATTGATTCATTGTTAGCATTATCTATAAATATAAAAATGGTTGGAAGTTTAAAGTTCTCTTTGTTGTTTTGTTGTTATTTATCAAATAACTTAGATAGGCTAGTTAATACACACATGTATTTGAATATATTATATTTATAAGTAAGTGTACTAGAAAAATTTCACATAACACGTGATAAGATGTAGACCGAAAACTAGACGGTTATGAAGAATAGACCAATCAGACAAAAGTACATGGATTACTGACGTGGCAATCCAAGGAAAAGCTAATCATGACTATTTGATTGGTCAGACGGTCAAGACTTACTAAGTTGTTAATGTTGATAGGCTATGTCTCAGAAAATATTCTTTCGATCCTATTTTCAGATAGAATTAGATAAGTTATATGAGATTCTATGTAACCGATTGAAAGTCTATAAATAAAGGTAATATGTAACTTCAACAGGGAACACAACAACCCTCAACACACATGAGAAATAAGTTGACTATGCAGTTTGCATTAGCCTTGTAAACTCCTTTTCCAAAATGAAATACGATCAAAATATTCCCGTGATTTTTCTTCCATTTAAGGGTTTTTCACGTAAATTATGGTGTTGTTATTCTCTCATTCTCTTCCTTAATTATTTTCTATATTTTCATAATATGATGTAGGAAATTCACGATCAATTATCAAACACCGTTAATTTTTCCTTTACATTTGGTGCTCTCGTTGAGAGATGAGAAAAAAACTCAAGAAATCTCTCCCTTAAATGCTCAAAACCAAATGAAATGCGCTTCTAAAAATGGAAGCACAAGAAGAAACGGATGCGGAAGTAGTAACAAAAATGACTACGGAACCAAAAACAGAGCGAAGAACGATAAATTCACTCATTTGTATTCGATTTAATTTATCTATTTTGTACAATTATTATTAACACAATTCATAGAATTGAATTATGTAAATTCAATACCTACCATGAGGGGTCGATGAAACCCATGAACTGCCACCCGCGGACTACCAGACCATCGAAGCTCCACCTACGACAGCTAGGCTAAGAGTAACCGAAGCAAACAAAAAAAGAGAGGAAGGAGATCAGAAAATAAATCCATTCGAAGGAAGGATAAGCTAAAAAAATCAGAGTGCATAAGAAAAGTTGAGCTCATAAAGCTCAGACCAGAAGAGCTCAAAAAGTTAAGATCAGAAGAGCTCAGAATGCCCAGATCAGAAAAACTCAGAAAATACATATCAGAATGCTCAGAAAGCTCATATCAGAAGAGTTCATAAATCTCAAATATGAAAAGCTCATAAAGCTTAGATTAGAAAAGATCAAAGGAGCTTAAGAAAACTCAGATAAAAAAAGCTCAGAAAGCTCATACCAGAAGAGCTCATAAAGCTCAGACCAGAAGAGCTCATAAAGCTCATCAGACAAGCTCAGAAAGTTCAGAAAAGCTCTGAAATCTCATATCAGAAAATCTCATAAAGTTCAGACAAGAAAAACTCATAAAGTTCATACCATAAGAGCTTAGAAAACTCAGAAAGCACATATCAGAAGAGCTCAGACCATAAAAGTCAAAGTCAGAACTTCAGAATAGAAAAGTTGAAGTCAAAGCTTCAAAACAGAAAATCTAAAGTCAGAGCTTTAGAATAGAAAAGCTGAAGTCAGAGCTTCAGAACAGAAAAGTTGAAGTCAGAGCTTCAGAACAGAAAAGCTTAAGTCAGAGTTGAAGTCATAGTTTTAGAACAGAAAAGTTGAAGTCAGAGCTTCTGAACAGAAAAACTTTAGTCAGAGCTTTAGAACAGAAAAGTTAGAGTCGAAGCTTCAGAATAGAAAGTACAAGTCAGAAATTCAGAACAGAAAGTAGAAGTCAGAAATTCAGAACAAAGAAGATTCAGCGCTTTAGAAAAGAAACGCTAGAACTTTAAGAGTATCAGAATTTTAGAACAGAAATTTTGAAAGAATTTCAGAATAGAAATTTATCAGAAAAGAAAAAACTGTTAAGGAAAGAATCTCAGAGCAGAAATTCCAGAGAAAGGAATAGCAAATAAGATCACATTCACTTCAGAATGAGATATCTACCACTTCAAAATGAGAAAACTGCCACTTCATTACAGAATAGGAAAGCCAAAAAGACAGTCATTCATTTTTAGAACAGAAGGCTACGACTTGATAGCCCTTCAATTGGACTTTATAAGGAAAATAAAAGATGTACAAACAACGAGAACGGAAACATCCTGACAACGAGAACGGAAACGTCCTGACAATGGAAGCGACAAAGGGAGCGGAAATGGAAACTTAGACAAAAAAATAGGAAGAAATATTATATGGCGAGTCACATAATTATAAAGATATGGGAGTCTAGTTCATGGAGAATTTTACAGAATTCAAGTTGAGCTCCAGATCAAAAGTATAGTAGTCTTCGTACAGGAAAGTAAACTTAATTATGTCTTTTGAATTTAATTTTTTTTAAGAAGACTTACATAGAATGAGAAAGATGTTGATGTTAACTGTTTGAAGAATTTTACAGAACTTGATTTAGAGCTCATGAGAAAAAGTTATGATAATTCTCATGGAGGCTACTCAAGAAAACCAATTATGCAGAATCTTAAATTCAGAAATTAAACTGCATTTACTAGGGGCCAACTATATGATGAATCTTATATCAACGGAAAAGATACAGAACTCAACCTTGTAAACAATTTAACAAAAATTAATATGAAGCTCCCGATCAAAAGTTATGGCAGCTCTCGTTGGCGCTATTCAGGAAAGTAAATATATGAATGCTTCTCAAATTTTATTATTAAACAGTATTAATTTATTAAATAGCAAATAATATATCATTAGAAAACTATGGATATCTATTTCTTGAAGAATTTTACAGAACTCGATTTGGAGCTCTCGAGCAAAAGGTATGACAATTTTTGTTAAGATTGTTTGAGAAAGCAGACTATGCATAATGGTCAATTTCGGAAATTAAACTTTATTTGATGGAAGCCAACTATATGGTGAATCTTACATCATCGGAAAGATACAAAAGTCTACTTATTGGAGCATATTATGTGGAACGGTCAAATTCATTAATTAAACTGTACTGACTAAGAGCCAATTACATGACGAATTACATATCATCGGAAGCGTATGAAAATCAACTTCTTGAAGAATTTCATGGAATTCAATTTGTAATTTTTGATCAAAACTTATGGCATGATAACGTGCAGACTGTTTACAAAGTAAATATTTGCGTCAACTTTCTCTCTTCTTCGACAAGAATCGAAATTAGGACGTGAGTCCTTGAGAGCAGGCAGTTTGTAATTCATGTTCTCTAGAGGAAATAAGGGCGTAAGTCCTTGGGAGAGACGATTCATAAATCCTACTCTTAGAATGAACTAAGGGCGTGAGTCCTTGGAAGGGGCAGTTTATAAGTCCTACTCTCAGAAGGAACTAAGGGCGTAATTTCTTGGGAGGGGCAATTCATAAGTCTTACTCTCAGAGGGAACTAAGAGCATAAGTCATTGGGAGGGGCAATTCATAAGTCCTACTCTCTGAAGGAACTAAGGGCGTAAGTCCTTGAGAGGGGAAATTCATAAATCCTAGTCTCAGAAATAACTAAGGGCATAAGTCATTGGGAGGGGCAATTCATAAGTCCTACTCTCAGAAGGAACTGAGGGCATAAGTCCTTGGAAGGGGCAGTTCATAAGTCCTACTCTCAGAAGGAACTAAGAGCGTAAGTCCTTGGGAGGGGCAGTTCATAAGTCCTACTCTCATAAGGAAGTCAAAATGGGGACATGGTTCCACTGAAGGAGCCTAAGTCCTTTGGAGCGTCTATGTATACTGTTCTCAGAAGAAAATCAAGACGGGGCCATGGTTATTTATTTGAACCTAAGTCCTTGGGAGTAGACAGTTCGTGGGACATTCTCCCTGAAAGCAAAAAATGTAAACGAGGTCATAGTTCTTTATTTGAACCTAAGTCCTCCTCTCAAAAGAAAATAGGCAGTTCGTAAGTCCTTCTCAAAGTGAAAACGGGGTCATGGTTCCATTGAAGGAGCCTAAGTTCTCGGGAGCGTCTACATACGCCGTTCTTAGAATGGGAAATTCTAAAAGAACGAAAAAGGAAATATCCTTAGACTTTAGAACTGAAAAATGAAACATCTTCAGAACAGGGAAATCTGGAGATGGGAAAAGGAAACATCTTCAGAATGGGAAGTCTGGAGATGAAAAATGAAATGTCTTTAGAACACGGAGAGGGAAATGTCTTCATAACGGAAAATAAAATGTCTTAAGAATGGAAAAATCTTTAGAACAAAAAAAATTGAGAAAAAATTTCAGAAAGAAAAGAAGTTGATGAAAGAACTTCAAAAATAATTAAGGAAAGTACTTCAAAAAGAAGCTGAGGAAAGAACTTCAGGAAAGAAGAGAAGTTGAAGAAAAACTTCAAAAAAGAAAAGAATTGGAGGAAAGAACTTCAGAAAAGAAAAGAAGTTGACGGAAAAAATTTCAAAAAAAAGTTGAGGAAAGAACTTCATGAAAGAAAAGAAGTTTAGGAGATGGGAAAAGGAAACATCTTCAGAATGGGAAGTATGGAGATGGAAAATGAAATGTCTTCAGAACACGGAGAGGGAAATGTCTTCATAACGGAAAAGAAAATGTCTTAAGAACGGAAAAATCTTTAGAACAAAAAAAATTGAGAAAAAAATTCAGAAAAGAAAAGAAGTTGATGAAAGAACTTCAAAAATAATGGAGGAAAGAACTTCAAAAAGAAGTTGAGGAAAGAACTTCAAAAAGAAGTTGAGGAAAGAACTTCAGTTAAGAAGAGAAGTTGAAGAAAAACTTCAAAAAAAGAAAAGAAGTTGAGGAAAGAACTTCAGAAAAGAAAAGAAGTTGAGGAAAAAAATTTCAAAAAAAAATTGAGGAAAGAACTTCAGGAAAGAAAAGAAGTTTAGGAGATGGGAAAAGGAAACATCTTTAGAATGGGAAGTCTGGAGATTGAAAATGAAATGTCTTCAGAACACGGAGAGGGAAATGTCTTCATAACGGAAAAGAAAATGTCTTAAGAACGGGAAAATCTTTAGAACAAAAAAAATTTAGAAAAATTTTCAGAAAAGAAAAGAAGTTGATGAAAGAACTTCAAAAATAATTGAAGAAAGAACTTCAAAAAGAAGTTGAGGAAAGAACTTCAGGAAAGAAGCGAAGTTGAAGAAAAACTTCAAAAAAGAAAAGAAGTTGAGGAAATAATTTCAGAAAAGAAAAGAAGTTGAGGAAAAAAAATTCAAAAAAAAAGTTGAGGAAACAACTTCAGAAAAGAAGTTGAGGAAAGAACTTCAGGAAAGAAAATAAGTTGAGAAAAAATTTCAGAAAAGAAAAAAAGTTGAGGAAAGAACTTCAGGAAAGAAAAGAAGTTAAGGAAAACTTCAGAAAATAAAAGAAGTTGAGGAAAATTTTCAGAAAAGAAAAGAAGTTAAGGAAAGAACTTCAGAAAAGAAGTTGAGGAAAGAATTTTAAGAAAGAAAAAAAGTTGAGAAAAAACATCAGAACATAAAAGAAGTTGATGAAAGAATTTCAGAAAATAAAAGTAGTTGAGTAAAGAACTTTAAAGTTGAGAAAAGAAAGGCTGAGCTGAGAAAGAAAAGCCGAGAAAAGAAAAGTTCAGTAAAGAAAAAGCCAGTAAAAAGTCAAGGAAGGTCGTGGCTTCAACATTTTAGAACGGGAAGGTCAGGAGTAAGGAAAAAGAAGCGAGAAAAGGAAGGAAAAAGAAGCGGAGGAAAAGAAAGGAAACGGGAAAACTCTATCGATGAACTGGTAGTAAATCAAAACGGGGTTATGGTCCTACGAAAGGAGCCTAAGTTTTTGGGAGTGTCTACGGACGTCATTCTCAGAAGGAAATAAAAATGAGGCCACGGTTCTTTACTTGAACATCAGTCCTCCTCTCCAAAGAAAATGGGCAGTTTGTAAGTCTCTCTCAAAGTAAAAATGAGGTCATGGTTCTTTATTTGAACTTAAGTCCTCGTCTCTAAAGAAAATGGGCAGTTTGTAAGTCTCTCTCAAAATAAAAATAAGGCAATGGTTCTTTATTTGAACCTAAGTCCTTCTCTCAAAAGAAAATGGGCAGTTCATAAGTCCCTCTCAAAATAAAAATGAGGTCATGGTTCTTTATTTAAACATAAGTCCTCCTCATAAAAAAATGGGCAGTTCATAAGTCCCTCTTAAAATTAAAATGAGGCCATGTTTCTTTATTTGAATCTAAGTCCTCTCAAAAGAAAATTGGCAGTTCGTAATTCCTTCTCTCATAATGAAGACGGGGTCATGGTTCCACTGAGGGCGTAAGTCCTTGAAAAAGGCAGTTCGTAAGTCATGTTCTCTAAAGAAACTAAGGGTGTAAGTCCTTGAGAGAGGCAGTTCATAAGTCCTACTCTCAGAAGAAACTAAGGGCGTGAGTCATTGAGAGAGGCAATTCATAAGTCTTACTCTCATAAGGAACTAAGGGTGTAAGTCCTTGGGAGGAGAAATTCATAAGTTCTACTCTCAGAAAGAACTAACGGCATAAGTTCTTGGAATGCGCAATTCATAAGTCTTACTCTTAGAATGAACTAATAGTGTAAGTCCTTGGGAGGGGTAATTCATAAATCCTACTCTCAGAGAGAACTAAGGGCGTAAGTCATACTCTCAGAACAAACTAAGGGCGTAAGTCCTTGGAAGGGGCAGTTCATAAGTCCTACTCTCAGAAAAAAATCAAAATGGGGTCTTGGTTCTATTGAAGGAGCCTAACTCTTTGGGAGCGTCTACGTACGTTGTTCTCAGAAAAAAAAAATGGGGCAATGGTTCCACTGAAAAAGCTCAAGTCCTTGGGAGTGTCTACGTACGCCGTTCTTAGAAGAAATTGAAATGAGTCATGCTTCCACTGAAAAAGCGTAACTCATTGGGAGCATCTACGTATGCCGTTCTCAAAATGAAATTGAAATGGGATCATGGTTCCACTAAAGAAGCCTAAGTCCTTCAGAGCATCTACGTACGCCATTATTAGAAGGAAATTAAAATAGGACCATGGTTCCACTGAGGAAGCCTAAGTCCTTGAAAGAGTCTACGTATGCCGTTCTCAGAATGTAATCACAATAGGGTCATAGTCCCACTGAAGGAGCATAAGTCATTAGGAGCGTCTACGTACGTCATTCTCAGAACGGGAAAGTTTGAAAGAACAGAAAAGGAAACAACTTCAAACTTCAGAATGGAAAAAGAAAATGTCTTCAGAATGGGAAAGTCTGAAGAACATAAAGAAATGTCTCCAGAATAGAAAAGAAAAAATATACAGGACGGGAAAGTCTGGAGAACAAAAAAAGAAATATCTTCAACACGGAAAAAGAAAAGTCTAAAGAACGAAAAAAGAAATATCTTCAGAATGGGAAAGTCTGGAGAACAGAAAAAGTAATATCTTCAGAACGGAAAAATCTAGAGAAAGGAAAAGGAAATATCTTCAGAACGGAAAAGAAAAGAAGTTGAGGAAAAACCTACAGCTCATTAATGAAACGCTGAGAAAAGAGGAGCGGGAGAACGAAAAAGGAACTGTCTTCAGAACGGAAAAGAAAATGTCTTGAGAACGGGAAAAACTTCATAACAGAAAAGAAATTGAGGAAAGAACTTCAGTGTAGAAAAGAAAAGAAGTTGTGGAAAGAACTTCAGAAAAAAAAAGAGTTGAGGAAAAACTTCAGAAAAGAGAAAAAAATAGTTGAGGAAAGAACTTTAGAAAAGAAAAGAGGTTGAGGAAAGAAATGATGAGTAGAAAAGAAATGAAGTTGAGGAAAGAACTGAGGAGCAGAAAAGAAAAGAAGTTGAGGAAAGAACTTCATGGCTCAGTAAAGAAAAGTGAAAAGAAAGGCTGAGCTAAATAAAGAAATGCCAAGTAAAGGAAGGACAAGTAAAGGCCAAGTAAAGGAATGTCAAGCAAAGGAAGATCGCAGCTTGAAAATTTTAGAACGGGAAGGCCAGGAGTAAAGGAAAAGGAGCAAGAAAAGGAAGGAAAAAGTTAAAGCAGGAAAAGGAAATCGAAAAGGAGAAATGGAGAAATATGAAATAAAAAAGTGCAAAGCGGAGGAAACAGGAAAAACTCTATCAGTGGACTAGTAGTAAATCAAAACGGGGTCATGATTTCACGGAATGAGCCTAAGTTCTTGGGTGTGTCTACAAACGTCATTCTCAGAAAAATCAAAACGTGGTCATGGTTTCATGGAAGGAGCCTAAGTTCTTGGAAATGTCTACGGATGCCGTTCTCAGAAGGAGATAAAAATGAGGGCATGGTTCTTTATTTGAACCTAAGTCCTCCTCTCAAAAGAAAGTGACAGTTCGTAATTCCTTCTCTCAGAATGAAGACGGGGTTATGGTTCTTTATTTGAACCTAAGTCCTTGAGAAAGCATGTATATCATAAGAAAAATTAAAGTCTTATCCTCGAGAATAGATTTCACAAAAGAACATACTTATTCTTAAGAGAACTAGGAGCCAAAAGTTTCATAAGTATTTAAGAACGGATTTGATTGAAAGCTTGAAGTCGGCACAGTACCGGATTTTGATCCCCAAATTTTGCTAATACTTTGAATGAAGTACAACAAAAGGGAGTTCAATAGAAAACAAATTACATAAACAGAGTAATTCATATTGATTGAAGTAGAAGTGCAAAGGAAAATACGAAACAAAAGAAAGAAAAAAAACAAGGAAACGGTAGAAATTCTACCAACAAATGTGAAACATCAAACTCAAACTCATGCGACGCAATTATGAAACGATACACTCGCTCCTTAGTCATCTCAATAAATTAGTATGTTCTTGTTCTTGTATAATATTCTTGTCACAGATTTTAACGTACGGGAGAAGGAAAATGAGAAATGAAGAAAAAGACGTAATAGCAAATGAAGAAGAAGTAATCATCATCGACAGCAAACTGATAAAAAAAATTACTCGACAACTACAAAGCATTTGTGAATGTGAACAAAAAAATGTAATGGCAGAAAGAAAATGAGAAACCACCACAGACAACAGACAATCGAAATGTTACATGGGAAAAACAACGACGCATGTTTTTAGGAAGCACGTAAGAGCATAAACGGGCATACATAACGTCATAACAAGAAAAGATGATCATTACACATGAACAAATAAAATTTCATTGAGCGTAATGTGGGCCAATGTACAAGTAAAATTTCACATGACACGTGCAAGATCTAGACCGAAAACTCCATCAAGGAGAAGATAGAGCGAGACCCATAGGATCAACTAGGCGTTTATGAAGAATAGACCAATCAGACAAAAGTACATGGATTATCGATGTGACAATCCAAAGAAAAGTTAATCAAGACCATTGGATTGATCAGACGGTCAAGATTTACTAAGTTGTTAATGCTGATAAGCTAAATCTCAGGAAATATTCTGTTGATTTTATTTTCAGATAGAATTAGATAAGCCGTATCAGATTTTATATAACTGATTGAAGGCCTATAAATAAAGGCAAGATGTAACTCCAACAGGAAACACAACAACCCTCAACACCCATGAAAAATAAGTTGACTATGCAGCTTGCATTAGTCTTGTAAACTCTTTCTCCATAATGAAATACGATCAAAATCTTTCCGTGATTTTTCTTCCATTTAAGGGTTTTCCACATAAACTATGGTGTTGTTATTCTCTCATTCTCTCTCTTAATTATTCTTTATATTTTTATATTATGATGTAGGAAATTCAAGATCAATTATCAAAAACCGTGAATTTTTTCCTTTATAGTAAGATTATTATTTATAATCTTGTTTGTTTATGTGATTAAAAAGAAATGCATTTAGCCTCATATTATTATTTTTAATTTATTTGAATAAACTCAAGACAATGCCATATTATTATTCTTTATATTTGTTGATATATTATTATTCAACAATATTGTAGACAACATCATGCATTTTTCAAAAAAGAAATGAAGAGTTTACCAGCGCGAATTTATTTACAATTATCTCATATGTATCGTCACTCATTTATTCACCAAAACATCTACTTCTTCGGAACCAATATCCTCATATTTGAATATCCACGAGAGACTTTGACACCCTTAAACCCGGTAGCCATTGCAAGGGTGGTTTGGACTAGGTCTAATCTACACTTGGGGCGTCTACAATATCAAGTCAAATATTGTATACAAAGCTTTTCAAAAAGAAAAACAAAGAAAGAAAAATCGGTAAATTTATGGAATGGAAGTTGGGGTATTTTTTTAATTATTTTATCTAACTATTATTCTTAGATTTTAAATAATAATCTATCTTTTTGGTTAAAGAGAAAAAGAAAAGAAAAACATGCAAAAAAAAATTACGAAAGCAACGCGAGAAGAAGAGATATTTCCAAGCAAAATGATACCACATTATCAAAATAAGGGTTCGTCCAATTTGTATTTTGTGCATATTAATTGTATATAAAGATGACAATTTAGATGTTAACGTTAAAGTAACATACTTGATATGATTAGAACAAGGGCAAAAAATTCTCAAAAAAGAGAGTACCCCAGAGGGAGAAAAAAGGAAAAAGTTTGTATATATGATAAGAATTCAGACAATAGTAATTGGACAAAAATATTATATATAAAAAAATGTTAATGCTTTAAAATATTCTTTATCAATTATTTTTTTGAAGGATCCCTGGCATGCATCTAATAAGAGTTAAAACTATGAATTCGTCAATTATGAATGGTGCCCTTTAACCATTCAGTCATGGATGTTTAGCGAGAATTCTCATATGTGATGAATAACCTAATTCCAAGTGAAATCAAATCTTAAGAATAATCAATGCAATTTAGGAGCACTCAACGAAGAGATATTATTTCAAATCCTAAATTTTTGATAAGAAATTGCTTGAGAATTACCTTTTAAGAGTGACAAAATGAAATTAAGACTTTTAACTTTTTAACGAAATCAAGTATTTTTTAAGAATGAGAAGACTTAATGCTCATGTGCTAGAACTTGGTTTAGCAAAAAATTGATTAGACCACATTCTACCTTAAAAATTTACACTCGTTAGATCAAAGTCTCGTAAATAATTTTTTCTAGACCCTAGTCTAAGAGAACTTAAAAAAATTAAACTAAAAGGATAATTTATTCTTTTTCCTGTAAAAATGACTATTTCATTAAAAATCAAAGAGGGTCTTGACATTATTATTTTCTTTTAAAATGAACCATTTATAAAAGTTTTTCTTTCTGAAATTGAGAGACATCAAGAATTCCCGTCATATTTTAAATTCATGAACTCTATTCAGTTCACCGAATTCTTTCATTTATCTTTATAATATTATAAATATATACTATAAAAATGACGTTGACATTAATTAGAAATGACACGTGTAATGTACGTAACATTAGTTTAGTACTATAAAATCATATTATAATATTATAAAGATAAATTTTGAGTACATATCGATAAATGATTTAAAAGAGCACAGATAAGAAGTTTTTGTCCTAATTAATCTTACAAATACACATTTAGTCCCAGACTTCCAGTCTCTATAGTAATTTGTAAGAATAAATAAATAAAAACTTTGATAGCGGTGATTTCATATTTTAAAACACTTGTTGCTATATATTACAGTGTTATAAAACATGATTATAGGCAAACCCTTATAATGATAGTAATTTAGTTAATAAAACAAGTGCATTATTTGGAATCTAAGACCAAGGCCTTAAAGTGTGGGTCCAAATTTCAATGGGCCCTTATCTGTCGGCAATCAAGTCGAGATCATTTATATAGACAATTACGCAAGCCTGTCAAAATGATTGCAGCCACAACTATGTTTTTAGCTTTTCGACACGTCGTTATCAACCTCATCTATCTATGGTGTGTATGTAAATAAAAGAATTATTTTTGGACAAAATTATGAGGTATTCAAAATTTTCCTTAACGAACCAAATTGAAAATGATTGATCCAGGTCAATTTTTTTATATGTATTTGGTTCTATTCGGTTCGGGAAAATAAGATAACCGAAGTTTTCGGTTCGGTTCAGAATTTTGATAGTTTTTGAACTGAACTGAACCGAATCATTAAATTTATTTTATTTTTTATTTTTTATATACAATTTCTCATCAAACCGACCGAACCAAAATGAAACTTTAATCTTATGTATTTTTTTCAATAATATCATTTAAAATTTATTTGTAATTAATAATACCGAACCGAAAAGCACGGTTCAGCTCAAACTGATTCTTTTAGCGTGAACGGTTCGGTTCAGTTTTTTATCACGAACCAAACCGTGAACACCCCTAATTATTTCATAGTATTTCGTAATTGTTATTTATAAATATTAATACTATATTAATAATTTTTAATTAAATACTTATAATCAATTGCACGGCTTGAATTGGACTAGGATAACTTGTATAAAAATAAAAACAAAACACATGAAAAAAATATCAAAAATTAATCAAATATAAATTTATTAGTTAAAACATACAATCGAGATGAATATAGTTGAGAACAACTACATATATAACACAGGTGAACAAAAGCTCATATATTTTGTGAGTTTTACAAACAAGGATGATCTATATGTTCTATTTTTTTTGCACATATATTTAGTTCATTCTTATCTTTAGAATATTACATGAAACGAACTCTCATTGTTTATTTTATAGCATGAAACACGTTTTTTAGTAATTATTATATTAAAAAATATTATTTCCACGAATGTATTATGTTATAGTTCAATATATATTATTTCAAAAATTATTTAAATCATGAGTATCGTACGTAAAAGTGAACTAATAAAAAAAATGAATATAAATTATGATTCTAGTAATATATTTATTGAGATATAATAATTTATTTATATTCTGATTAGAGAGCATGAATCAACAATAGAGATCAAAAAGTTGCAAACGAAACATTGATTGATATGAAACGGCATGAATAATTGAAATGAAAATTTTTTTCACGCACATACCCTCAATAAACAATATACTTATGGCCACCAATTTTGGCTCCTCTTGATCATATATTTTACAAAAATTAATTTTAAATCAATTAAATTTTAATTAACTAAATGATTTATGAATTATTCATAAGTTAATATTTATAATATATAAAAATAATTTCATATCTTTTCATCAATTAAAACTTCATCAATAACTTAATCACTTTACACAATTTTCAATCAATGCAATAATATGCCTAACACTTGGACATTTTCATTCAACAGACCAGACTTGTTTATACTCCATTAAAAATTAGATATTTATAAATGAGCTCTACTTAATGAAACAGTTTTGCCATCTGAATGGTGGGAAAATAATTTTTAACTCTGGTGGAAAAATAATTTTAGAAAAACTGCCCGTAAATCTATTTGGTAATTGTAAAAATTAAATTAAATATAATAATTTATTTCTCAAAATGGTAAAACAAATTGTAATGACTAATGACTATTCATATATGTATACAACAGAGAGTTTATACTAAACTCGGCACTTCAAAAAAATTTAAAATCCAAATATATACCACAAACTCATATTTCTAATTTTACCCCTCAATTTTTCTTTTACTTCCACTTGAATCCCCACTCCTCTTGCTCCTTAATCCTTCTTAGGACCCCTTCAATGGCCACATCAAAAGCATCTTTTACATTTTCTAACCCCTCCTTTGCTTTGGCATATACAAATTTGGGTATATAATCTATTAATTTCTCTCTCATTTTCCACACCTCTTCTTCGCTAATTTTCTCTAAAACCCCTCTCACAGAAATTGTCCCATTTTTCACCTCACTCCGGTCTATAAAAACCGAGTAACTCTCCGGTTCACCAGGCAAAAACATCTCGTATTGATAATAAGCGGTTCGTTTCCAGAAAAAGACGGGGATCGAACCGGCAATCATGCAGTCGAAAATCGACCTTCGGGTGAAACTATCGCCTCTGGGTTGCAGGCAGAATTTGGAGTCTAGGAAAGTTTCGAGTATCGCCGACGTGCCGTTCGAGCACCGTGTCCCGCCGCAATTGACGACACGACACGAACCCGACTCGTTCCTACAATGACTCAGCAAGAGCCCGCGAAAGTCGTTCTTGATTGCACGTGTCCCACCGGCGAAACAAAACAGAGTCCTTCGGTTACGAGTACGGACGAAATTTTGCCACTCCGAAACATCCGAATTGGACCGAGGGTGGAATCCAGTGGGATAAGGTATACCAACGTCAAAGTAGTCCCACGGATTCCTTTCAATGAGAAGACGCGTGATGTTTCGCATACCTTTCATGTATATGCAGCTAGACCCCCAATCCTCGTCTTTCGACCGTCGAAAGTCCCACGTAATGCGGCCCATGGTGATGAAGTGATCCCAGCCGTACGATCTGTTGAAGTAAGGCTGGTCCAGGACCCACCTTATCATCATAGAACAGTGGCGATCGCGTTCCTCAGCGCTTGAATTCGACCACAAGTCCTTCCCCACTGCAAGTCCAGCGTAAAAAGGAATGTAGAACGCCGTCGCAGATTCCGGCTCCATGACCCGGCATCTATGGTTCAGAATCCGATTATGAAACAGAATCTCAGCCACGAACTGGTCCGTCCAGAACCAGGCCGGGAGGAGATTCTCCGGAACTACGCCCTTTAACCCTTTCGCCTCCTGACCGAATCCGTCGTTGAGCAAGGAGTCGCACCGGGAGCTCCACGGGTTCAAATTGTCGCAATTCTCGAGTATTTCTTTGTTGAAGATTCCGGGTAGTTCGTAGACGAAGATCCGACCCGATCGGCATTGATCGTTTTCGTTGTTAATGGAAGGTGAGGGGTTTTCAGCTAATTGGACCACCAGCGCAGCAGAAGATGGAGATGGAAAGTCTTGGCGGATAGATAGGGATAGTGGAAAGGGAAAAGAACGGAGGCCGAATAGGAGGAGGAGCTCGAGGAGGAAAATAAAGAGGAGTAGCCATGCGCGAGGATGGTTATAGTGAAACTGTTTGAGTAAATAGTTGAGATTGAAGGAGTTTTTCCGTTGCAAACACTCGGGAGACTTGGGTTTCTTATCGTGGAGCTCCGGCGTGCGGCTGTCGGAAATAGGAAGCATTAGAACGAGGGTTTGAAAAAGGTGAGACGGCGAAATTAATGGAGAAAATAGGAAGAGAAATTAATGGAGCGTGGGGCGTAATGGAAATTGGAGAGAGTGATAGAAGGAGTTAGGAGGTGAATGAACGACACGTGGACGCCACGGATTACACCTGCTTGGGTAACCGACACCCTATAATGCTTCGGCCTGTCAATATATGGCTCACTAAATTAATATATTTAATTAGAGTTTTAAGTATCTTTACAAATAGGAAGAGAAATTAATGGCTCACTAAATTAATATATTTAATATATGGCTCACTATGAAAAATTTAATTTCATCGGTGATAAAGATTGTATAGATTGAGAAGTGATAATTATGTTTCCTGAATTTTGACATTTTTAGAAAGATGATGAATTTCAATCAAATTTTCAATCTTATTTGTAATAATTCGACGCACAGAAGAGAGAAGATCTTGAAGAGAGAAGGAAGAGGAAAGACGAACAGGTTCAAGGTTTATGGAGTCACTCAATTTTTTATATTTTTAATATATTCTATGCAACATATTTTCTCCTTTATAAGAAATATAATAGCATCCTTTATATTGGCTGTAATTCGACGGTCACAATAGTCTTAACAATCCGAATATTTTTAACTATTGATCTTTTAAACTGCTATTATTAACTATTTTTAACAATTATATGATATGATTTAATTAAGTTATAATTTTTTATACTACAATATAAAATAGCACTTTGATCAGTTGATGTAATAACTTCTTTTTTCCTAAAAAAATTAATTGCGCATAAATAAACGACTATTGTTTATAACTTGCTTAAGATTAAGACATGTATATATTTACACTCAACTTACAAATATGTCATTTACTATGATTTAGGTAACTATTATTGAAGCATTTTTAAGGAAAAACTATACGGTACCTAATGACAGTAAATAACAAAACTACACATAGGTTAAAAACTTTTTACTTTTACTTATTTCTAATTATAAAATGAATCAAAACTTATTTCTCAAATAAATTCCATCTGATTTTTTAATCTACATTTTAAATATTAAATAGAAATGGGTAAAATATGACTCTGTATCAAGCAATCTTGTCCTCTTGTCCGTCTAAAAATTACTCATAAATAGGTATTATAATTAATTGATGATCCAACTGTTTTCAATATTATAATCATTCGTGTCAGTTAAGAATCATTGAGCAAACTTAGGACAAATTAAAAAAGCTTAGGTACATTAATATCAGTTGAAAATGCTCATTATTTATAATTTATTATAATTAGTTCTGCCAATATTTTTCTACGAATCAGAATTCTAGTAGTTATTATTGTTATTATTTCCATGAGGAGGTTGGGTACTGACGTCATAGAAACACGTGGACATAAGCATGTGGACGGAGAAGAAAATCCCTTTGTCTTTTGTTTATTCCGACGGTTCCTAATTCTGACAAGGGATAAGGGAGGAAAGGGGTAGGGCAAAAGTGTTGAAAAGATTTTTAAAAAATTATCAATTTAATAATCGTAATTTATTTTATTTTTGAATTTAATTATTTTATTTTAAAAAATTTATTATTTTAATTTATTTAACGTATTAATATAATTTTTATGTCATTCTTCATGAATTAAAGTTAACGAAGACGATAATATGACGCGTTAAATATTTATATGACGCGTTAAATGATGATATGCTAACGTGATATTTATAAATATAACATCTTCATTAACAATCATTTTCTCGATCTGTCAACTCATTAAACTCCTATTAAAAAAATTATTTACTTTTTTAATATTTTTTCCCTTTTCACGTTTCTCTCAAACAAATTTTGAGGAAGGGCTTTCAAGATTGAAAGATTTTGAGGAACCAGTCTCTCCTTTTTCTGATTTCAGAAAATGGATTTTACTTGCTATAAAAGCTGTGTAATCCCAAGGGTTCGAATTCGAATCGTCGCGAGAGGCTGAGAATCTTAGAGCCACGCTTCATTGCATGGAGAACTTCTCTAGGGAAGTAAAGGTCCCCATCTTGAATGATTTTGAGGCTTTGTCAGCGTCGTCTTCCACTGCCCCAATAGCTTTCCTTAGCTTGCTAGGCATGGCTGAAATATTACCTTTCATACGTTAAGATATATAAAAATCTGGTTTTTCTTTCACACATCATCTCTAGTTCTTTCTTTTACTGTTTTATTGGGGAAAATTATATGTTTTATGTTGAATAGGGAGGTTGAAAACTTGAAAGAGGGAGTGGAAAATTTTCTGGCAAAATTTTTTTGCGACTAGATTCTTCGGGAAAGAGGGATGGAGGATGGTGAAGGAGAAAGACTAGATTTTTTTGAGAGACAGAGAAGTAAAAAGCAATTCAGCCCAATTTGTAATTCATTATAAGTCTACATGATATAATGAGATTGGTTCATTTTGATAAGTTAAAAAATTATAACTAATCTGTTTTCGTCACATGAATTTATGATACATCACAAGTTAAATCATATAATATTGCTTGAGAGAAAAACGTGTAAAGTTAAAAAAATATTAAAGAAGTAAATGATTTTTTTAATTAAAGGGAAATGAGTTGGAGGGAGGTGAAGTGAAAGAGAGAAATGATTTTTGTTGATGATTGTATATTTGTGGATCTCACGCATGTCACATTATTTAATACGTCACATCATCACTTAACACGTCATATTAATGTCTCTGTAAAATTTAGTTCACGAAAAGTGACAGAATGACTATATTGAGACGTTAAGTTGGTCAAATTGAGAATTTTTAAAATATGATGATAAAATTGAAAAATGAGATAAACTTTAATGGCAAATTGGTAATTTTCTCAAAGATTTATAATCTGTTGGTATACTGAAAAACACATTATTTCTTCAAATTGAGTTTTTTGTTTTTTTTTATTTTGAATTGAGTTTTTTCTCTAATGGGATTTGACGTTAATATTCTAACTAAGTTATCGTAGAAAATAAAAGTGATATTTGAAAACTTGTGTTAGCTTAAGTTTGTTTTTGTCAAAGTTAGAGGAGTTTGGGAGATATTACGACTTCAACAAATGTGAGCGTGAAAATTTAACAATGTGCTCATTCAGTTTCTCTCATACTTTTATGTTAGGATGACAGAATTGCTACTTGAGTTGGGTGTTTTCAATATTGTCGAATTCTATGATATTGTTGATGATATTGTACCATAATTGCATCTCATTTGAGAAACATCATTTGGGTTATATGTATGCGATCGAAATGAGATGCATTCAACAGTAAGATACTAAAATGTTTATGTTGTATATAACTCATTTGATCTTAAATATCTCAATAACTTATTTATATTACATATAAATCATTGAGGAAATTGTAAAAAATTCACTAGTTTTGGAGGGCAATAATACTATATAAATGTTTCTTTTTTTTTAAATTGCGTAGGTGACATTTTTTTAACACATGACATCTCCTTTCATTTTTTCAAAAGTGTTTTCTAGAGTTGTTAGAGTTTCTTTCTTGGATCCAATATTATTTTTTCTACATTAGTGATTGGATATAAGGTCTTTCTGGTTTTTTCACGAAAGTTTTTCTGGTTTTTTCGTTCTTTTATGGATTACTTTGTGCGCGACATCAATTTTTTTCCGGATCTTGTTCTTCGCGATGGTATATAAATTAGATATCATATATATCTAATTTATATACATTCAAGAGTGTTCAATGTTTCACATTACTCCAGTGTTCATAAATAAAAATAAACCAGTATCTAAATTAGATACAATATTTTATATACATTACGCATAACGAGTTTAAATGATGTTCAATGTTTCAGATTAGTATGATATTTATATATGAAATAAATTAGTATCTAAATTAGATATCATACGTATCTAATTTATATATTATATGCATAGGTGTTTTTCTTCTCTTCCATTAAACGTTGCGTTTCATTAAAACTACAGTCACGCGTGAGCCGCTATACCACATACTATAGCGTGTGTTTTAAGTCTTTTTTTTATTAAATGTCATATAGTAAATGGTTTCGTCATTGACCATTGCCAGATGACCGCCGGCCATTCTTGTAATTATGAATCTGGAGATTATTTGTGTAGTTCTCTCTAATAATTTAGGTTATTCCTATCTTATTTAGGACACTTCAATATTATTGGAAGATTTTCTCAACGAATGGTCGAAACTTAATAAGCTTATTGAAAATGATTAAATCTGGACGGTGGAATCCAATCTACATTATTAATTGCATTAGACGCCCGCATCTGTCCCTCCCAATTTCACCCGTTACAGCAATTAGCGGCTCTAATCATTACATATTTTTTCTGATTTTCGTAATAGAAACTGATTAAATTTAATCAAATTAATTGTTTGATTCGAATCAAGTTTTTATTTGACAGAAAATGGTAATAATTCCCATCACTTAGGAAAACATAGTCTACTTTCACTTTTCAATTAAAAAATTTTATTTAAACTCAAAAAATTAAGAGGTTTTAATTATAGATTACTAACATTTTCTTTCGTACGAGAACAGAATATGAGAAATCAGGTGTAATATATAGCTGGCAACTCTTTATACGAACAAATATCTCGATTCCTCTTATTTTCCTTTGCGATACACAACATTACAAATTAAGTATTAATAAAGGAAAGATAAGAGGAATTTTAATGATTGCAGCACCATTAATTAATAATTAGTACGAGATATTAATAAGAATACGTATTATCATGTGGAGGAACGTCTACTAAAGGGTAAAAATATCCAATAAATCAATATCAAATGAAAGAAATACTAAATGAAATTTTTATAACTAGTTGCAAGTCAGTTTAAAAGTCACTGGCTTGCATGGTCCAAATTTTGTATCCCTAAATCTCATGGGGATTGGGATTCAAAGATCTTTATTTGTTTAATCAAACTCATTTGACCAAGCAATGTTGGAGGTTAATGTTCAAGTCTAATTCTTTAATGAATGGCTCGTGTCATAAAAGGGAGGTATTTCCATTTTGGTGAGTTTTTGGAGTCTAATTCTGGGTGTAATATATCATTCTTTAATTTGGAGAAGTATATTATGAGGGAGAGAACTTATAATGAACAGAATACGATGGAGGATCGGGGATGGTAAATCAGTGAGAGTCTATAAAGATAATTGTATTCAATTACTCTCATCCTTCAAGCCATTTTCTTATCCGAAGCTGCCTATAGACGCTTATGTGAGTGGTTTGATTACCCTGATGAAGGAATGAAACACTACACTTATTCGAGAATATTTTTTTTCCAGTAGAGGCCAATCTTATTCTCAATCTCCCGTTAAGTATGAATGGTGGGGAGGATAGAATTTTCTGACATTTCAAGAAAAATGGATGTTATTCTATCAAGAGTGGATATCGGGTAGCAAGGGATTTACTTGGTTTTCCTTCAGCATCTTCAAGCGCGAGGATGAAGTCATCGTTAAAAAAGATTTGTGATTCCTCTATGCCTAACAAAGTTAAGTTGTTTACTTGGAGAGCTTGCAATAACATTATACCCGTTAAGTATGAATGGTGGAGAGGGTTAGAGGTTTTTGGGGACTGTCTACGCTACCTTAGTGAATAAGACTCCACTCTACATGTTATTTGGAGGTGTAGAAACGCAAAAACATTTTGGCGTGAGACTCTTTTTCTACAAGTTGGGCCTGGTCCTACTGTTAATGATCCAATACAGTTCTTGTCTATTCTTTCCAATTCTATAGGTCAATGTGAGTGGGAGGATGCATCAGCATGTGTAATGTGGTTCAAAGGGCCTTATTAATGTTGTCTGGTTTCCGTAGCTACAAAGAAAATGGGAAAAAATAAGTCCATACTTTACCCGATAAACTCTAGATCGGTTGGTGTTAAAGTCTTAAAGTTTAACTCAACTCAAAAACTAACTTGAGAATTGAGGGTTACTCTAAACTTATATTCTTAGTCCAATACTTCTACTTAGCCGATGTGGGATCATTTCCTCAATAACCCCCGTCACGTGCAGGCTAATCTTTTACCGGGTCATATCACATGAAAATGTTGTATGGGCCCAGTCGTGCTTGATTTTTGTCTAAAGAGACTATGATACCATGTATAAAATGAGTAAACCTCAGTAAGCAAGGAGTGTTTACATAGAAGAGAGAGAGAGTAAACACAGAAGAAGAATGAATATTAAACTTGATAGAATATCAGTTTCACTAACTTTTTGACTGATAATCTTTCTGTATTTATAGTGAATTCTTTAATGCACATATTTAACTACGATTACAAGATTGACCATTATAGAAAGAAGAGAGAACAAAGCAGTTGAAAGCTAACTCTTAAACTAATAAACTGATATCAGTTTATCAGTTGACAGAATTAAAGCTGTTCGACGGAAGTATTTTAGCCACTACTGATTATAAACTTAGTCAGCCACTATTGTTAACAAGCTTCTCCTTATCATTGATATCAACTCATATCCATAAGATAGAAGCAATTATGTACTATGGAAATCAAGTGGAACCCAAAGTAATAGCAGTATAGCAAATCTTGGTGTTGCTTTTCCAAATATCATCACAATTTTGTATCCATGAATTTGGATAGAAACAATTATGTACTATGGAAATCACAAATCGTTCCAGTACTCATAGGGCATGGGTTCGATGAAATCATATTTGGCTTATCAGAAAAGCCTTTAAAGAACCTGGCAAATGGATAGAGCGATCTAAAATACGTTTCTTGGCTAAGAAAGGATCAAATCCTCCTAGGATGGCTAAGAGCCTCCATGAGTGAAGGAGTACTCGGGATTGTTGCTCAATATAACAGTTCAAAAGAGGTGTGGAGGTCAGTGGAAATAAACTTTACAAGTCTTTCCAAATCAAAATTACTTTAACTAGGAGGAGAACTCCAAACTGCCAAGAAAGGGAGTGATTCTATAACTGATTTTTATGAAAAAAAAATGAGAAGAACCGCAGATGTTTTAGTTGCTGCAGGCCAAGGTATAAGTGATCAAGAACTGATCTCATATGTTCGAAATGGCCTTGGACCAGAAAAAATAATTCAGTTTGGAAGATGTACAATCTTTACTCATGGTGCATGAAAGTAGGTTAGAGGAGCAAATTTTGGAATTAATGGCTAATGTCAAGATAAGTACTAATGTTGCAGCAAACACCAACTTTATCAACAATTTTAAAAAAATTTAGAATGGTCAACAACACAACAATGGTGGTACAAGATTTTAAAGAGGATAAAGTCAATCAAGTATAAGAAGTTTCAATGACGGGAGAAGAGGAGAAAGAGATTTTCGTAGGTCTAATAGTAGAGTTATTTGCCAAGTTTATGCCAAGCATGGGCACACATCTATTGTCTGTTGTTGCAGACATGAAAAGAATTCCTCAAATGGACAAAACAACACTCAACATCAACATAGCTTCTCTAACCCAAGACCTTCTGCCTATATGGTCTCACTAACAGCTTATATGGCATCTCCAAACACTGTTAATGACATGGCTTGGTATGCTCACAGTGGAGCTACCAACCATGTCACTACTACCTTAGGTAATCTAAGTATTGCTCAAGAATATGGAGGTAATGAGAAACTTGCTATTGGGAATGGTAAGCAGCTTGCTATTTCACATGTTGGTTCATCCCTTTTGCCTTTTCCTAATAAAAACATATTTTTAAAGCTTAAACAATTCTTACGGCACCTGAAAATAAAAAGGAATTTAATATCAGTATTTTAACTAACTCAGGATAATGACATTTTCATTTAATTTCACTCTAATTCTTGTTTAGTGAAGGACAAAGCAACATGAACAACTTTGCTCTAGGGGACACTTAAAGGAGGATTATATTTGCTCATTTATCCTTGTGTGAAAGAACCCTCAGCACTAAGTTTCAGCATTCAAAATAGCCTTCTTGCTTCAAAAAGTTTCCCTAATTCTAAGCGTAGTTTTAATCTTGTAAAAGAAACCAATGAGTTTCCCAAAAAGTCATCTTTTAATTTGCTGATAAAGTTGGTAAGTGAAAGCATTTTGTTTTTGACTTGAATAAAAATAAGCTTTTATCCTATGATCTGAATAGATTCATTACTGATTCAAATTGTTCAATCATATCTCATGTTCTTAATCACAAATATAACAATCATGTAGCATATTGTGTAGTTAAAAATGACAATTGATTAGTGGAAAAATCTTATTCAGACCAAAACCATTCTAAAAGTATAATCTAGCACCAGAGACTATGTCACATCTCTTCTAAAATCATCACTCAAAGATTACTTCATAATACCTCGCCCAATGCCAAATTCTCTAAAATAATACCTCAATTCTTTGAAGCATGTCAAAAGAGAGAATCATGTTTTACTTTTTTCTACACAGCAACTCAAAATCCTTTGGATCTTATTCATATAGACCTATGGGATCCTGCACCATATCTTTCAAAAGAAGGGTTTAAGTATTACATTAGTTTTCTTGATGATCACCTAAAATTTACTTGGATGTATCCTCTAAATCTGAAATCAGAAGCTTTAGAAACCTTTGTCATTTTCAAAAACTGGGTTGAAACCAACTTCAAAAAACTATCAAATTATTCCAAACATATTTGGTGGTGAATTTAGACCTTCTGCCAAATCCCTACAAAGCCAAGGGATAAAATTCATGCATCCAAGCCCCCATATCCCTCAACAAAATGAAAATGAGGAACGAAGACACAAACACATAGTTGAAATGAGGTTTAACCCTTCTAGCTCAACCCTTCATGCCCTTAACTTTCTGGTGTAAAGCATTCCAAACCTCTGTCTATCTGATAAACATGCTGCCAACTCCTACTTTAGAATAAATTTCCCCTTATCAAAAGTTGTATAACCAGAAACCAAACTATTCTTACCTTAAAACCTTTGGTTATGCATGCTACCCTAATCTCAAACCTTACAACATGCACAAACTGGATTTTCACACTAATTTATGTCTATTTTTAGGCTACTCAAATGAGCATAAGGGTTATAAATGCTTACATAAAACATGTAGAATTTATATCTCTAAGAATGTCATGTTCAATGAGAATCACTTCCCAAATCAGCAACTATTTTCTGTTAATTCTTCTCTAAAAAGATATGTCTCAAGTGATTCCTCAACTCAAGTTCTTTTCCCTTTTCCTATAACAAATATGCCTCTCAATTCACAACATCAGGATAATGACAGATCTACTTCTGCTTCAGGTGACACCACTATAAATACAAGTACTTTACCACATGTTAATTATGAAATTCAAAATAATAGTCATTTTACTAATACTTTGGTTAGTTCTGATGTTAGTTTTGCCTTATTTTCTTTCCATTTCTATTAATATAGTTATCAATTTACCTATTATACATGTATGTCAAATCAAAAATCATAACCAGCCAAAAAATATACCTCATAACTTAGCTCATCCTATGCAAACTAGGTTCAAGACCAACATTTTTAAGCCTAGAGCCTATACTGCCACCAAACATCCCTTGACCACTCTTTCTCTTCCAATTGAACCAAAAATAGTTAAGCAAGCTCTTAATAATCCCAATTGGCATAAATCTATGTTAGAGGAGTACACTGCCATGGTGTAAAAATCAGATTTGAGTATTAGGTTAATTTCAACCTTTTACGTCAGTTTATGAAATAAATGGGTTTTCAGACCAAAATTGAACCCTGATGGAAACATACAAAGATATAAGATTAGTGGCCAAAGGTTTCACGAAATGGATGGAATTGATTTTACAAAGACTTTTAGTCATGTAATCAAACCTACAACAATAAGATTAGTTCACACTAACTTGTGAGTTTCAATTGGGAAGTGAGGCAATTGGATGTTAATAATGCATTTCTTAATGGAATTATTAATGAAACCATATATATGACACAAACTGAAGGATTTAAGGACAAGAATAGGCTTTCTCATGTGTGTAAGCTCAAAAAGGCCTTTGTATGGCCTTAAACAAGCTCCTAGAGCTTGGTATGATAGGCTTAAAATAGTTTTGCTGTAGTGGGACTTCTTTAATACTAAGTCTGATACATCGCTATTTGTTTATAAGAATGCTTCAAATATTTTCTTCTTACTTGTCTATGTCGATGATATGTTGATCGCCAGCAACAATTCCAAGCTACGACATCATGTTGTACAGACCTCAATCACTCTTTTGCTTTTAAAGATTTAGGCTCCTTGTATTACTTATTGGGGATGGAAGTTTTCAGGAATCAAAAATAGATTTGTTATCTCAGACCAAGTATATTACTTAGATTCGCAAAACGACAAAGATGGTGGGAGCTAAATCAGCTCCCTCGGGCCTTACAATACTTGTCTTTAACAAGAACAAATATTGGATTTATGGTAAACAAACTAAGTCAATTTTGTAGCAATCAACAGAAGCCCATTGGCAAACCTGCAAGAGAATTATTAGGTCTAAAGGGTACTATCATATAAGGGATTCACCTAAAACCTTCTAATTCTCTGGTTCTTCAAGCTTTTTTCAAATACAAATTGGGCAGACAATGAGGATGACAGGTAATCTACTGGTGCCTACATGATTCTTTTAGGAGGGAACTTGCTGTCTTGGTCCTCAAAGAACCAAAGTGTCGTTGTTAGATCAAGTGCTGAGACTGAGTATAGGTCCATGTCTAATGCAGCTACTAAAATTGCTTAGTTTCAAAGACTTTTATTAGAACTGTAAACTCAACCACATATTCTTTGGGTAGACAACATAAGTTTCATTGCCCTAGCTTTCAATCCAGTTCTACATGCTAGAACTAAACACGTAGAATTGGACATCCATTTTATTAGAGACAAGGTCCATAACAGACAGTTGGATATCATGTTTGTCCTTTCTGTGGACCAATTGGCAGACATACTTACCAAGATCTTGTCTACTCTATGGTTTCGCTATCTCAAGTCCAAGCTCAAGGTGACTTCCTCCCCTTTTCACTTTAGAGGGGGTGATAAGGAGAAGTTTATAAACAATAGTGGCTGACTAAGTTTGTAACCAGTAGTGGCTATACTACTTCCCTTGAGCAGCTTCAGTTATGTCAATTAATATCTAACTGATATCAGTTGACATCAACTGATAAACTGATATTAGTTTAGCACTTAACTCTCAACTACTTTATTTTCTCTTCTTTCTATAATGGTCAATGTTGTGATCATAGCTAAATGTGTGCATTAAAGAATTCCCTATAATACAGGAAGAATATCAGTCACAAAGTTAGTGAAACTGATATTCTGTCAAGTTTGATATTCATTCTTTTTATGTGTTCACTCTTGCTATTTTTTTCTCTATAAACACTTCTTGCTTACTGAGGTTTACTCAGTTCTTTACAGCTGGAAGCCACCTCCTCATGGAACTTATAAGCTTAATATGGACGTTGCGGTTAATAATATCAATAGAGGAATAAGAGTGGGAGCTTCTTTTAGGAATCACAATGGAAAACCAGTTATGGTAATGTGCGAAATTCTAGACAGAAAATTCCATCCACTTATTGCTGAGGTTGTTGCGATTAGAGAATGAGTCTTGGCGGCCATTGAAGCTGGATTTGGACTGTTATGAGTTGAATTTGATTCTCTCAACGCCATCCAACTTATAAATTTTGGAGTTTCCTCTGAACATGGTGTCTTCAATATAGTTGTTGATATTAAGATGTTGAAAGATGAGGTCCTGATCATGGGTTTCAACCCAATTGTTGCATGAAAATTAATTTGGTACCTGCAAAGATGGATATAAATTCTTGGATGTCCTCTTGTTGGTTTGTAAACTTTCCTTCTGATATTGTTGTTGATGTTAAGATGTTGAAAGACGAGGTCCCGATAATGGGTTTAACCAATTGTTGCAAGGAAATTAATTTTGTTAGTCATTATCTTGTAAAGATGACTATATATTCTCGGATGTCCTTTTGCTGGTTTGAAAACTTTCCTTTTAATATTGTTGTTGTTATTTGTAAGGAGTATTCTGATGTGCGTTGTAATGATACTTATTCTTTTTTGTTTTTTTTACAAAGAGTGCATTCATTTCAAAATAGAGTACAAATCTAGATCAAGATAATAATAAGAAAATACAGATCTACCAACAAAGATAAACCAAATCACAGAAGATCAACAGAAAAATGTAACAACCAAAATACATAAATCAACCATAATAATAGGAAAACTACTAATAGAATATTGAGGATAATATAGAGCTCTTCTTCTAGGCTCATTCTAAGTACCTCCGCCACCCAAAAAGGGTTGCATGTTTAAATTGGTTGAAATACGTTCTATCAAATGATCTAATAAAGAATTTGGTACAATCGACCACCAAAACTTACAAATATGGGCTAGATCTATCGAATGCAATCATGAAATGAATGTTACCAAAGGAAAACACCGTAGATCTAAATATATGGAGGAAAATCACCATAGATCTAGATCTAGGTGGAGAAAAAATCACCATAAATCTAGATCTAGTTGGAGAAAAAATTATAATAGATCTAGATCTAGATCTAGATGAAGAAAAAATCATCATAGATCTAGATCTAGGTAGAGTAAAAGCATTTATTATGAACATAGAAAAAAATAGAATTAGAATGATAGAAAAAACTTCACCAGACAAGGAGATCTGAGATATTATTCTTTGATGAGGAACGAATGTGATGAAATAATAAACCAGATAGAGTTTTTTGGAGACAAGAAAATGTTATTCTTCTTGATTGAATGGAATTATTTTATTGAGTTTAAAAAAATTACAATTATGACAAGTCATCTCGCTAGTTCGTACATTTTAAATAATGAGAAAATTTCTTTGACATCCCCTACAATGGGTAATTATAGTACTACATGATATTTCAACGACATTAATTTGAATTTCAATGGTTTTAAGTTTTTTTCATCACTAAAATTGCAAACATGAAATAGTACTATTTTTTAACTAAATGAGTGTTCGAGTGATTTAAGTAAATTACAGTATTCAAATCATTTTTCTCTTAATTAATATAGTAGAACTTTAGTAAAAGTGTCTAACTTCTAAGCATGACACGTTCAATCAAACTCATTCAATAACACTATAACAACCACACGTCATCATGATTCAAAACATATTTAATATGAGAACATCCCACGTGAGAAATGATTATCGAGTCAAGAAATAAAGATAATGCCGATATAATATGTATGAAGTGAGTTCTGAAGAGTTTTAGAAGAAGAAGAATAGAAGAATTCTTGAACAACAAAGAAGATGCTGAGAATGAAGAAGATTGAGAAATAAAGATATCATTAACATTTGAGAGAGAGGGAGAGTACAAATAGATAAATACTGAGGGGAAAGAATAATAATGGGAAAAGACTAGAATGCCCCTAAACTAACAAACTAATCACTTAATATACCCCCACAAAATTATCTTGGGGTCAATGATAAGTTTGTCACAAAGAAATTATTTTTTACTGGCAGTGGCTTTGTGAAAAGGTATGCCAATTGATATTGAGATGAAATATGTTGCACCAAAAGATCTTTCTTCATGACTCTCTCTCTCGGAAAAAGTGGTAATAAATCTCGACATATTTAGTTTGAGCATGTAAGACTGGATTTGACGTCAAGGAAATTGCTGAAGTGTTGTCACGATAGATGACTAGAGCCTTTGTTTCATAAACTTGAAAATCCTTCCAGATTTCTCTGATCCCAAAGAGCTCGGCAACAGCATTTGCCAAAGACTTGTACTCACCTTCTGTTGATGATCTAGCCACGGTCTTTTGTTTCTTGGCACTCCAACTAATGGCATTTGAGCCCAGAAAAAATCATGAAGCCAGAAGTGGACTTCCTAACAGATGGGTCCCCTTCCCAGTTCGAGTCACTAAAAGCCTGCAATGAGAGATTACATAGTTTAAACATTATGTTATAATCTAAGGTGCCTATAAGATATCTTAAGATGAGTTTGACAGTAAAAAATTGTGTTGTAGTGGGAGAGTGCATGTATTGACGTACGCGGTTGACAGCAAAACTCAGATCAAGCCTAGTAAATGTAAGATATTGAAGAGAACCTACAATACTTTTGTCTAGAGTTATGTCAAAAAAAATGGGTGCCAACAAGAGTGTATAGGGGAGTTTTAGAGGAACAAGGAGTTTTATATAGCTTAGAGTTTAACATACTAGCATTTTGAAGTAAGTCAGTAGCATTTTTTTAACAAAAATTCCAGAAGCATTTCTTGTGATTTTTAGACCTAAAATATACCTAAGATTGCCTAAATGTGTCATATCAAAATCTTGCTTCAACCCATGCACAATATGATCATTATGTTTGTCATTAGTTTCACTAATGATGATATCATCAACATAGAGTAAAATATAGGTAATGAAAGAAAGAGTAACACAAACAAACAAAAAATTATCAGCTTGTGAGGCAGAGAAACCAAGAGAAAGAAGATGACTAGGGAACTTCTCAAACCATGCTCTAGGAGACTATTTTAAACCATATAAAGATTTATGCAACTTGCAAACATAGGTAGGATGCTGAGAATCAATGAACCCTTGTGGTTGAGACATGTAAACTTCTTCAGCCAAATTTTTGTGTAAAAATGCATTTTAACATCAAGTTATCTAAGAGACTAGCCAAAGGTACCAATTAAGGAGAGTAAGATTAAAATAGTAGGTTTCTTTATGACAGTACTAAAGGTTTCACCGTAGTCCAAACCGGCTTATTGGTGGAAACCTTTAGCAACTAACCTAACCTTATGTCGAGCAATAGTGTAGTCAGGATTGTATTTAAGTTTATAGACCCACTTGCACCATACTAAGTTCTTATTAAGAGATAAATGTACAAGGGTCCAAGTTTGTTAAGACATAAAGGCATTATATTCATCATCCATGTCCTGATTCCAAGCAAGGATCCTAGATGCAATAGAGAATGATGTAGGTTCAGCTTGAGACTGGTTAAGTGAGGGACAAACATGTAAAGCTTTCCTTTTATGAATACCATACTTTGATTCAGTTTGCATAGGGTGAAGGTTTTGTGTGTGAGTGCCAGCAAAATTAAGACAAGATTGAGGCTGAGT
This sequence comes from Datisca glomerata, assembly GCA_003255025.1. Lineage (NCBI taxonomy): Eukaryota > Viridiplantae > Streptophyta > Magnoliopsida > Cucurbitales > Datiscaceae > Datisca > Datisca glomerata. The sequence goes on from QANY01008651.1 coordinate 2,009,236, forward strand.
AATATTGAGATCAACAGAAAAATGAGAAGACAGATAAGAGAAAGCAGTACTAGAAGTAGTCACAACATGAGCATGCATATCAGTGTGTAAAATAGAATCAGAACCAACATTAGTAACTAAGTCACTACTTGGTAAAGCAATAAGTAAATCAGATGCAACAACAGATATAGCAGTGGCAGAACCTGTCTCAGAATTAAAATCAGAAACATATGTTTATTCGATCTTAGTAGTGGTAGGATTATTATAAGATGGAGCAGCAATATTAGATCCAAAACCATGAACAGAAGGAATATTAGTAGAAGTAGATAAATTATTAGAGTGAGAAGGATAACCTAGAACAAAATGTGGTTGTCTGAAGAGAGGAAGAAGAGTGTGATACCTATTTTGAAGAGCTTGGAGTGTTGATGAAACCTGTGTACTTAGAGCAACCATTTGGGTAGAAAAAGGATGACAATGCTCATCAAAGAGTACATGCCTCGATGTGTGGTATTTCTTAGAATGTATATCATAACACAAATAGCCATTTTGGTTATTAGCATATCCAAGAAACGCACATTGGATAGATTTAGTATTGAATTTATTTTTCATGTAGGGTCAAAGACAAGGAAAACATGAATACCCAAAAACTTTCAACTAATTGTAATCTGAACAGTTTTTCATAAGGTGAAGGTTGGAAAGAATGGAACTAGGCATTCTGTTAATAAGGTAAACAGCAGAAGCAAAGGCAAAGTTCCAAAAATCAACAGGTGTAGAGGCATTACGCATTAATGTGAGACTAGTTTCAACTAAGTGTCTGTGTTTTCGCTCAGCTCTCCCATTTTACTGAGGAGTGTAGGGACAAGTCTTGTGGTGGATAATACCATGTTCTTACAAGAAAGTTTGAAAAGAATGACTGGTGTATTCACTACCACATCGGTTCTAAGATATTTAATAGAGGTAGAAAACAGATTTTCAATCAGTCTTAAACCTTTGAAAGATAGCTAAAACATCATATTTGTTATATAAGAGAAAGAACCAAGTGAATCTTATCATGTCATCAACAAAGATTACATAATATCTATGTCCAAGAACAGAATTAGTGGGGGAGGGACCCCAAACATCAGAGTGTACAAGATATAAAGGGGAAGAAGAGACAGAATCAGAGGTAGAAAATGGGAGTTTGGTCATTTTATTTGATATGCAACTAATACAAATGTTATTATCAAGAGAAGTAGAGTTAAATGGTTTATGAAGTGACTTCAAAACATGTTAACAACATTATTAGATGGGTGACCAAGTCTAGAATACCACAAAAAAATTGAAGGCTTAGCACCAATATAGGCAACTTTTGTCTTAGGCAAGCAAGAAGGAATTGAGTATAACCCATTTATGCTAGATCCCTTATGCAGAATGAGACCTGTAGACTTGTCCTGAATAAAGAAATATGAGATATCAAAGATGAACAAGCAATTATGATCAATACAAAATTGATGAATATACAGCAAATTGGAAGATAAATATGGTACACAATATACTTAAGGTAGTTGAAAAGAAGATGAAGAAGTTTGAAGCATACCTGAACCAATGTGGGTGATAGGGAGAGACTGCCCATTGCCAATGGAAATGCTCTCCTCACCATTATACTCAGTTGGTGTATAAATATTTGTTAGGTCAGGAGTGAGATGTGAATTGCATCCAGTATCCGAAATTCATACATGTGGGTCAGTGTTGTTTGAAAATTGAGCAGTCGTTACAGCAAGATTTTGTGGTGGATTTCATCCTTGGTGGGAGAAATTCATCCTATGGTAACAATCCGCTGCTCCATGGCCCAATTTCTAGCCAAACTGGCATTGTATGCGTGTTGATTTATTGCTGTTTGGAGCATCAGGTTGTGAAGAGGAAGACTTCTTGAAGTTCTGTTGCACTTGTAAAGGAAGAGCTCCAAGAATAGATGTTGTATGATGGGAATTCTAATTCTGAATTCTTCCCCCACAATTTGAGTTGAATCTGCCAGACCTATTTCCTTTGAAGTTTCGAAACCGCCTTCCTCTATTAGTGCCTTTGTTCGGAAAATAAGCAAGAAATGTTGTATTGGGGAATAAATTTTCTTGAGGCTTGTCTTTGGACTAAAGGACACGTAATTCTTCTATAGACAAGGGCTCAGCTCGAGTACGTATAGAGGTTCGTATAGTGTTGAAATCATTGGAAAGACCATTAATGGTGTAGAGAACAATATCTTCATCCTCTATATTTACAGAAACTACGGCTAATTTATCCCGTACCTCTTTAATACGTTGAACATAGGAGTCAATATTTTCAGAAGGCTTCTTCGAGATAGATTAAGGATTTGACTTGAGTTGGAGCACATTTGTTCGAGACACAGAGGATAAACGTCGTTCAATAGATTGCTAGACTTCTCTAAAAGATTTGCAACCCACTATATATTACAGAGCAGTGGGTGATAAGGTCGTCTTGATCAATGTCATGAGTGCATGATCTTAAGTTATCCATTGGTCATATCTAGGATCGTGAACATCAATATCCCCATTCTTGATAAACCTTGAAGGACACTGAATCGTCCCATCAATATAGCCGAATACCATATGGGCTTTAAGAATGGATAAAATTTGGTATTTCTAGAGAATATAATTTGTTGAATCTAATGGAATTGAGATTAGATTACAAATGTTAGAGAGAAGAGAAATAGGAGAGTGTGAGGTTGATTCAGCCATAACTGTAAAATTGGAGGGCGAAGAGTTAGGGGTATGATTTTAGGAAGATGAGGAAGCGGGTAAAGGGTGAGAATTTTCTGAGGATTACTTTTGGAAGCGGGTTATTCCTCTGCAGTTTCTTGAGCAACAGTGGACAGATTTTTTGTGTTCTCTGCCATGGATCTTTGACGCGTATCAACAGTGCTTTGATACCATGAAGAGTTTTAGAAGAAGAAGATGAATTCTTGAACAACAAAGAAGATGCTCAGAAGGAATAAGATTGAGAAAGAAATATATCATTAACATTTGAGAGAGTACAAAAAGATAAATACTGAGAACAATAACTGGAGAAGACCATAATACCCCTGAACTAACAAACTAATCACTTAACAAGTTCAACACATTGAAACTCTCTTACACAAAACTAATACATCCGATTAAGAAAAAAGTTGAATCAATCAATAAGTGTAAAAGGCAAATTTCATTGCTTCTTCAAGAGCAAAGGACCAACATTATCGCCAGTAGCTTTGTTATGCTTTACATGTCCTCCATCACACAGTGGGAAAGTGCCTGACCTCCAACACCTGCACCGCAGCCCGGCATCATTAAATGAGTTCCACATAGAGTAATCTACTAGTAAAATAAGCCTCTGATCCCCCAACCGAGCCGGAACTATGTATAGAATTTCCGTCAAATGAAAATGAATGATTAAGTTTAATTCCCCTTAGTATAGAATTTTCTATACAGTTTGTGTCCCCGACCAAGCTCTAACATCTGTCTGCAGAATACTAATTGTTTAACATGGATTTGAGACCTAAAATTAGAATAGCAGAATACAATATTATTGTCCACGACCAAGTACTTGTGTATTTAACATTCTTAATTAAATTATGGCGCCCAAGTACGGAGAATGAGATTGTGCTAGTTATTATCTATTCTCTTTCACCTTTTATTTTCTAGAAAAGCCGACGGACCAGCCCTAAAACTAGACTTCCAAAGTCCATAGAGTCACGACTTGTGACAGGGCAACACCCTAAATTTTCTGCCAAGAATTTGCCTTATTCTTTTTCTATCAAAATAGAACTATATATAATGTAAATCCACATGCTCCATCCGTCCGGTGTGTAAATTATGAAATAAATATTTGAAAATAGATTAATTCTAGATTGCTGACAGAAATCAAGTAAATATGTAGTGATGGTTTGATTGAAAAGAGATATATTGAGATACTTATAAGAAAAAACAAGGATAATAAAGCTTACACAAATTTCTTCATAGTAAATAAAATAAATAGATGAATTCCATGCATAAATCATACTAATGGCTACATATATACGTATATAAATACAAGCATCATCGCATAGTATGTTACGATTTTCATTATACTAGAGAAAAGGACAGGGTAATTCAATTAAATTCTATAATTATCATATTCATGTAAAATTCCATAGCCTATGAGCAAGAAATCTCCGTGAGAACTGATAAAGAAATCAAAATCCAAATATGACAGCGTTCAGAAACGGCATTCCAGTAAACAAAAAAGAATGGATTTACCTGCAATAGGCAGTGACGGACTTAGAGAGCTCAGTGACAACAACAGAGTCGACGACCTTGTCTTCAGTTTTTCTGATTGATGGGTTTATAGCTTCACCTTCTGCTCTCACCACCACCATACGCCTCTGTTTCTTCATCTGCATCTGCCTCGGCCTACTAACTACACCAAACGAAGAACACCCTGCGCCTATCATGTTTAAAATCGCCGCCATTTTGGATCTCTCTCTCTCTATGGCTGTCTCTGTGCTATGACTCAGTTAATTTTGGTTTGCGGAGGAGACTGCAACGTATAGGGAAAGGTTAGGTGAGCATGAACGTGTGGAGACCACGCCCTCTCCTATGTCCTGTGAACAATTGGATGGATGGACGCTATGCATGACACGTCATCTATACAATTCAAATTTTTTTTTCAATTTCCAGTCATTCTATACCAGTCAAGTTAAGTAATATGTGTTCATTTTGATGTTTTATTTGTCTTAAAAATGATTTTCTAAACAAAATGATATTTTAATTGATCGATAAAATTTAATTTATAACTTGATCATCGTAAAACTATTCTTTCTAATAATCCCTTTATGTTTGGTACAGGTAATTGTAGACCGTAATACTCTCCTAATCTTTTAGATAATTGAATTACCTTATTTGTTTAAAGTTATCTTTAAAGTTGACGCAATCTCAATTTATTATTTATTCTAATTTACCTTATGAGTAGATAATTAAATTATCTCTAAAGTTAATTCTCACAGATTTATCACGAAATTATACCTAAAAAAACATGTAATTCCTAAAATTTTATCTTTTACTCCATAAATTATCATGCACAATGAAACGCATCATTCATATTTTAGCGTCAATTCAATAATAGTTATCATTTTGGTTTCCCAACTCCTTAAATCATTTCATCTATTGGCAATGCAAATTAAATGAACACTACTATTCTCACTAAGTATCCAAAAGAAAATTGATTCTCTTCCTCTCTATGTTTGGGCATATGCTACGTAAATTTAAAGTAATAGTCAATTATTAAAAAACATCAAAAATAAACATTGTACTCACCCCAAAATAAAAAAAAATTGCATGCCAAAAAAAATTTCGATGCTATCCGCAAAAAAAATACTCAAGTAATCAAAAGTTTATATAATATATATTGTACATATAAAACAAACTGCATAAATATTTTTTATATATGGTATAAATTGTATAAGCTTTCTAAACAATGCCCTAAATTTCTCTGAACCCATGGGGTCCGTCTTTTTGTGTAGATTTTTTTTTAGATTTGAGGGTGACTATTTTTTATTTTTCTTTCATCTTTGACTATTTTTTTTTCTTAAAATGGCTAGACGTTCTTCCTAAACTTATATATACTAAATATAAAAGTGTAGAAGTTGGAGAAATATTTTTAGATAATACTATCCCTAATTATTTTTTAAATTTTCTACATTATCCTTATAGTCTTCAATATATTAAAAGTGATATGAGAATGAGAATAATTTTTTTATCATTTTGTCAACTCTTTATTTTATCATTTCAAAATTACCCTTTAATCTATTAATTGTGCATCATTAATTATAATTTATTTATTTTCTTATCTATACTATATATAAAAGTATAGAAGTTGGAGAAACATTTTTAGACAATACTACCCTTAATTATTTTTAAAATTTAACCTTGCAATGTATTTATTTGTACCGAAACTTCAACACTGAAGCGGCATGTAATCACTTCTCTACGTAGGGATCCTCTTGACCTGAAATATGTACAATACAGACAATAACTCAAATGTGAAGAGAACCGGGGGTGATTTCCTCGTCGAAGAGCCTTCGATGCCTAAGTAGTATCCTGGAGAAATTTTGTCAGAGTTTTCCTTAGAAAAGAATTTCTTACCGTGTACCGTTTGTAGATGGAGTATTTATACCTGAAACTTTGGAGGAGGATGCGTGTCGAATAAGTTTCGAATGAGATGACGGTCTTTCCTTGATATGATGAGTTGGGGACGACATTTAATGTCCTTTGTCCCTTGAGCTGACGTAAAGGAGGGTACATTAATGTTGATTTACCTTTAGTCATGCCAGCCATGATGGATGTGACCGTTTGGTGGCTGACTCGACGCTTCATCATGGCGATTGTCGCAAGGAAGAAAACGTCACGTGGAGTGCTACTCGACGAATAATAACGATACCCAACACAGTGCTAGCTGACCTCCTACACCAAATCCTCTTCTCGAGGCTTTTTAGCTTATACTAGTTGGTGTCGCCCAAGCTTCCTGGAGACCAGCCTGGTCAGGTTATTTCCCTCTCATTTTTAGGAGCCCAGTTCTTTAATCTCTTTTCATGGAGTAGAATAGATATATCTATCGTGGTCTGTCACACGGTGCCACACCATAACAGTGTTTATTATCCCAATTATTCATATGATTTTTTTTAAGTATTTTTTATATTTATTATCCCAATGTCTATTTGAAAAGTTGTTTAACTACTTTGTTTAAATTATAATCTTTAGAAATCTTTTTTCCTCATTTTTAATTTAAAATCTTAAAAATAAGAGTTAAACTAACCTAAATTTCTTCATCAAAATTTTTTTGGGTAAATCTTAAAAAACTAAATATAAGCAAATTGACCCAATGTTTCTTCAATTAAATTTTTTTGTATTTTTTATTTGTATACTAATCTAATGAGCATTAAAAACCAAAGTGAAAAAAAATCATTAAGCGGAAGGAATAAAGATTCTTTATATCTATAACTACTTATCTTATCTTATTTTACTATATATAAAAGTAAATAAAAAAATACTTTTGGACAACTTTATCCTCACATTATTATAATATACAAATTTGATAAACGAAAAAAATAATATGCAATTAAAATTGAGGAAAATACATTAATTAATTTGTATATTAGACAAATTTCATATACATTTTTAAATTAACCTCACTATAAAAATGTATATATTAAAAAAATAAGTTTATATATGATATTAATTTTTATAAAACTTATAAATATGTGTAAGGCACATTTCAAAAACTAGTGATTCTTGAGAATGGATAACATGACAAACAGGCCAGGAATAATGAAAAATGGCCCAATTACAAAGAACGTAACAAATAGCTCAAATAACTCTCAGCTAGCGCCTAAACCCATAAACAAAAACGTAAAACTACAATTACATCCGTATTACACTAAATCAGCTTTAGGGACCTATGTCTCAGAAAACCACAAAAATGTAAAAATACTTTAATTAAAAGAGTATAATAAATGAAAAGTGACTAAAATTTTCAATAATTTCAAACAGGGCTGTTTGTGTATTTAAAACGGGCCCGTTGCTTGTTTATAGTAAATTCTAAAAAACCCAGTTTTTTGGAGTATAAATAATAGAAATGTTAGTGTTCATGACTCATTTTAATGTTTAACATGTAAGAATGATTCATCAAGCGTGTCATCTTTAATCTTTCGAAACTGGCAGGGTACTGGACACATATGATGAGAAAGGGCACCGGGGTTGCTTTCGTGATAATACCGGATGACAGAGAGGGTAAGATGGTCTTGGAGTATGTCCGATGGTGGCATCAATTGATGTTTTCTTACTTCTCTCAAGGAATCAACAAGTTGTTGACATTCAAAGAGCAGCAACTCCTTGATCAAGATATTTATTTATATGTAATAATTATTATTTTTAAGTTAAAAAGTTTTAAAGTTAATTGTAGAATTACTTAACTATTATATGTATTATTAGTTATTCGGTTATATTTGTAACTACTATTTTTTCGATATCATTTTTGTTAATTATTTTGGTAATATTCTTGCCAAAATCCCAATTGAGGAAGAGTGCAAGTCTAACACTCTTCTTAACACCATTGGATAAATTTCTCTCTATAGAATGCAAGAGTGAATGATTCAATGGTAGACTTTTTAGATAACAGAACGTCTCCTGTTAGAATTTCTCAACTAGAGTTGATGTTTAACAAATTTAGACCGTTGTACTCATATCTCCTAATTTAGACCGTTGTACGACAAAAAACACATATTTGTCTTTATTTTTACATTTTATCTCTTAACTATGATAGATGAGTCATTCACTTTCAACTAGGATGACCAAAGTTCAACATAAGACCTATTATAATTAAAAATATTAGAGAATTTTCATGCGTCTTTTTTACATTGGCATTGGCAAAGAAGTGACTTCCTAGTTCTTAGTTTATAATTTGGCATTGACAAAAGAAGAATTAAGGAAATATTGCAATGAATGTATAGGCATATGGCTAGCTCTACAATAAAGGTAACATAATAAGATGATAATGGCAAAATAAAAAGTACAATAATGTTTGTATTAATTGAGAAAAGCCACCTCTTTGGTATTACTAATAATGGCCAGTGAAGGAAAAGAAACAACAGAAGCCATGCTTTGTTTGTATTTTCGGCCAACAAGTACAATAATGGAGAAATGACATAGACCACTTTTTATAATAGTAAGTTAAAAATTGATCTAAAAAAACTAAAGTAGATAAATGACTTTTTTCTAATTAATTTAGTTATAAACTTTTATGATTTGTCTGTCATTATCTCATATTTTTACTCAATTTTTTTTAATTTGAAGATTAATGCCAACAAATCAATTGTTTGAAATTATTATTTTTTAAATATGCAATCACCAATAATTCATATAACTACTCTTAAATTTATGAAATATTTGAAAGATTATTTTTAAGTAGATAATTAGATAAATGAAATATCTAAAAAAATATCAAATATTATTTTTAAAAGTCATATTTTAACTGTGATCTATAAATTTATACGACTGAATTAATTTTGTGAAAAAAAATATTACATAATAATTTTTTAAAAATATATTTTAACTATTACTTTTTAATAGGTAAGTTAGAGCGCAAATACAGAATTGAAAAAATATTAAAGAATATGTAAAAGAAAAAGTAGACATAAAATTGGGAGAGAATTTAAGAAAAATTTAAATTAAAATCACAAACAAAATTTTCACTAAAATCGAGATATATCAATAAATTTCATCTTTAAATAAAATAAATTAATAATGAATAAGATAAGAACATTTTAGATAACTAATCATTTTTCAAATTACACCAACTAAAAAATAACTATTTATTTACTATTATATTTTTTAAGTTATTTTTTTAAAAAAATGGTCTATACCTAAGATTTCTGTACAATAATTCATGCTGTGGAACTCTGCCTATATGTGGGCTTTACAGCAGCCTCCCTCTTCTGTCTCCCTCTTCTGTCTCCCTTTGTACTCTTTACACTGCTCTTCCTCAAAGTTTAACTTTTTGGCTAAATTATGCAGTCGATCCATAAATTTTGGTTTCTAAAATTTTCAAATCCATTTATTACTTGAATTTTTAATTCAATTTTAATCAAGTTTTTATGTGTCATTAAGTAAATTCCATCATCTCCATTTCACATGTCATTATTTATTCATGTTTTATTTCTAAAATAGATAATAACAATAAGCGGCGAGACCAAATTTGTTTTAAGAGGCGTGATAATTCAACGAATGATTATTTAATATTCTTTATTATATATTTATTTCTTTTCAATGAAGGGTTTTTCTAAAAAAATTTGAAAGTCTAATAGGGTTAATACAATATGATAATCTTACAAATTGGGTAAATAGTATACAATTTGATTATTTTGTATATTTGAAGAGGGTTATAGTATACAATTTAATATTTTTACTAATTTAAAGGAGCAAAAAATATATAAGTTACTAATTTACAAATTTGAAGAGGGGTAAAAAGTATTTTACTAATAATTATATAAGCTTCAATATTTAATGTAATAAACTTACGAAATTAAAGAGGGTTAATTGACCCCTTCCATACAACATAGGATCTCCCCCTGATAAGGACTGAGTTCAACGTTTAGAAACTTAGTTGTATCAATGAAAATTTTTAATGACCACAATAAAAAATGGAGTCATAATTACTGGATCAAATAGTTAATTTAACCTAATTTTTTTATATGGAATTAATGACACTAAGTCTCACTCGCAGATTTTTGCTGGTTAATAAAATGAGTCGGTGGAGGAGGCGTTGATCCAATAACTCGACAAAGATCATTGCATCTTCTGCTATTGTGTGAAAATCTAATCTACTGCCTACACATATATTAGAGTTGAAGCTAGAGGGTAATCTAACGAAGAACGATTACATGTAAATATACCATATCTTTAAGAACTGTCAGAGAGAATCAAACATTAGACTTCTCTTAGGGGTCGTTTGGTACGAGTTTTCCCCTTGATAAAATTTGTGGTAAATTTATTTCTCAGCACTTTCTCATGTTTGTTACAAGTATTCTAATTTATCATGATAAAGTTATTTAGTTTGGTTAAACAACAATCACACATTATTTTCCCTACTACTTTCCCTCAAAAATATAATTTACAAAATAACTTTCCCGACTCACTTACACATCTTACACATTTTCCAAAATAACTTTTATTTTCTCAAATCCCCATAAAAATGTCATTATTTATTTTAATTATTTCTACTTAATTTTGATATTTTATTTTTTTCATGACCAAAATCTCACAAAAGTGTCATAAAATATCCTGATATTGAAATCCTGTCATATCCCCTTCTAATCCTAGTAGAACCAAACCGGTCCTGATATCGAGTTTTGAGATTTTTTCCGTCTCTTCCATCCTTTATCCCGAAAGGCCCCTCCGCAAACTGGCCTTGGAGTCGTCCCGTGAGATTAAAATATGTACGTTAATTGAAATGAATGAAATATAATATTATGCTTGAATTAATGATAGATAAACTCTTCATATATGCATAATATAAAAATTTAAATGATTAAAATAAATGTTAATAATATCAAAATGGTGAAAGGCTCTTCCGCAAACTCGTCTCGGAGTCGCCCCGTGAAATTAAAATATGTACGTTAATTATTATTATTTCTTTGTTGACGGTAATAGATAGCTAATTTAATATATCGTGTTATATTAGAATATATAAATAATACTTACTAAAAAATAATAAAAATTAATTAATTTAATTACTCTTAATATTTCATATAACTTTTCAAATAATTTTATTCAATTTTTTCAACAAATTTTTCAAGTCTCGTACTATGCCAAACAAAGTAATCTTATTTTTTCAATAACTTTTTATAATAATCATGTATTGTCAAATATAATTATCTCAAAAAAAATTCATCTAACTTTTCCAACAATGTAATTTTTTCAGTATTTTTATTTAACTCATATAAAATAGCCCCTTAAGAGTAATTAATTTAATTACTCTTAGTGAAAATTATGGTGAAGGAGATTGGAGGATAGAATCACGGGTAATATGATGGTATAATCAATTCACCATCTTTATAACTCTACCAAATCAATGAGACCATTTAATTTGAGTATCATACTCTTTTTCTTCTATTAATAATAATTCTCTTTCTTCTCAGCTTGACTTTGTTTGACCATTCCCCTCTCTCTTATTAAATTAAGCCGAGTGATTTATACATGCACAGCGCACGCACGCGCTTGTTCACGTACACGTAATTTAATTGTATTATAAAAGTTATTATTTAGGATCATATTTATTTAATAAAATTTTTACAAAAATTGGTTTGAAACTCATTTTTAACTTTTAAATTACTTTTACAGAAAAAAACTTATGTCTATTTTTTAAAGTTATTTTAAGAAAGACCTGATGATCGATTAATAATTAAATCTTAATGAATTTTAAAGGGCGTGAATTAATGTAGATAGATTTATTGGATTCAATTTATTTTTTATCTAAAATGAAAAAGTAAATTGACAGTATCTACTTCAAACTTTCTATTTATTTTTAAATAATTTCAGATATTATTAATATTTTTTCAATCAAAATAGAGCTGTAATTCGTAATAATTTAATTCAATGAACAGGCTCTATAATTTGATAAATTTAAAAAAAACGGAAAAATACTACCCACTACACTTTAGATTTTATCAAAGTTTATCCTCTAGAAATCTAATCTAGTATGTTAGAGTGAGAGGAGAATTTTTTAAGGTCCTATTTTGCCCTTGTAATATTTCTTAAGGAATATGTTTACATCATCCTTTTAGTTTTTAACAAAGACTTAAATCATATTAGTTATGTATAATTAAAAATGAGGGACTCCAAGAAAGTTTTGATGTGCAGATTAATACAAATACATTGCTACATAACCCAAAATGGTAGATTATAATCGATTACTTGAATATTTTTAACTAAAACAGTCGTGTAATACTTCATCATTTTAAGTTCTAATTAATTAGTAATCGATCACTTTTCTCATTTCAATTTTTCTAAAAAATTAAAATGACTCGATTCTTGAATTTACATCACGAGATAGTATAATGGAACATCATTTCATTATAGTTAATATCGCTATAAACATGAAATCTACTTAAGAATTTAAATGAATTAACCATTAGACTTTTAAATTATATATCATAGTTTTTCATAATTTTTTCTTTTCTTAAAAATTATAACCTAACCACCAATGTTAATGCTATAATAAATATTTTCACTCTATTTGGATTTTTCCCATCTTCAAGAACAAGTTTTTTTTCTTAAATTCGGTATTATACTATTAAAAGCATTTCATTTTACATTTAGTTAATTACATTCATCCTTCAAATTAAGTTGTTAGAACATTTTGATATTGGTGACTTTTGTTAAGTGTTGTGATAAAGAAAAATGCATCTTTAACCTTGATTAGTCTATAATCATTTTATCTAATTTAATTACGTGGAATATAGCGACTAATTAATGATGTAGATTAACTGAATAGAGATTGTGAGTAGATTAGAGCAACATGGTAAATGTACTACTATTGAATGCTTATGTTACATTTTTGCCTATAAATAGGACTACAATTGCATGTTTCATTAGCAAATTTGCATAATCATTCCCTATTATTTCTATCATTTTATGTACGGTCTGAAAATTGACATCATTTTAATACATTTTATTTTTTTTTTAATTATGTTTGATCGTTTATTGCACTTACATAATATTTCCAAATTGTAGTAAATTTTCACCAGTATAAAAGAATTCTTGTGTGACATGCTGACAAGAATGAGAAGAACATTTTCTAAGATAGTAACTAATTCAAGACAATAATTTGTGAACGGGAAGAGTCCTCCGCGTCTCAATAGCGGCAACTTGGAGTGCGAGAAACCTCTGTTCAAAGACATTGTCACGAAAGAGCTTAATTAATAGGGGCCCGGCAGTGCTCTCACTTTCTTAAAACATGTATTATTATGTTTGTTCGCTCATAATATAACATCAAATGTATTCAGATATATTTTGTGAAATTTAATTATCCTTTTGCGAATCCTTGAAATATTTTTCCAGTGCAATTACAACAAAGAGATCCTGAATGTTGTGTGAGTACTTTTTAATTTGAAGTCAGTGCTAATTTATCCAAGTGTGCACTCACAAGTTCTATTTTAGTGAATTTAATCAAGCATATGATTATAATTAAATTAAATGTACTACTAATTTTATAATTAAATTAAGTTTTGTTTGATGGATAAAATCTAGTTAAAAAATATCTTTTATGTTTATTCCCAGGATTGGTGGTGCAATTTCTTTCACTTACATTTAGATTATAAATTGCTCAATGCATGCACATTGGGGTCACTAGCGAGGATGATCATTGGGTCACCTAAGGTAGCTTAGGTGAGGGTGAGCTTGATGTCACGGGCGAGAATCAGTCTTGGGTCACTTGAGGTGGCTTAGGTGAGGGTGAGCTTGGGGTCACCGGCGAAGATGAGCTTGGGATCACCTAAGATGGCTTAGGTGAGGGTGAGCTGTGGGTCACCTGCAAGGATGATCCTTAGGTTACGTAAGGTGGCTTAGGTGAGGGTGATTATGTGGTCACCTCTGATGAATTTGATGAGGGTAAGTTTGGGATCACCCCAAATGATTTCTCTGAGGTTGAACTTGGGGCCACCTTAAACGACTTAAGTGAGAGTGATCGCGTGGTCGCCTCTGATAAGTAGACAATGTTGTCTTTCTCATGATAATTTGGTGGACTGTTTTCACATTTTATTCTTCTCATATTATTTTTGTTTTAAGTTCATCTAAATGAAAAATGCTTTTGTGGTGGTCACTTTACTAGTTGCCCCCAGTTTGATGTGAACATATTTTTGGTGGGTCAAACTGAACATAAAATAGGTGACCGAAAAATACTTGATGTCCCCCCCCCCTCCCNAGCTAGCCTTGTTATACCTTTAATGAAACAAACTCAATTGGGGAAAACCTAAAAAGGTAAATAATTCGATATTTAACTCATCATTTTCTTTAATTCTATATTACGTTTTAACAAATTTATAAAATTTTGTTCTATGTTCTTCGTTTTAAATTTCATTCTTTATTGAGAAATAATACTTTTTTAATTTAAATTTAATTAAATACATCTATCTTCGAAATATATTATTTAAGATACATAATATTACAACGAGAGTTATCTTAGTCTATTGGTAAGGATTGTGGTTGGTAAGAAAGATGTCAATTGTTCAAACTCCAATACATGCACAATATTTTTAATTTTTAGATAAATGGAGAATGGCACAGCTCGGGCCGGTCCAGGCTTAACACTCGGTCCAGCCCAGAACTGGGCTCTAGGCCTAAAATGCTAGGCGCATCAAATACGAGCTCAGTCCCAACTCCTAGTTCATCTATTAGGAGGTCGTCCTCAATGAACTGAGACTAAGTGTTAGCGAACACGATATTTTATCTAAGTCCCAGTAGAGGTAGCATTGTCCAAGGGTATTTGGGGACCTCATCTTTGGGTTCAAGGGGACATCATCCTAAAGTACTTGGGTACCATATCCTCGAGCACCGGATCGGGTCGGTTCGTAGTTTTAACTGGCCGGTTTAGCCACTTGCTACCTCTACGGGGGATTCTCACTTATGGAACGGGGGGACAATCGCTTCTGGAACGGAGGACAATCGCTTCTGGACCAGGTGGCTATCGCTTCTGGAACGGGGGGCTATCGTTTCCAAAACGGGAGACCATCACTCCTAGAACGAGAAAGAACAACAAAACCAGAACTGACATCTCGAGAACGGGAGATTATCGCTTCTAGAATAGGATTCGACATCTTGAGATCGAGGAATCACATTACCTTTTGGACATGACATAACAACAGAACGGAAATAAGGATTCAGACTGACAGTCAAGTGGTTGTGATTGATCAGCTCGAACCACGAGGAACCACCAAGTGACTATGGCTGATTGAGTTGCTGAGAACAAAACAGCTGAAAGAAATGAGCAAAGTAAATGAGTCCACGTCTGAAAGCAATCCCATCAGCTGAAAGCATATGATATGTGATCATATCTTTTTTTATCACTATTATTATTATTGTAAGACTTATAAGTATAGACTCATGTAAAAAAAAGAGGTGAGGAAGTGACCTAAGTAAATCTCAACAAGAGGATCTCATCATCGGGTACTTGGGTACCCCGTCCTAGGATACTTGGGTACCTCTCATCCTCAGGTGCAAAGGGACGTCATCATTGTGTACTTGGGTACCTCATCCTAGGGGACTTGAATACCTCATCCTTGAGATGGTCTTTTATGAACGCCTAAAAACGGGTATAATAATCATTCTTGCCAAAAGCCCTTTGAGTTTTTATTCAATAAGGATGTTGGTACATGAAATATTATGTATTTATATGATCAAGAACCTTTTATAAAAAATTAACCTAGCTTCCACATCATTTTTTAAGTTACCAAAATAATCCCATACAGTCTCTAGGATGTTACAAAATCTAAGAGGCACTCTTACAAATCTCACTTTCAATGGCTCAAAGTTCATTTCCTTCATATAGTTAGTTGAATTCATAAATAGGAACCTCATGAGTTTAATATGGGATTGAGAGTAAATAATTTTTAAAATAAAATTGATAGAATATGATTATAGAAAAGTAAAATATATGAAAAATTAGGATTGTTGTGTATGATAATCAATGAAGTACCTGAGAGAATATATTGCTACAAATTTCACAGATTGCCTTCGATAACAAGGATTGCAAATAGAAAGAGCACATAGATGAGTTAATTAGGAAATGACAACATTGACATTTCAGGAATTATCAATACCCTTCTACTTAGGGGTGTTCAACAGTCGGTTTGGTCAGATTTTTTGAGAAAAACAAGACTGAACCGAAAATCATGATCCTCCTATGTAGAGGATCGAACCGACATAAATCTGGAAAAAATCCAGACCGACCAGATCGAGAATCAATAGTTGGTTCAGATGGACTTAACGGTGCATTGCCAAAACATTCAGATTTCTCTCTTTGCAAATCGTTGGTTTTCTCTCTATATATCACTGGTTTTCTTTCTAAAAATCATTGACTTTCTTTCATTTTTCTTCACCTCTTGTTCTAAGCTTCATAATACTTTGTGTGATTTTGTTATAACCATAACTTCACTTGTGTCAGATACATATTGAGAAGCTTTCAATGACTAAACTCGACAAAGAAAAGAAAAAATCATAAAAATAGAGTGAAACTAAAAGAGATCCAGAGAAATCCATAAGAAAGGCAGAGATGCATGTACCCAGATCTGAAATGAAAAATCCATAAAATTCTATAAGAAAATCTAGAAGCACATCAGCGCAAATCCATCAACATGCATGTATCCAGATCTGAAACAATAGAGAGACGAGAAAGGCAGAGATGCTTCGCGAGAGACAAAGAGTTGTGGGAGAGAATTGCGAGAGACAGTGAGCTTTGAGAGAGAGAGAGAGAGAGAACTGTGAAGGAAGGAGGCGAGGGTTTCAATCTAACATATGTGTGTGTGTGTGAGGAAGAGGCGAGAGGCAATCTGAGTTGAGGGAGAGGGACTGAGCTGGGGGAGATGGAGAAGCGAGAGGAGGCGAGAAGAAGAGGCGAGAGGCACTGACTGAGCAGTCTAAGTTGAGGGAGAAGGAGAGTTGAGAGGAGGCGAGAGGGAGAGCCGAAAGGGAGATAGAGACTTCACGTCATTTAATATACGGTAGGTTTGGTCGGATCAATCCAAAACTAACAAAAATTCTAGACCAGTCTGAAATTTTGATGCTCTCTAAAAGAAGGATCAAACCGACGATTAACAAAAAATCATACAGATCGATCAATTTCAGTTCGAATCGATTCAAAATAAACAGTATGAATGATTTTTGAACACTCATGTTTCTGCTTTTGTATCCAAACAAGTTTTTCAATGATAAACCCCGAAAATTTGAAAACTTGTGCATATACCAAACAACCATTCAAGCTTTTTGGTTTCCTTGGAGTCTTTGACCAAACTATTGTCCAGCGAAACAGTACCTTTTTTTATTTGCAAGGTGATATTGAATTACTGAAAGACCAACTTCATAGGAAATTGAGTCTACGAAATCACATCACTTCAACCATGGTGTGACAGCCGGACTAGAATCTCAACCAATCATTATCAAACAATTTCTTATCCTACACATAAATATTATTGTTTCTTCTACAAAATATTAAATAATTAGTCATATCAGAATAATATTTTATTAATTAACTATCTTTGAAAAAGAGGTACAGTACCATCACATCATTACCAGTCTCCAGTTCATATCCGTCCAATATCACATCCAGGTTTAGTGAGTCCTACTGAAAGAAGGACCTGTCAGTGTGGGACCCAAGACAGAGTTTCAGGCCGGCAGAACAGTTTTTTGCCGAAGGCTAGTGCCGGCGGGTTCGTCGCCGGCACTGTTCCACTATAGGGGGCTTAGGAGTAAGTAATGACCGAAAGATCTGGCCTTGTAGCACCTAGTTGCCCAACCAAAAGAAGCTTAGGATGTGAACGTATTGCTTTTTCTACGGTTTCAGCAATCTGCGTACCTTTCTTCACTCAATGGATTGGTCTTTGGACCTTCTACATAAGCTCAAGATAAGGTTCTAAACCTTTTGAAATAAAATGTATGAAACACACTCAAAATAAAGTTCTATATCTTAAAACTTGTCTCCATGATTCTGAATGTTTTTCTTAATGAATGACAGATAAATCACTATATTAAAAATTAGTCCCGATATATTGAATTTATGAAATAAGTTTAAAATAAATTTTTCTCTTCTACCTTTAAATTAAGTCTTATCCTCCACACATCTGATTTTTAGTTGATAAATATCTACTAATTTTACTAGATTTAACTGGATAGTCTAGATAACTTACATGGTTATGATGTTAGTGATATGTTTATATTTGATACTCTCTAACCCAAAAAACTAGTTGATGAGTTGAGCTTAATTTCTATCAAAGTAACGAAACTCATTTCATATCAATCATCTAACCGCTAACAATCAATTGAAAAACAAATCAACCGTGTAAATCATCTTAAAAACACATCTTCAGTTGATTGAAGCATGAGATTGAAAAACAAATCATCGTGCAAATCATCTTAAAAGTACATCTTCAGTTTGTTGAAGCATGAAACTGATTATAGACTTGAAATTTCTGAACATTAAACAATATCTTTAGTCAAAAAGGTTAACAATAACAATTTTAGAACACTAAAAACTCAATAACATTCTCCATGATTTATTAAGAAATGTGCACCATAATGCACGTTATGTGTAGTAGACAACTATCAAGTAACGCCAAGTGGTTTTTAGGGATTAAAAGTTGCCTTGTGCATGGAGACATGAACAAGGTATAATACCTTGTCTCGACTGCCTAAAAATAATAATCACTGCAAAAAGTTGACGTTTGAACCTTTTTATCAGTGTGTAATTATTATCGTTTTTTAATTATAAATATAATAAAATTTTAGATTAAATTATTGTTTGACACGAGACATTGGGTTCATGAAATTTGTGGCTTACAAATGCATTAAACACTATAATATCGTTCGAGTATAGGTGCTTTTGTTAGTAATTGGATGGTCGCATGTCCATTTTGATTGGGATGGAATTTTCTATTTTTTCTCTTTAATTTTTCCGAGCGCGCTCTATAATTTATTTAAATAACATGTATATTATTTTAATTTAAAAAATGACATAGACATTTTCTCATTTTAAGTTTTATTGATAAAATAATTCAGAATCACCCGTTATATTATATAATTTCAATCATATATATATTTTTAATGTGTTACAGGTATTCTCTAACTATCAACGATATGACACCACGTGTCGTGCCATGAGAAAGGTTTTGACACTAGGAAAATACATTGGGAGCCCGAGCCCCCCAAGGGAAGGAAGCTGACTTAGCAAGGTCGGTCTCCACAGAGCTTGAACCACACTGACCAGTGCATACAAAAAATGAGGTAAAGAAGGTCTGACTCAAGAGCACATCTAATCTTATGTTAGGTACCATCATTACTCGTTGAAAATAACATCTTGTATGGTATCTTCCTATTTGAGATGAACGCCGGTAAAGGTTAATTGCCATGATAAAGTGTCGAATCAGCCCCAACGCTGTCGCATCAACCACATCCGGCATGACTGAGGGAATATCGACATTAAATTCATACTCACTTATGTCAACTCGGGGGAACAAAGATATTAACCGTCACCTCCAACTCATCAAATCGAACAATGTAAGGTAAGCAATTCTCCTTTAAAGAAGACTCTGCCAACATTACTCCATGATACTAACTTATGCATTAAAAGCTCTTAGGTGAGGAACCCCCTAGTTCTCTTCTTTTTTAGGATTCTTTGTCTGTGTTTTACAAAATCCAAGTCTGAGAGTTTACATGAAAGAAGGAGATTGCATAAAGCTTCACTACTAAACTTTTTGGTATAAACAGATGGCGTCGTTTGTGGGGAACGACAACTAAACCATTTTCCCTCCAAGATACTTGAGACTATTTACTCCCTACAAAAGCAAAATTAGTCTGGCGTCCTTGTCCCACTCTGATGAAGTCCAAGATGAGATGGGAGACTTGTCTTTCTCCTCATCGAGAGAAGAACTTCCTATTGCCATGCTAGTCATGCAACTGAAGAAACAAGACACATTGGGCTCACTCTCCAAGGTGATCAAGAGACTAAGGAAGGACATGATTACCCTCAACCACGTTGTAGTAACCTCTTGCCACACAATGACCTACCAGACATCTACAGATACAACCCCCCGAAAGTAGAAAGAATCGTCTGTCGGGTCAACTCATGACCGAGGGGCAAAAGAGAATGACCACCTGGAAAAAGGCATGGTGTCCCCCGACGCAGAAGAATGGACTAAAATGGGAGAGGACTACTCTGCCAAAACAGTCAGAACCACCGAAATTGACAAATCTCACCGGTGAAAGCTCATGACAATGGACTGAGATACAAAAGCTCCAGTTATGGATAGAGGAGCTAAGAAAGGAACATATGCAAACAGTTGAGGCCTTTGTTGAGACTCCCCTAGAACAAACCAAGTCCTTATTTTTCGTGGAAATCCAACAGGGCCGAGCTCCCCCCAAGTTTAAAATGCCCTCGATCATTTCCTATGATGGGGACCAAGGATCAATTCCAGCCATATTTGTTAAACTCCTGATCCAGATTGTAGGATCTTATGATTTATGACCATGTCTAATCCTCACGATTCGATTTATAGGTAGAATAGTAAATTGAGAAGATCTTACGATGTTAAACTGTGCTTCACGAGCACCGGGGACCATCACATTCTCATAGGCCCAGTCCACATGTGTAAAGGGAGGATTTGGAGGACAACTGAGAAAACTCAACTCCCACTCACGATGACTGTCGATGACCTCATCATGATAGCTTTCAAAACCCATAGCAAATTTTGCAAGGAGGGTTGTTTGAAATTCCGAGGATGCCTTAAAGTCCTTCATCTTATTGGCATGACCTTCAGACCATCGGTCGCAATTCACGCTCAACGAAGCTTCCACCAAGTCAAGCTTCCTCTAAGCCTCTCTCTCCTAATTCTCTAGATGAGTTTGGGAATTAATCTCCCGAGAAAGATTGTCCTCTACGAGCTAGACCTTGTTCTTCAAGATGTTATCTTGTCACTGAAGATTAGAGACAACTCTCTCCCGATCAGACAACCGCGCCTCCAACTCCCTACGAGCATTGACATCCTCAGTGGTCTCTGTGTTAACCTGGTCCAATTTTCTCTGAAGACGGGCGAACCCACCTCGAGGCCCCTAAATATGTCAACCTCCACCTAGATATTGTCATAAGCATGACAAATATGGTTGAAGTCCTTAGTCCTCTCAGCATGCACAACCTCGGCCCGAGAGGATGTACGGGCAACCTCTAGTATTTGATATTCACAACGACCAAAATGTGCTAGCAGCTGCATTAAAGGTTATGATCTACAAAAACAAGAGAGAAATTAGGTCACAGATTAGATATGGCGATGAGAACAAAGCGTTAATCGAGAGGTGGAACTTACACCGAGGGGAAGCTTCATGAACTTATCAGAAAACCCTGCCCCGGACTCCTCGGGAAGGCTAATCCCCCTTTCAGGATTGGCGTGCTTGGACCACTAGTCCAACACTTTAGCCACTTCATTTTGAGCCTGAGATGGGTGTCATGCTGGTTGGCCCCCTCTAAAGACATAAGGACCTTGCACTTCTGGCCAGCACGAGACACCTGTTGACTGGAGCACGACGTAGTGGGACCCTAAGCCTGAGAAAAATACGTCTCAGGCTCCCGAACGATCACCCCCAAGGGTGTAGCATGAAGTTGAGGTGACCAAGATAAGCTCTTAGAAGTCCCTTAAGCTCTGTTGGTCTGTGGCATACCTTGCCATGAAGATAAAGGAATAGGCCTGTATCGGACATCCCCAACATGGAAGAAGTTGGGCTAGAGCAATGCCCATGGAAGAGTACCACTCCCTCAGGAAATGATGTAAGGGAAACCTCAACCCGCACTTCAGCGATGCCAAATACAATCCGCTCCCACCATGATGCAGGGCATTTACCTTCTCGCCCACCTCAACCAGCCATAGCTGAACATAATCTGGAATGTGGT
The DNA here is from genome assembly GCA_003255025.1 of Datisca glomerata. Lineage (NCBI taxonomy): Eukaryota > Viridiplantae > Streptophyta > Magnoliopsida > Cucurbitales > Datiscaceae > Datisca > Datisca glomerata. The sequence continues at coordinate 2,031,421 of QANY01008651.1, forward strand.
AAGCTCTAAATGATACCCAAGTCATCTTCGGGCAAAGAGGAAGGGTATTCATCAGCCTCCTATCGGTCATAATCTTCATTTGAACTAGCACGGGCCCCAGAGTCACCACTAGAGTTAGTAGTTTTGGTCGGCACTTCGACATGGTCCATTCTGCCTATGCACCCCCGAAACCCTCAAGCACGATAGAAATTTGAAGAAAAGGTGAAAAGAAAGGATAACGGAAAACATAACTTTGACGCACGAATAAGCAACCACGGTAAATTGACAGAGGGAACAAACGTCGATGCATGACCACGCAACCTTTGGGACGTCCCCCAAAACAATGGAAGGAGAGCATGCGAGAACCAACTAATAGACGACATAACTAAACTCCGAACGAAACTGGAGAGGCGGTAGAAGTAGAAGAAACAAAGGAAAAATTGACACTGAGCGAAGAAAATGAATTCTATTTCTGGAGAGTGAAGGATTTGTTTGGCGAAGGGTTTCGGAATCTTTTAGAAAGCAGGAATGTTGAAGAAAATGGGGGACCACCTATTTATAGGCCCCGAGTTGTACAATGAACTGTACCGTCGTGTGGATCTAACGACTAAGATGGTGTCCGTTCGTGGGCAAATGATATGAGTTCAAGCACTCAAGCATCACAGATTTAAGAGAGTGACAAGTGACGCATCAAAGAGTCAAGCGTTGCGTCACTCGCTTTTCCGCTCGTACATCTGTACGTTATCATCATTGCTACTTAGAAAGTAACCGATTAGGATGTTCAAAAGGTGCGGGATCACACATATGCCCGCGTAAAATGACTGTCGGGGAGCATTTCCTATTAATCATGAATAAAAGAGTCTTCAGACTTGGATGGGCAAGGGCCCACCAAATCCTTGACTGAAGGGCAATTGTTATGGGCGTTGCATAACTATCAACGATATGGCACTACGTGATGTGCCACGAGGAGTATTATTACACTAGGAAAATGAGTTGGGAGGCCTGAGCCCCCCAAAGGGAGGAAGTTGACTTAGCCAGGCTGGTATCCAAAGAGTTTAAGCCACACCGATTAGTGCAGACTAAAAATGAGGTAAATGAGGTCTGACGCAAGGGCACATTAGTCATGAGTTAGGCACCGTCATTACTCGCCGAGAATAGCGTTCTGCATGATATCTTCCCACTTGAGGTTATTGTCGGTTACGGTCAATCGCCATGATGAATGGTCGAGTCAGCCCCTAAGCAGTCGCATCCACTACGTCCGACATGACTGTGGGCATATCAACATTAAATGCATACTCCTTTACGTCAGCTCGGGGGGACAAAGATATTAAAGACCGCCCCAATTCTTCAAATCGAATAAATGTCATCATTTCACCCAAGCTTCTTCAACACGCATCCATCTCCATGGCTTTAGGAATAAATTCCCCATCTATAACAGTGCAATGTAAGCAATCTCCCTTAAGGAAAACTCTGCCAAAATATTGATTTAAGTATGAGAGGCTATTAGACGAGAAACCCCCCCTAATTATCTTAGTATTGAGGGTTCTTTGTCTGTATTTTATAGGTTCCTAGACTGAGAGAGTTTGTGTGATAGAAGGAGATTTCATAAATATTCATCGATGAACTTTCGATACAAACATAATGTAATACATGATATTAGTTTATGTGTACAATGTTGGAGTATTAAAACTTTTAATACATACGAATGCTGAAATATATATTCTTAAATGTATAATACATACTATTCTTAAGTGTTGTTAACACGCTCAAGACAAGTGGTTTGAGCTAATTATATTTGAGGTGCATGTGGCGTGGAGGTGGAGACGAGTGCATGATATTCCATGTTGGTTATTCGTCAACCTTCATCTACCAATTTTTAATAGAAACAATATTCTACCATAATAAAAAAAGAAGACAAAATAGCTAATTGCCAAAGGGAAAAATCAAAAGAAAATAAGTAGGACAGCTTTAAACGGAACAGAACCTGTTACGTTGTTAATGCTTTGCTGCTGCTGCTGGACACTGCCGCTCCTGCACTTCACAAAATCACTTTCCTTTCAACATTTTATTAATTGCTTTTTAATTTATAGGGGTTTTAAATTTATTTAAGTCACACGTAACCTAATTTATTGGAAAATTATATCGCATCATCAATAATATACATAATACAAACAAAATAATTAATGTTATCTTTCTCCTGGTACTATCACTTAAATATTTAAGGAAATTAAAAAAAGATGATTTTCTTATATAAATGATTTAGTCCAGTTTTTAAGAATTTTGGTCCAAGTTATGCGAGGTGACTAAGTTATGTGGATTATTCATGTAGCTAAGCTGCAGTGTCAAGTAGCTACATAGTGTGTCAACGAGTTACTTAGGACGAGGTGGAATACATGCCCTAAGTTTTTTAGTTACGTTCAAATTGAATATTATCCAAATGAGTTCCTTTTTTAAGAAATCAGAAGAGAGAAAATGGCTTAATTGTAAAGGTTATTATAATCTATGAATAATAAAAAAGACTCTTTAGAAAAAATAGCGATAAATGATTTTTTTAATTAGTAATGTCTAAAAATACGTTTAACAATAAAACTGAAGTCATTTACTACTTAACTTAACTAAAATTTTATAACTAGTACGGGATAAAACCCAATAAACAGAAAATTTTAAATTAATACACAGTTCAATAGGCCTTCTGTAGACTTATTTCTAGACCATTCATTAATTTTTTACCAAGAGAAAAGCAAAATACAACTATAACGTAAGTTATAATTGAAACCATATTGACTAATTGTGGTTGTTTTCTTAGGGGAAAAGGAGTGTAGTTTTATGTAGGAAGAGTTGCAAAGAAAGGGAAAAATAGAATCCAGCAGAAAAGATCAAAAGGAGGATTCTTTTGCGGGCGTTTGGGAACTCGGAAAATATTCTTGCATTGATATATATATATATACACATACCATTTATGAGGAAAATGACAAAGAAGAAATCCTTGGAGGGAGTAAAAACAAGAGTGGCATTAGTCTCTTTGCTTTTACTCCAAAACCAAGCCAACCATTGCTTGCTGCTCCCCCCCTTATCCCTGTCCTGCTGTCCACCACAGTATTTAGCACGTCCCTCTACCTCCTCTCACATGCCACTCACCTGCGCGCTCACACTTCAATCATTTATATATATTGGGATACTCTCTCGTGAGGCTCATACTTTACCCATTTAGATCATCAAGATCTATCTAAACTCTATGATCTAATTTTGATGATATTGATATGACCATGTTAAAAGAAAAAAAAGAACAAATAGTTCGAATTGTATAAGTTGGATTATTAACAACATAGACACTACAATAATACGTGATTTTCTTACTAGACGCATCTCCATAAAATTATTGGAATATGATAATAAAAATGTAAGACATTTATAAAGTTAAAATTATTATATATAAGATGTTAAGTTTCAAACGATACAAATTATTATATTAAAATGTTGAGATGTTATAAAATTCTGTATAACCTTTTAAATAAATCCTTGAGCGATTCATGAATAAATAAAATAAAAATTTATATTTTAAGAATAAGAAATAGGAAAAATATCATGAATGAAACAAAGTAGCTATGGTAAAGCATATATGATCCGGTTAGTCTTGATAATGGGCATTCGACTTGTATCACTACTGAACCTTGGCACATTTTGGTATTTTGTTGAATAGATTAGGCAATTCTATCAATCAATAGACAGGATGGACCATGCCAACGAAGGTAAGCAAAAAGTTGAATTTATTTAATTGTTAGGATTAAAAATACGATTGTTAGCCAATTTTTTTTTTATATTTTCAGCAAAATAGTCAGATAATTATTAAAAATGATTACACGAACCTTAATTCTCTTTTAATATGCTCGGTAAATTCTTAAATTGAACAAAAAAATTGAATTTATTTATTTAATTGATAAAATTATTGAATTTGTCTAATTATTATTGATAAATAATAAAAGTTTAAAATACTCCATTTATTTAATTGATGAGATAGATGATAAATTAGATTCATTATACACGCATCATAAAATTATATGAAACAATACCGAGTCTCTTAATATTTCAGGAAGTACCAGAAGTTTTCCCAAATTTGTGGTAGGATTGGGAAAATGTGTGGTTGCTGTTAGCTTAATTAGGCACGGGATCAACCGGTTTGTTGGTTCCTAGTTCAAAGAAAGATGAAATGCTTGAAATCAATGTACTTAAATGGTTTTTTTGGATTAAATCGTGGTTTTTGTTCTTCAAGTAATTTTAAGAGCATACATGCCATGGGTTTAGAAATTCTCACTAGTGCATTATGAATAGAATGAAAGATAACACTTCACTCAGACTGATGATATGATATATTAACATCAGAACTAATCCGCTTAAATTATCCAAATGTTTTAACTCGGTATCTAACGACGTACAAGAAATTATTGTCCCATGCGCCACATTCCATGGTTAGCGCGTGGTTGGGAAAACCCGAACCAAGTACCTGGCAAAATTTCGGGAAACGGTAGTACGAATGACGGCCGCTCTATTCACTTTCTTTCTTCTCTCAGTTATGGACGTCCCCTCACCGCCGTTTACCTCTCTTTATCTCTCTGAACCCACAGCGGGACACTACACAACTCTCTCTCTTTAGCCTATCTGTCCTCTATCTCTCTCTCTCTCTCTCTCTCCCTCATAAAATCTTTTACTGTCTTCCTTACACTTCACGCCAAACGCCTGCTCTCTCTCTCTCTCTCTCTCGCTCTCTCTCTACTTCATATAGCTTGGCACGGACCTCACATATTCTTTGCTTTGGATTTTCACTGCTCCATTGTGTTTGTACTGCTTTCGAAAATGGGCGAGGGAGTGTTCTTGCAGGGGCGGAGCAAGCTTTTTTTGTGGATGGTAATGGGAGTTCTCTTGGTTAGCTCTTTTCCTGCTTCGCCATTGAGCGATGAAGGTGTCCTTCCCTTCTTTTTTTCACTGTTCTAAATTTTTGTTTTGTATGTTGGTATTTTGCTTTTGATGAATTTCACTTTCAGCTACTTTTGTTGTTCCTTTCGTTTTCATTTGTCTTGGCGGTTGATGAGATGGATATTTACGCTTCTTTATATGGAAATTTTGCTGTTGTTTTCCAGCTCGAATGCGTACACGAAAACTTCTAGTTAAAAAACTTGCTCGGGAGTCTTTCCTCTAGCGACGCCATTGATGGCCCCGCCAGTGGTTCTCTAAGTTTTTAGATTGTGGACAGAATGAAGAAAGTAACAAGTTAAATCGAAATGGAACCCGGTCTGTTTTTCCCTAGAATTTTGAGCTCTGCAATTTTTGAGTTTCTTTGTCCACATGTTTTTATCCGCATGTCAAACCGTCACTCGGAATTCCACTCTTGCTGGAAGTTCTCCGACAAGCTGTTAGCAGGAAATGAACTTTAGCGGGAAGTCATGGGCTCCAGAATATAATAATAAATTGTCAACGCCATTATATTATTCCCTTTTTTAATATTATTCTTTCCTCAACTTCTATACTCTGGTTCTGGTGTTCGTATTCAATTCATATTAAACAGTTCGTGTACTAATTAGGCCTTAAACATTTTCTTTATTAACAATGGAATCACAGGGAAAGCTTTAATGTCGATTAAGGCCTCGTTCAGCAACGTAGTTAACGTATTGCTTGACTGGGATGATACTCACGACAGCGACTTTTGCTCCTGGCGTGGAGTATTCTGCGACAATGTCACCCTCTCTGTTGCTTCGCTGTGAGTTTTTCTCTCTCTCAAACTCGTTAATAAATTAGTCTTTGTCGAGAAAAAGCTTCGACGATTTCTACTCTCTAATGAATCTGACTTGTTTTTTTTTCATTTTATGGGATTTAGAAATTTATCAAATTTAAATCTGGGTGGGGAGATATCTACCGCCATTGGAGATTTAAGAAACCTACAGTCAGTGTAAGACTTTTTTCTACTCGTGGGTACGATGTTGACATTACTGATTTTATTTTTATCATGCTTATCTTAGTGTTTTAATTGTCAGAGACCTGCAAGGAAATAAGCTGACTGGTCAAATCCCTGATGAAATTGGGAGCTGTGGGGTTCTTGTTCATCTGTAAAATTTCACTCTTTATTTATCAGTTTTAAGTTTTGCTCTTGTTATTATAATACAGATGCAGTTCTCTATGTTGTAGAACAAGACCAGCTGTTCTCTGTTGATGAATTTATGGATAGAAAATTGGTTGCTTTGTTTTTCAGCGATTTATCTGATAATTTGCTGTATGGAGATATACCGTTTTCATTTTCAAAGCTGAAGCAACTGGAGTTCCTGTAAGTTTGATCTTATACTTCCTTTGCGCTGATCATAGAGAAGGAAATTGTTGGATCACTTGTTATAACTTTCTGAACTAAAAGCAAATTTGGTCTGTGCTATTCTAAAGTTGTGAGCTGATGCCATTACAGAAATTTAAAGAACAACCAGTTGACTGGTCCCATCCCTTCAACCCTCACCCAAATTCCGAATCTTAAAACTCTGTAAGCCTTACTCCATTGAAAGTAAATTAGTGTGGTAAAGCATGCGATCACTGCTTCAGATTATCTATTGTGATGTTTGACTATCTCATTTGCTATTATATTTCAGAGACCTTGCTCGTAACCAGCTTACCGGTGAGATACCTAGACTAATCTATTGGAACGAAGTATTGCAGTACCTGTAAGTTCCCGACCACACTTAACCTAAAACTTGTTTCCCGTGAGCCAATTCGTGTTGTGAGTCGAACATTAATCTGGTGCAAGTTACTCATGAATTTGACTAGAGATAGAGTTTTGAATTACTTGTTTTTGTTGGCACAGTCTAAAAGTTTATTAGTTTTCTCATCTGTGTTTTGCAGTGGATTACGTGGCAATCTTTTAACTGGAACATTGTCCCCTGATATGTGTCAACTTACAGGCTTGTGGTACTTGTGAGTATTACAGATATCTCCAAATTTTAACTGTTTTATTCTTACTGATTTGTTTGACCTTCAAAATCTTCTCAGTGATGTAAGAGGAAACAACCTTACTGGTACCATTCCGGACAATATTGGGAACTGTACAAGCTTTGAAATATTGTATGTTTTGCAGTTGAGATAATACTACAGCTTGTTCCTTTATTTTCTTTATTCTCCATTTTATTTAATCTTCTGCTTAGGATTTTGATTAATTGGTCTATTGTATTCAGGGATATTTCTTACAATCGGATATCTGGAGTAATTCCATACAATATTGGATTTTTACAAGTGGCTACTCTGTGGGTCTTCATGTTTATTACTTGCTTTTGCTGATTTAATTTTGACTGGTTTAGGGATTTAACTGTCCTTTGATGGTGTGATCATTTGTAACTTTTCCAGGTCACTCCAAGGAAATAAGTTGACTGGGAAAATTCCAGACGTGATTGGTTTAATGCAGGCTCTTGCTGTCCTGTGAGTGATGCTTTTAAAGCCAACTTAGTTTCTGATTTAGAAGTCAATAGATTTTATTTCATTAATTGGTTAATGTGAATGGTATATTTCCTTTTACAGAGATTTGAGCGAGAATGAGCTAGAAGGGCCAATACCACCAATACTAGGCAATTTGTCATACACTGGAAAGCTGTAAGCTCTCTCTTTTGCTTTGTACTTTTTCTTGGGTTGTAGGGATTATGTCTTCTAATGGTTTTCCTCCGTTTTGGTTAGATACCTCCACGGGAACAAGTTAACGGGGCCAATTCCTCCTGAGCTTGGCAACATGTCAAAACTGAGCTACTTGTGAGATGACTCCCACCACCTTATTCATACTCCGTGACATTTTTTATTTCCTCGGAACTAACTGACTTTTCTTTGAAGGCAATTAAACGACAACAAGTTAGTTGGGAAAATTCCACCCGAGCTTGGGAAGCTGGATCAGCTGTTTGAATTGTGAGTCAACTTTAATTTGGTATGTGTATTGTTGCTTCTTACGCATAAGTTAATGGCTAACTTATCATCTTACTCCAGGAATTTAGCCAATAATAATCTTGAAGGACCAATACCACATAATGTCAGCTACTGCACTGCTCTGAATCAATTGTAGGATGTCCGTTGCCTCAAATTTTGTGCTTACCTTGAATATGTTGAATTTTAAACCATTTAATGTTTTTACTACTGACCTTTGTAGCAATGTCCATGGTAACCAGCTTAGTGGAACTATCCCATCTTTTCAGAATCTAGGGAGCCTGACTTATCTGTAAGTCTTGATTATCTTCATATTTGTGGTTATTGGTTTTTGAAATTTCAATAATGTATGGGAATTTATATAAGTTTAATTTATTGGACCCAAGAAATCTTTCGGCCAACAAATTTGAGGGCAGGGTTCCAGTTGAGCTGGGACGAATTATCAATCTTGATACCCTGTAAGTTTCATGTCCTGAATATTTTACCTTCGTCATAGGCCATCCTTTTTATTAAGACCGTTTAAATTTTGAATATCATAGGAAGTCCTTTTTGTTAAGACGGTTTGAAATTTGAACTATCATAATGTCTGCTCAATTTTCAGGGATCTGTCTAGCAACAACTTTGCAGGCCGTTTACCAGCTTCTGTTGGTGATCTCGAGCACCTTCTTACCCTGTAATTCTCTTTCCATTTGGACCATCTTTGTTTTCTTCGGCTCATATGGCATCTTATTCCCCGATACGAATTTCTGGCAGAAACTTGAGTAGAAACCGTCTTGTTGGGCCATTGCCTGCGGAGTTTGGAAATCTCAGAAGTATACTGACAATGTATGTCTTCATGACTAGAATGGATTGCTTATTGTGTTGTAATTTTTTTTTTGGAATAATAATGTCTTTAGTTAATCATCAGTGATTTGTCTTTCAACAATCTCTCTGGTGAGTTACCTTCAGAATTGGGTCAGTTACAGAATATTGTATCACTGTAAGTTGATTGCCTTCAATGTTGCTATGGTTGGTCTGCATGGTGATAAATGATACTAATGCCATTTGACACTATGGCAGGATAGTAAACAACAACAATTTGCAAGGGAAAATACCAGATCAGCTAACAAATTGTTTCAGTCTTGCGACCATGTAAGTTTCATTTCTGTGTTTAACATTGTGTGTAGTTTCTTGATACTCTCTCATCATTGCTTTGTTTACATTTTCAGAAATGTGTCCTTCAACAACCTATCAGGAGTTGTACCTCCAATGAAAAACTTTTCCCGGTTTCCTCCCGACAGGTATTCATCACTAGCTGTTCTTTGTTGATGCTCAGAATTTTTCTTCTAACAATTGAACTTTCATGGGTCAGCTTCTATGGAAATCCTTTTTTATGTGGCAATTGGTTGGGGTCAAGCTGTGGTCCTTATTTGCATAAACCTAGAGGTATCTGCAATGACACGATGGTATTTTCAGCTTTCACTTGGTCATGATTCCTCCATGGAAAATTTTATGATATTGTCAACAGTAACATACTAGGAGGAAAGAGAAAAATGAGAAAAGTTTCTCTCTTCTCCCAGTATGCAACTATTTACAGGAACGTGGCATAACCCTTTCTCCATTTGTATCCTGATCAATCTTCCCCTTGGTTGATGATCCAGCAATATTCTCGAAAACTGCGGTTATTTGTATGACATTAGGCTTTGTCACACTATTATCCATGGTAATAGTTGCGATCTACAAATCCAATCAACCAAATCAGTTAATAAAGGCTCCTCGCAAGTCTCTGCATGGTACGATCACTGATCCTTAGTCTTTGCACCAGGGAACACTATAAATTTCTTCCTATGAACCCAAAATCTCATGTAATGAATATTTTCAGGTTCTACCAAGCTTGTAGTACTGCAAATGGACATGGCAATTCACACATATGATGATATAATGAGAACTACAGAGAATCTAAGTGAGAAGTATATTATTGGTTATGGCGCATCTAGCACTGTATACAAATGTGTGTTGAAGAATTCCCGGCCAATTGCAATTAAGCGACTTTATAATCAGTATCCGCACAACTTGCGTGAGTTTGAGACTGAGCTTGAAACTATCGGCAGCATTAGGCATAGAAACGTTGTCAGCTTGCATGGTTACTCTCTATCTCCATCTGGAAACCTCCTGTTCTATGATTACATGGAGAATGGTTCTCTCTGGGATGTGCTTCATGGTTAGTCAGTATTTCCTCATAGTTTTCTTTTTAGAACTATGCATAGACTAAAGAAAGTTGCTAAAATCAAGTTTTCCTCGAGGAACGATTGAACTCAGTTTGGATTCAAAAGCAGGATGTAAAATATTATATCATTTTGTTCCCTTCATTATTCGTGATTCCTTCTGTGTCAAGTTCTTTCTTTTTCCTTTCAGTTTGCCGAATATGATTTGGGAAGCGTTATGTCTAAAGATTATTTTTGTTTCTCCTCTCATTTGTGTGATAGGACCATCTAAGAAGGTAAAACTAGACTGGGAAGCACGTCTGAAGATAGCAGTGGGGGCGGCACAGGGACTTGCATATCTTCACCACGATTGCAATCCTCGAATCGTTCACAGGGATATCAAGTCCTCGAATATATTGTTGGATGAGAATTTCGAGGCTCATTTGTCAGATTTTGGGATTGCTAAATCCCTCCCGACTGCTAAAACACATGCATTAACCTATGTACTTGGCACAATTGGTTATATTGACCCTGAATATGCTCGGACATCTCGACTTAACGAAAAATCGGACGTTTATAGCTTTGGCATTGTTCTTTTGGAGTTGCTAACAGGAAAGAAAGCTGTTGACAATGAATCTAACTTGCATCAACTGGTATGATTCTCTGAGCAATTAATTGTTTATTTCTCTTTCGTAACTTAAATTGCACTTGTTTGAGTTGTTCTTTCTATGGTACAGATTTTGTCAAAGGCAGACACCAATACGGTAATGGAAGCTGTTGATCCTGAGGTTTCCGTTACCTGCATTGATTTAACGTACGTTCGTAAGACCTTCCAACTTGCTCTCTTATGCACAAAGCGTAATCCTTCCGAGAGACCAACCATGCACGAGGTTTCTAGGGTTTTGGTTTCCCTTCTTCCTGCGGCTCCCACGAAAGCATCTTCCCTTCATAGGAAGACAATAGACTATGCCCAATTTGTAATTGATCAGCAGCCAAAGATGCAGCCACATCTGCTTCATCAGCAGCAGGACAATTCTTCTGATGCGCAGTGGTTTGTTCGTTTCGGTGAAGTTATTTCTAAAAACACCCTCTAAATCAACTAGTTAGAAAATACTACTTTATGAAGACATCTTCACGGGCTGTACTTCTGTGATTTATCATCGACTAAATTGGTTTTGAATTATGCTTAACAAATTTATCATAGCCAGAGATAAAAGTAGATCAGTTTTTGCAGACTATTACTTTGTTATAAAACTTTTTGTACAAGTAAACATGAATATGTATCAGCTTTTGCATATCTTTTGTTTTCTGTGTGAATAAATATTGTTTTTAATGATCCAGCTTTTGAGCGCTTAGCTATAAATATATCTATAAGAAGTTATCTGAAATGGAGAGGCTGCCTACTTCTGCTAAACTTCAATGTGGTAACCGCTACTTGGTGTTTATTCTGAGCAGTCAAGCTGTGGTGATTAATTATATTGTAGTATTCAGTAATTTAGTGGTTGGATTGGTTGTCACTAAGAATCCCCTAGCCATCACGCACGATTCTCATAACCTAAATTGACCCAAGCTGCCGACGGGAACCTGAAATTTGATCGGGTAACGTAGTCCAAGGCTGAGGAGTCTCATCTTTGGCTCTCATCCCCTCTGCACTCTTCTACTTCCTCCAACTTTACCTCAAACGACACCAACCATGGAGTTCGATGTCTCTGTCTCTTAACCTCTCACCCTCTGAAACTCCCTTTCTGTTTCCTAAAGAATCTTGTTCTGCATTCCTTGTTAGCTAAATGGCTAAACAGAAGCATATTCTCCTTATTTTCGTTTTTATTTTCATATCTTCTTGCTCCAACTGCAACGGAGCAAAGATCCCTTCCAGGGCCACTATTACGGTGTGGTCCAAATACGTGCTCCAGCAACACAACCACCACTCCTACTATTCTAGTTTCACCTCCATCTACCATTGACGCCCCCTCCTCTTTCAGTCCAAATCCAACAAGAATGATGCAACTGCAAGTGCAACTCCATTCAAACTTCCACAGCAAAGGAATGACATTTTGTCAGTTGTTAAGGGGATTGAGTTATGTTCTAATAGCTCTTTCAAAAAAATTTAAGTTGTGCAATTTCTGGAGCAACAACCAACAAAAACTTTTAAGAGCCATGAGAACCTAGCTCCTAAAAATCCCCCACAGAACAGTCAACAGGATTTTTATTCTATCTTTTTGGAAATTTGAATGGAGCACAACTTGCATCTTTTTGGACTCGGAGGAGCCTGAATGGTATATGGAGGAGGAGGTGGTGGTTGTGCAATGGTGCACATATCTTCGGATCACACACTAGCAGCGGCAACAGAGGGAGAATTTTTTCTCCATTGCTGTTGAGCAAAAAAATATGAAAATACAGAGAAAGTGAGCAGAAAGACTGTCCTGTTTAGCTATTGTGTTTTAAAATACAGCTTTAAATACTTAGCTGAAAGTATATCTATAAGAATGGTCTGCTAATTTCTGCTACAGCTTTAATGTGGTAACAGCTATTTAGAATTAGTTCTGAGAAGTCAAGCTTTGGTGATTAATTGTTATATTCTGTAATGGAGGGGTTGGCAGATGGTTTCAGCGACGTAATGGTCGTAATGTAGCGCAATCTGATCCCTCCGATACTGTTATAGCTCGCTATAGCGGAATTAAGGAGATTCGTGACGATCATTTAAAAAAAAAAAAATTAAAGAAAAGAAGTTAAAGAAGGCCGGGGAAGAGAAGCTCTGTAAGACTGTAACTAAAAAGCAGGGGCATATGGGTATGCACTGTACGGGTCTCGAGAATTTTTATTCCGTCCTGGTCGGGAGGGAACAATTTTTTTTGTCTCATCTCATCCGCATTGAAGAAAACAATGAGCGGATGAAATGGGGTGGGACGCGGTTTAGGACGGGATGAAACATGACGAAAAGTTTAATTAGTTTATAGTTAAAAAAATGTTCAAAAATTAAAAATGTTTAAAGTTAAAAAGATTAAAAGTGAAAATTAAAAAATGAAATAAAAAAATTAAACTATTTATAAAATTATTGGGATGAGACGGGACAAGACCATTTTTTTCAAGTTTGTCTCGTGTCTCATCTCATCTAAAATGGGATAAGAAAATTTTGTCTCATCACGTCTCTTTAAAAATGAGTGTTCCATCTCATCCTGTTCAGTTACATGATGACTATGTCAGACACATGCACACCCCTGTCGGGGAAGAATCTGGGGGGTGTGGGTGTTTGTTTGGCAAGAAGATGGAGATTGGAAGTAGGAAGAACAGGTGGTTATTTTCTATTGGAAGACCTATGTACTTTTTAAAATTAGAAGACATAATGAGTTAAATAATTATTTTTAGTAAGTTAAATAAGTTTAAAATTGTTGTTGAATATGTCAAAAATATAAAAAAAGTGTTACAAACTGATAGTGTGAGTTACTCATTAAAAGAAAAAAATAAATTGATCATTTAAAAAAATGCACGACTTAGTACGTAATGTGCCATTGGGACGTGACATAGACTATGACCAAGATTCAAAATCATGGGTTGATTTAGTGCTGTCAGTTTTAACTCCAATCCTTTCTCTAGCCATCCCTTAAACGTAGGTCAAGTTGTATTGAATACAGATAATTTAAGATGTTGGTATGAAAATCTAAGTAATATAGAAAGAGAAGTATACTGAAGAGAAAAATGAGTTCAACTGTAGTTACCTCCATCGTTGAATCATAGTTGTTACTAACGAGTGACAGTTGTGAAGATTACATACATAGACTTTTGTTAATTAGTGTGGGATTGAGATGCATTTGTAGATGTTATTTCATTCTAAAGTAATATTACGCTCCTTTGGTAGCACTTAAATTTCCAGCAACAATTGTATAAGACTGAAAGTATTATAATTCAATACACAAATTTTTAGACATGAACGGGACTAAAAATTTGTTTGGGAGAGAAGATCAGACCTGAAAATTGAGTTCAGGTTATAAGGGTTTGATTTTCTTGTTCGTGTTCAAATCTCACTATAGACATTTGTAGGGACAATGATGTAGTTATTTACATTTCATCATCTTCTATTTAATTACCTGAATCTTCACCCCGACATAAGTGCGATATGAGAGACTTCAACATTGTGACATGTAGACACAATGTTTATTTCGAGGTAATGGAACAATCTCACCTCTTATTGAGTGTGATTCTTCTGCTATGAAAATATAATAATAAAGAGAAGTTGCACAGACTATCATGTAAAAGTTGAATGACTCATCGACTATTTTAAAAAAAAATGTTAGAAGCTCAATAATAAAATCAAAATTTATGAGATCTGATTAGACCAGACGCAACATGAAACTATCCCCAACTGTTAGAATCCAAGGACCACCCCACCCCCTCTGTTTAGAATACAAGGAACTAGAGAAACGGATCTAACACGTGTGCTTAATTTAATGTTAACTAAGTACGATAGATGATGTTACATATTTGTTCTTCTAAAAATAGTCCATTCCACACAAGTTTCTTTAAATTTAATCTTTAATTATATATTAAATACCCACTTACTTTAATATTTACTACGAATAAGTTTGACAAAAATATATTGAGCTCAATTATCTAGAGTGAAAAGTATTTTAATATAATTAGTAACGGTACACGTGCGATAGTAAAATATAAAGTCTGTGTTTTAGGATTATCATGTATTATTAAACTTTTACGATTATTATTTTAGAAAAAATTACACTTTTAGTCATTAACTTTTATCACTGTTTTTATGTGATCATCTAACTTTCAAAATATTTTTATGTGGTCCTCTCATATAACCATGTTAGTTAATCTGTTAAATTTACTAGCATGGTCCTAATCAATACGTCTACTATCTTTGAGTATAATACTAGTTTCTCTTCAATCAGACGTTGGCTTTATTTCAGTAGCACATTGATTGGGCTTAGAGTTTAGATGGGTGGCTTTCTTTTGCATTCTTTCTAGGCCGTCCATCTGAGATCAGTTTAATTTCAGACAAATTAATCCGGTTTACATAAAAACAAGGTGTCTGACATGGTGGACAAGGGGTTTAAGAGAGGGTGTATATACTATTACTTTAAAAAAGGTGGTTGTCGCATTAGCATCCAGCCAAGTCAGCAATCCAGTCAGCTTTGACATCAATTATGTTGATGGTGTTTTTAACGACGTTAAACAATAAGATCATATAAAAATGTATTTGACAGTTAAAGGACTAAGTTAAAAGTTAGGGGACCACATAGAAACCCTGATGAAAGTTAGGAGACTAAAAAAGTATTTTTCTCTTATTTTTATCATATATCTCTCAACATTTGATATATAATTTATAAATATTCAAATATTCAAATAAGAAGGGCAAATATCCACCATTAAATTACAGCTATAAAATATCAATAAGATAACTCTATAATAAAATTATAAATTTAGAGATTGTACAAATAGTATGTTGACTATTTATATAATTATTTTCTTATTGATTCTCCATTTTTATATATTGTAGATATATTATATATTATAGATATCATGAATTAAAGATATATGAGAGTTTATGTAGAAATATATTTGTATATTATTATTATTGATATTTTTAATTTTCAATGTTAATAAAAGAACAAATATAAATGAGAATTTAATTAATTATTTTTAATATTAATATCAACTAATAAAAATGTAACACAATGTATTTTAATGAATGTTATATGATTAGTTAAAAATACATGAACAAATTTGTTCAAAAATGATTCCCGTACACATGCCACTTTTATTATGTTATAGATACCAACTTCGGGGTTTTTGAGTCTTTTGAGTTGGTTAACGATTGAATAACTCGAATTTAATATTAATTGCACTCTTAATTTGTAATTAGCATCAAAGTTAACGAATAAACCTTATATACAACAAAGGGGTAGTTAAGTAAATTAAGTAAAACCCATCTTGTTCCCTCTCACCTTACTTACATTCCCCTTTCGCACACTTTTCTCGGCCTCACTCTATCCGAAGCTTCAACTGCCAAACCCAACCACCGACTTCACCTTCCTTTCTTTCCATTCAATCTCTTATTCAGTCGCCGGCTGGGCTACCCCGCCCGATTATGATGGCTCAAATTGACCCAACCTGCCCGACGAAACCGGAAATTTGAATCGTTTACCCGCCGGGTGATTGCTATGAGGCTTATCGTTCCACTTCAAGGCGTCGTTCAAGGCCGTGGAGGCCTCATCTTTGGCTCTCTTATCCCCTGTGCTCTCTTTTACTTCCTCCAACTTTACTTGAAACGACATCGTTCTTCTGGCCCGCCGTCTTCCTCGAACCCTTCGTCCCCTTCTGAATCCTCCTCTAACCTTGTAGAGCTCCAACGCTCATCTTCACGGTCAAATTTGTCAAGCCGTGGATCCATTGGTCGGGTCCGAGTAGCTGCACGAATCAGTTCAATAGCTAAACCCAATGATTCTCCTTATTATATCGGGTTGGATCGTGTCTCGGAGGATCCGTATGATAGGCTGCGTAATCCAAATGGCATTATTCAGCTCGGATTATCCGAGAACAGGGTAACTTCATTTCTTCTGTTTCGTTTTTGTGTTTTCTTAATTGGGCTTCTCTTTTCATTTGGTGTTTTCGTTTTCCCTCTAAATATTGTTTCTGTGGGTGGTTGAAGATGTGCTTTGATTTGCTTGAGAAATGGGGTTCGGATAATTTAGCCAGTTCGTTGATAGGAGGCAATGACGGCAATTTGAATATTAGTGGGATTGCGACTTACCAGCCATTCGATGGACTGATGGAGTTGAAAGTGGTAAGGAACAGCTATCTTCCGTTTTAAACCGCAAACTAAGATTCTTAAGGTTCTAAAGTTAGATAGCTAGCTCTATTTGCTCTAGATTTGACCACTCTGGTTCTTCTGTTGTATTAGATTCCATAGACTGTAGTTGCACAATTGAATATAAGCCATTTGCTTAGCTTGGAAAAAATGATGCAGCAGTATTTAGGTGGATGTTCTCTCTGTGCAACATTATTGAATATATGGTATTGATGTTTTAATGCTAGTAGCTCTGAAGGTGTGTGCGCGCCCGCGTAGGAGTTTAAACATCTACTGATAAAAAACAAAGAAATACAAAGTCATTTCATATTCCCATGAAAAAGTAGCTTCTTAGGCTTCAGTACTATGAATGTTAGTTGACATTTCCATGGATGTTGAAACTTCTATATGGCTTCTTTAACATTTTTGGTACGACAAGCGTTGATGAAGGACCTATATTCTTATCTATTTCTTTTCTCTGGGATATGCAGGCTATGGCAGGCTTCATGTCCCAGGTGATGGGTCAAGCAGTGATATTTGACCCGTCACAATTGGTGTTGACATCTGGTGCAACCCCTGCAATTGAGCTACTATGCTTCTGCTTAGCAGATCATGGAAATGCATTTCTTGTTCCTACCCCATATTATCCCGGGTGAGTGCTATTATTGTATTGCTCGACGCGACCAGGGTTACATATGATTTAATTAACTCATTTTATGCAGTATAATGATTTATACAAATTAATTACTTTTACTGCTAGAACATATGGAAATTTTCTGTGAGGTTGATTAGGAAACCCATATGCAGTTTTGATAGAGATATGAGATGGAGAACTGGAGTGGATCTGATACCTGTTCACTGTCGCAGTACTGACAACTTCTTCTTGAATATCACTGTTCTTGAGCAAGCATTTAATCAGGCAAAAAAACGAGGAACAAAAGTTCGTGGAATTCTCATCTCTAACCCTACTAACCCTGTTGGCAATGTGTTACCTAGAGAAATACTCTACGATATATTAGATTTTGCCCAGGAGAAGAATATCCATATTATTTGTGATGAAGTATTTGCAGGGTCTATATATGCAAATGGGGAGTTTGTGAGCATGGCTGAAATCATCGAGTCAGAAGATTTTGACAAGAACAGGATTCATATAGTATACGGATTGTCAAAAGACCTCTCTCTTCCTGGCTTCAGGGTTGGGGCTATTTATTCATATAATGAGAGTGTTCTAGCTGCTGCGAGAAGGCTGACAAGATTTTGCCCCATTTCTGCTCCAACACAGCGTCTGGTTATTTCAATACTTTCAGATAAAAAATTTCTTCAGGAATATTTAGCGACCAGCAGAGAAAGGATAAGGGAGATGTCCGATGCATTTGTGGCGGGTTTAAATCGATTAGGAATCAAGTGTGCGAAGAGCAGTGCTGGTTTATTCTGTTGGGCTGACATGAGTGGTCTAATCCGTTCTTACAGTGAGAAAGGTGAACTTGAATTGTGGGAGAAGTTGTTGAATGTGGCCAAAATCAATGTGACTCCTGGCTCTGCCTGCCATTGCATAGAACCAGGATGGTTCCGGTGTTGTTTCACCACTCTTGCTCAAGATGATATTTCTATAGTTATTGAACGTATTAGAAAAGTTGCTGAAACTTGTAAATCTCCCAGTTGAGATGCTAAATTTTGCATTAAATTCAAATTAATATATGTATTGCTTAAGATTCGCAGGATCGGAAATCAGTACATGTTGGGGAAAAGATTTGGTCAACGCATGCTCTGCTATTCGTTTATTACATCTTTTTTTCCTGGTTGAATTATTGCAGGGTTTTAATTAAATTGAACTGTGGAACTCAGTAAGTACACATCATCAAGTCGCAGAAGTGGAAAACTACAATGCTTCTGAAGTGGCTGAAAGGAGAACTTCTTGCTGGCTAATTTAGAATCTGCTGACAGAGATTAGTTTTCCTTCTTCCCCATTTTAAGTCTCAGCTGGGAATTCCTCTTCCAATGCAGTCCAGTTATTTTGCTGCTGGTTCCTAACATGAAGCATCCAAATGCTTTCTTCATCACTTCCTGCCATAGCCGCAAAAACCAAGTAATGGTCTTCAATTCATTTTCGGTACATAAATATTTTAAATATCTAGATGTCAGTAATGTTTATACTTTTCCGATCATATTTCTGACAAAGCAACTTGAAATCTGGATTTCATCCTCTGTAGCTTTGACGTTGATTTGCCTTGACCACATGTGATTAACTCTTAGATGTTTTAATAGCTAAAGATAGTTTCATTTCAATAAATTATAAGCATGAGACAAGCATACCTTTGTTATATTACTTTTACTCATCTCCACACCTTTCCTTCTGCAACTCATCCTTCTGCTCATCATTATCAGTTCTCCTAGTGTTGGTGTTCTCCTTGCTGCAAAATTACTTGTGTTTTCATGATCAAAATCTGTAATATTTATATCTGTTGGAGTGGAAGTTCTCATCTCAGGAGGGTACCCAATCTTTTCAAGGAAACCGGTTCTGGGTGGTAACAAGGGAAATAGGTTTTCCAATAACGAAGGCCTAATAAGGCTCAAACATGAAGTTCCAGTTGCATAGCTGCCAGTAGTACTGCTTATATCAGTATCCGACAGACTGTTTGTATCGGAATCACCACTTGGTGTTTGGTCCATAGGAACATCGTTCACAACTGCTATTGATGATATTAGACAATTTTCTGAGACTGGAGCGGAGCTGAATGACTCACCCTTTCCAGAACTGAATCTTTCGCTACTTAATTCAGATATCCAGTCTGGTACATAATCACCTTCACTTGTTTTGTCATTGTTGCTCGTAGTGTGTATCAGAGGCAACAGCCAGCTGAGGGGCTCTGCGAATGAAAGTGAGGTTGTAGATTCGAGTATTGGATATGTTAAAAAAGGTAGTGGTTTCCCGGGCTTTTCTTCCCATAAGAAGGGAACTGAGGCAACAAGCTTGACCGGAGCCGGAGGTATAAGTAGCGAAGAAGAAGAAGAAACTGTAGTAGAACCAGTAGAACCAGAAATCTCAGGATTCCAATCTTTTTTAGGAAAGCCTGGCTTTTCTTCCCAAAGAAAGGGAATTGAAGGGGGTAGCCTAACATACTTGTTAAAATTTTCTTTCAAATCATCTTCAACCATTTTTTCTGGTCAGCTGATAATGTCATATTGAATCTTTGTTCTTCTTTATATATAGAGGGTTTTGAAGTGGGTTAGGGATGTCTGCTCCCATATCACTACTTCTAAAGATTAGGCTTACCTGCTCTCTCTCTCTCTCTCTCTCTCTCTCTCTCTCTCTCTCATAAAGTTGTGTTGAGCCAAAATTTGCCAAACCTATTTAAAAATGGTCAGTGGTATTGGAACTATAGTGGGCGTTTAATTGTAAAACGGAAGTTCCTGGCACTTTTGATCTTATTCGGTTTATAATGTCCATTTTTGTTCGTTTATAATGTAGAGTTTGTTGAATTTTTAGCACTTTTGGCGACGTGGGTTCTGGTTCTCTCACCTTGATCACAAACACGAGTGGATTTCAATGGTCTGGATTTCTCTAAATATATGGTATCTTAAAGATTTTCTTTAGTTTGTAAAGACTAAATCTAGACCATCCAAAATATTTTAATGTTCCAGATTCAAAAACGTGATACATCATATTATAAGGAATAAGTGCGGATCCGAATCTCACATGTGGAGTAGTAAGATATCTTTTACAAGCATTTTTAAGAGAGAGATCCAATTATAAGTTGATCTCTATCAATAAAATTAACTATTTAATATGTTAGGTTTTAAAATATGATATATGGAATTATTGAAAATTGCTAGGGGAGACTTTATGGCTGTGGAAATCTTCCCACGGTATGAATTATGGGTTTATACACAAATAGTCATATTATAAAAAATTGGATGGCCACAATGAGATATATTGGTGAAGCTGGTTCCGAATGAAAACATAGCGATTGGGGGATACAAAATGTATGACATTGGAAGTTGATTCAAGGTAAGCCCCTGCCCCTCAATTAGTTATGCCCAAAATTAAAATTAAATTATAAAATGTGTGTATTGGTGTTATATCTATATGGAGAGAGGGAGAATTCGGGATTATTATGCATTTAAATAAAATAATAAAAAGGTTCATTAAATTTAGTAACTAACTAAATATCAAATTCATTAAATTTTATGAAATTTACTAAATTAAATTTAAATTGGTAACTTACTAAATATGAAATTCATTAAATTTAAATAAATTTGCTACATTAATTTTTTTAAAGAAAAAATTTATATTTGATATTTTTTAAAAGTTGTGTACGAAATTAATTTTAAAATTAGAAAGTTGTCTAAATAGTATGATTTCTATATAAATTAACTAAAGACGAGATTTACTTAAATATTTTCCAAGATTATTTTCTTATTTATTGATTTACTTAAATCTTTTTTATCAAACACATAAACTTTAAATTTATGCCCAAGACTTATAAACCTAGAGCTTATAGGATAAACTAAGAAAAAAAAACAAAAGACGAGAATTAATATAGTTTGTTACGTATACAATATTTTAGATTTTAAGAGTCTATCATTATCTTAACTCGATATATGCATAAACTATAATTACATTTCCAATTGTAATTACATCTCTATACCATCATACTTTTTTAAGAAAATACCCAAACGAAAAAATTGAGAAATCACTTGATAAGGACAATTTAGTGTGGAAAAAAAATCAAATGAAGACTCTCACTTTTTTTTTTTAAAACTAAATCTGACTTTTTCAACATAGTAGAATACTAAAATGACCCCTAATTAGACAATGGTCTAATAAAAAATTATTAGACTTTAATTTAACATTCTCCGTGAAAATTTACACTCGGATTAACAAAAATTATTTGCTAAACAGTCACAAATTCTAACTAAAAAAATTTAAACCATAGAGATAATTTAATATTTTATTTTATAAAAAAGACTGAATTTCATTAAAAAAAATCAAAGAATGGTTCTAAAATCATGTTTTCTTTCAAGTTAAAACGCTAGTAAATATTGTTTTTTTTTTGTCAAACTTCGCTATAATGATAAGATCTCTCGAGTAACAGATGCCTTAAACCACTCGTCAATTACTTAATGGTTTCCCAATGGGCCTTAACTTTTTTTAATTACGTTAGCTAATTATTCGTATTTAGTTTCTTAATTCAAAGTTTAAATCAGATACTCTATACCAAATACAACTCCTCCTCCCTCACTTGTTCTCTATATATATCTCAATCACGAATCAAACTTTACTTAACTTTTAGTTAAATTTCATTTAATTTTCTCAGATCGCTGTGTTCTCTTTTCAGTAGCTGAAGAAGAAAGAGGAGAGAGGAGAGGATATGGCGAGAAATCCGCAACTTTGTGCAAACAACTGTGGCTTTTATGGAACAGAGGAGAACAGAAACCTGTGTTCCAGTTGCTACAATTCTTTTCTCAAAGGAAAATTATTTTCCAATTTTTCTAAAATCGATTTGGGTCCCTCAGAACAACGTTGTACTAAAGATTGTGGCTTGTTTGGTTCCCGAGAAAATCATGGCCTCTGCTCCGCGTGCTACAAAAATAAAACCCATGTTGATCAAGAACCAGAGATTGAAGAAACATCAGAGAAATTTTCTTTTATTGAAGGGTCAGGATCGAAATCAAGTTCTACAAAAAGGGTTAAGATCAGATGCAGGACGTGCAGCAAGAAAGTGGGCTTATTGGGTTTTAATTGTAGATGTGGGGATGTGTTCTGTGGTAGCCATAGATACCCAGAAGAGCACTTTTGCAGTGTTGATTTAAAAATTATTGGGCGTCGGATTTTGGCAGAGGAAAACCCACTTTGCGAGACTGATAAGTTAGAAAGAAGGGTTTAGATATTCTATTTTTCTTCTCTCTTTTTCTTCCAAGTTTTATTTTCTCTAATGGGTTATAGTATATATACTGCCTTATTATTATTTGTATATCAACCAAACGTTTAATTAAGGATTTTTATTACTTTTTTATCTAAAAATAATTATGGTTTACAGATTATTTATGGTAATCTTTTCCCTTGAGACGACTTTTTTTTATAAAAGGTTGGTGAACAATGATCTTACTTCAACGACAAGAACGACAAGTGTGTAGCGTGAGTGGTTAATGTGCTCCACGGAGAGTTAATCGTTCTGGTTATGCACGAGTCCAATCTCGTTGAAAGCACTTGTAGTCAGGGTTTTCTAACCTGCCAGTTGAGCAAAATTAGTCCAGCTCTAATATGAGTGGGAGCACCTGTGCCAAAGAAGACATAAAACATGACTTTTTTTAAAGGAAAAAAAACATGATCTTACTTGAACATGATCTTACTTGAACATGATCTTTACCCTTTAGTAAAAATGTTAATTGGTTTTGCATGGTTGAAATTATTTGCTTTCATTACTAAAAAAAATAAAAGAGAATAATGAAAGTTGAGATGTGGCCAACGTTCAAAATCAATGTTAAAATAAGAGTTTGAGGTTGAAAACTTGAGTCATGCTAGGCCAACTCTCGCTCCATTTAAAAAAAACAAAAAAATAACTCTCGCTCCAAGTTATTTAAAAAATTATATTTGAAGAGGGTTTAGGTTTAAATTACATCCCAAAGACTTTTGGCTGACATTCTCTACTAATGTAGGATATAAGTTAGTGATATATTTTAAGTTTAACTGTATCTTGATTTTTAATTTTTATTAATTTGGAATTATAGGTAGAATTAGTTTTTTACTTGTTTAGATGATATTTTAGGATTTGAAATTTAAAAATATAGTTCATACATGATAATATATGGATTAGGTTAATTTTGAAATTTTTAATTAGTATTTTAGAGTTTTTTGAAGCTTTTAAATAGGTTGCTATGGTGTAATCTGAAAATTATATTTGGTTTTAATATTATCCCAGAGACTAACTTTTTTCTCCAAGTTTTCGATATTCTTGCGAGAATAAATGAATTGTTGATGCTAATTTTTATGGTATCTGTGTCCGAATAAACATACTAGTAGAAGGTTATTTCTAATAGTAGAGAGAGAGAGAGAGAGTACATAGAGAGGGGATAGTACTATGCTCAACACATGAGCTTCCTATAATTTGTTCTTTCCTTCAACAAAGGGTGAGGCATCCCATTTATAATACAAAAGTAAGACATATAAGGTTGCGTGTCCTAGACAGGTGGAGTCGTTCATCCTTATCTTCTTGACGGTGCTGGAATCTACTTTAGTAAAAGTATATTTGTCTATATGCTGTTAATGGGCAACTACTTTTATAAAGTAGTTTTTATTGTTGCTAATGGGAATATACTTTTATGAAAGTAGATTTGTCATGTTGTGCCGACGGTCTCTGGTGGGGGACAAAGATTATTCCTTGCCTTTTCCTTTCTCGTCTTTATCATTTTTTTCTGATATCATGTAGGTAAGAGAATCCCAGAAGTCACTGGTGGTAGGGTCTTCTAAGTCATGTTCTGGGTCATGGCTTTCACCTGCCAGAATATTGAATTCATTCTTCTCATCATGATCAGATTCTATTTTACTGCTTGTAGATTTCATAGCAGTATATGTCGATTCTATAGACTGGAGAAATTGCTCCTTCATGAAATCCATAGTTTTGATAATTAATTCATTTTCTGTTAAATCTGAAAATTTCTTTTTCAATTCTATTTGGGCTAAGACAAACGAATTTTCTGTTAATGCTGGGAGAGCTTTAAGAAGAGCATCGAGGCAAGCCTAGGTGTGGGCTTTAATTACCTTCATTAGTTCTGGTAAATTGGAGTTCATCCCCTTATCCCACCATTTGGTATAAAACACCATTTTTAAACGGGAAATTTTATTATGGTAGTCACATTAAAGATCTCAATTCCATATCCAGGGGATGGTGAATCGGATAATAAAATGAGCTACTGATTTTATCATGATAATGTTTTTTTCGACTGGTAGGAATGAATAGGCGGCCTGCCATCCATTAAATGCTGATCTGACAAATTCTGGTAAAGTCTCAAGAGTAATCCCAAATTTATCCCACCAAACGATGAACCAATTTTGAAGCTCATTTTTTAGGACTTCGGGGCATATTCTGATAAACCAAGTATGATTATGCACTGGATTCTGATAGTAGAAGACATAGGTAAATGAATCAATATAATCCTAATAACTATATTTGTTTTCTGATGGTCCAAGACTTTTGGTTGTATGAGGATGGAAACCTCATTGCCCAATAGGCATAATATTACAGATGGTTGCCTTACTGTAAGTAATAGGCTGTCAGTTCTAGTAGAATCATGGAGTGTATGCTTGATCTCCATGGTTGTTGTTTCAAGCACAATGACTTCATAAATGTATCGATACTGTTCAAAATGAGTGGGAAATTGTTGAGTAGATAAATATCATTTTTTGATTTCCCATAGATCTGACATTCATTGCTCATCTGCTGTTTCGATGAAGAGAATAGTCTTTTCAGTAATACTGTTAAATATATATTATTCTGGTATAAGAAGGACATCTTTACCAGATTTGCTAGAAGAAGCCTCTTGAATACTGCTGTTTAAGCTTGGGAATCCTGTTGCATAGGGATTTCCCCTGCCGTGACCTAGACGGCCTTGGCCTCGGTTTCTATTCATGAACACTGTAAGTATTCGCGGGTTAGAAAGTCTGGTAAAGAATTCTTATCACCTTTGATATATTCAATATCAAAATCAAATATTGATAATAAGCTTTGCCAAGAGGCAAATATCTGCTTTGAAGTAAGATTATGCGTCTTTCTTAAATATTTGTTTATCTTCAGAACAAATAACTCTAATAAGAAAATGTTGGTTAAGTAAATCATCCTGAAACTTAAGGACATATTTAACAACGGTTAAACATTCGTGTTTAATGGTTGGATAATTAAGCGCTGGTCCTTATTAAACTCTAGAAGTAAACCTAAGGAGTTCTTCTTTCTGATTACTAGGATTTATCTGTTTAAGGATCCCACCATATCCTTGATTAGAGACATCTGTTTCTACAATCTTATGCCATGTAGGGTTATGTAAAGATAAACAACGTAACCGTTGTGTTTTTTGTTTTATCTTTTTACTGCTAGAGTATGTTCAGTTGTCCAAGGAGAAGGGTTCATCTTAAGTCAGCTATAAAGGATAGAGCTATCTTGAGCACACCGCGGGTAAAAGTCTTTAACATAATTTAGACTTCCTAAAAATCTCTGTAATTGAGTTTTATTTTTATTTTCATCAGAAAATTTGGATGAAAATTCTATGCTTCTGTTAATAGGATTAATAGTTTTATTAGAAATATTATGTCCAAAAAATCTAACTTCTGTTTGGAAAAGCTTCATCTTAGAGGCAGATATAATTAAGCCATTGCTGATAATAATATGCTTAAAAATATGCAGATGCTTGAGATGTTGATTGATGAATGATGAGAAAATTAAAACATTATCAATATAACAGATAATAAATTCAGTATAAGAATTGAAAATATCATTCATGATATGTTAAAATTCTAAAGGTCCATTCTTAACACCGAATGATAAAACATTCCAAAATCCTAATTTTAAATCAAACTTAAAAAAAATTACTGAATCATTTAAACGATCTATAAGATCCTTTTTATTCGGGATATGATACCTAATCCATTGGATGGCATCATTAACATAGAATGTTGTACAGCATTTTTATAAACATAGAATGTTGTACAGCTCCAAGGATACTTACTAGGTCTAATTTTCTGTAACAGGGATTCAATTTCTGTTTTGCAAATAACAAGATATTCCTTCTTCATCTGACCAGGTCAAGATTTTGTAGGAATATATTTTTCATCAAAATCCTGGTGATAAGTAAGAGAAATAATATGTTTCTTCCTGTTCTAAAAAATATTTGGCAGATCACTGCAAATTACAGTTTAAAATTCTGTTAAAATAACTTTGACTTTATTCTGAATATAAGGCTGTTGAATTTTCTGTTCAAGAGTAAGAAATTGAACTTCTTTCTGAATAAAATTAATTTAATTTTCTTTATTCTGTATAAATTTTTAATAAGATCTAATTCTTTAATGTATGATTTTGTAATGAATTCAAAAATAGTTTGTCTGTTGTTAATGGTAGTATAAATATCATTAGTATCAATTTTATTCATAGATATTAGTAAACGCATAAAAGGATTGTCTAGGATAATATTTTGAGTAATGTTTTTTATGACGTAGGTAAACAAATACCTTTATTACAGATTAAAACTTCTGGTAGTTTGAATTTTATTTTCATTTTGTTACCACTAGCACTAGTAAAAGATTGTGTGATTTTTAAAAAATACTTAGTAGGGATTAAACCTTCTTATATACAGTTTATATCAGCCCATGTATCAATAAGGGCGATAACATCTTTTATTATAAAGTCAGGTTTAGTAATAAAAGTAATTCTGGTGTACCATTTTTGAAAGGTAACACGATTCATAATCATAAGATATTTGTTACTGTTATCCTTCTGAGAAAGAGAAGAACTTTCAGAACCAATAGGATTCTTGCCTTTGAAGGAAATCTCTTGCTTAATAAGGCCAAGATCCTGAAAATAATTTGATTAACAGTCTGTAACTGTTTGACTTCTGTTTTAAGAAGATTGACTTCCATCTTCAAATCTTGAATAGTAATGGGTTTTTCCGTGATGAATTTATTCTGTATGCCATTCATGATTTCTCGCATACTATAATTCTCAATCGGGAGAATATCTTCAGTATTGTGCTATTTGATTTGATCCTTATAAAGGGTTTCTAAAAATTTTAATTTTGTCTCTGGATCTTATATCTGGTCAGCAAATCTAAGCATATTCTTTTGGGCTTAAATTAGAACACTAGGCTATCTAGCTGAAGGCCATTCATCTCAATAATGGCTTTCCAATCACTAGTTTCTGTTAACAAGTTGCCATTCTTGCTATTACAACAAAGTTCAGTTTGATCAGAAGAAGGATCTAAGTCGGAAGAATAAATTTTAGATAGATCATTTTCTGAGCTAAAGTCTGAAGAGGAGTTGTCTTTGTAAAAGAAACAGTTAAGGATTTGATGTTGGGTTTCTCATCAAGGGACAACTCATGGAGTTTCTGTTTGAGTTTGCACTTATTAGCATAGATCCTTTTAGTGCCACATCTGAAGCACTTAACTTCTGATATATCCTTATTCAGAAGAGAATTTCTTTTACTGAGTTTCCTTTTATGAACTTCTTGAAAGTTATGTTTAGGAGCTTTTCTGGAATGAAATCTTTTGTATTTCTTAGGTTTAGGATTGAGATTTCTGGAAGTTGGGGGATACTAAATTTTGGTGTCATAGGCGAACTGATAACAAAATTCACATATTCTTTCCGGTTGGACAAGTTTTGATTTTTCACCATTTACTGAAGTTTTAGATCATTCCAGAGGGAGAAACCTTCTTTAATGACTACTACAATAAGAGAACCATAAGTATGCTTATTGTAGGGAATATCAACTTGATTATGCTTATCCCTGAGTTTCTTACGAACTTTTCTACAAAAAGATTAGGGTGACCATCAATAAATTTGGCTTTCCAATGGTCATTGTTGGCATCAGTACGTTGCATGACTTTCATTAAGAACATGCCCTTGTACCATCTGAAATGGGTTAAAGATAGGCAACGAAGGTTCTGGAGAAGTTCTCTATACCGGTGTGTATTAATAATTCCTAGTCCAATGAAATGATGGATGATGGCTTGGGCAAGGGTATAGCAAGCATATTCAGTTTTGGTTTCGGTATGATTAAAAGGATTGATTTTAATCTTAAAAGCATTTAAGATTTCATCCTGTTAATGTTGAGTGAGACAATTATCTTACCATCCTTTTAGAATACCGGTAAAGCCATTGATAAGAAATTTGGCGATTTGATGATCAGAATTATCATTCTGTCTGCAAACATATGCATACATAATCATGTGATGTATGGTTTCAAAAACCTGGTATTCAGATTTACCAGCCATGTTCCATTCATAGATAGTTTTTCCATGGAAAGATTTCTTAGTATGAAGGAAGTTTTCTTCATGCAGAATATCCTAGGGAGTAGGTCGGAGATAGTAATACTTACCAGATCTAAGTAAAAGTCCTACACTGGGTGGACTTAGGGTAAGTAATATTTTTGATACTATCATCAAAGTTTTTCTGGAGGTCATGAATTTGGGAAAGAGTATAACCTTCTCTTTCATCTTCAGTTGTAGGTGGAAATGAATTACCATGGTACATCATATTAATCTATTTCAGAGATTTTGATCCTAAGGATTCTGGCTCACTGATTTTCAAATATTTTATTCTTCCAATAATAGTGGCCATGAAGTCTTCGTCTTTTTTGGCAGATTTTAATTTAAAATTATGAATCTCAAGAGGAGGCTTGATATTGACTGGTTGAAGGTTAAGAGGTTTCAGTTTCTTTGAAACTTTGTCTTGTTGTCCTTCAATTTTATCCTAAATATTGTCTACTTGTTCCTCAATACGGGTAAGTTAGTTACCTACGATTTGGAGGAAAATGTTAGTAAAATTATTTGTTTGGTTAAATGTACAATATCTTTGACCTTTAAGGTTTTTTGATTGAGTTGATCGGAGATTTCAACATAAGGAGAAATGACTAATGGTTTATTGCTCTCATTGCTAGGAGAAAGCTATAAGGATAGATGTGGTGGATGGATAGCTTGCCATTTATTGTTATCCAATTCTTTTGAATTCCTGTTTAGACATTTGTCTGATCTCTATCAAGAATGAGAACTTTGTCAGCAAAGTCACAATACCATTCTTGGAAGGATTTAAGGGTTTGGTTTTTCCACATGTGGTAATAGTACTGGTCTTTGAGATTTTTTAGCTGTTGAGGAGTATGAGATCTAAAATACCATAATCAGAACTTTCTGGTATTCATCTTGCATAAAATCCTGGTTAAGGTGCTTACGCAATTCACTATTAAGTGTAAAATCTGTTAAATTTTGAATTGCATATCACTGGCGGTTGGGCTATTGGGCCTTCTGATGTTTGGACTATCTTCATAAATTTCATGTGGTATTTGATTTTTTGATATATGTATACCTCTGATATGCACTTTTGGTATCTCAGAATTGATAGATTCTGTTGTAAAAGGTCTGGAGGATTCTGGGAGTTCTATACTATAGGATGGGTTATTCCTATAACTAGTATTAGAAAGACTTCTAGTTAAAGGTTTCTGGAAATGAAGGTAAACATCACCTCCTTGAGTCTGAACAACATCTTTAATGAATTGTCTGATGATTGGTCTGGTGGGATCAACATTAGAAATTTGCCATTTTTTCTGAAAAAAGTAATTTCTTCCCAAGGAATCATCCTAGGGATGGCTACTTGACTACTGAAGAGATTGGTGTCGATGAGGACAATATGTCCCTGTTCACTATGTTTTCTGGCGTAGGGGTTCAGAGTGGAGAGAACCTTTAGGTAGATTCTGAAAAGTATCGCAAATGGGGGAGATCCATGGAGATACTCATAACCATGTGAAATAACTCTAAGATCTAAAGCTTTAGAGAGATTACTGTCAGAAAGAGAAACACTTAAATTCAGATAAATATTAAAATAAACAGGCCCGTGGGATAAGCTAGTTTCAATAGCTCTCATGAGATATGTTTTTCAGTTAAGGCACCGTCCATCTCGGAGAGTACACTGAATGCTGGTATTTTGATCAAGTAAGGTCAAAGGCTTAAAAGCTATTTGTACAAATCCTACATGCACATACTTGTATTTCTACATGAAAAGATACATGTCATGAACATGCAATAGATAAACAATATCATCAATATTCTATAAATGTATAGCATGCTAAATTTTTTTAATTATTTTTCTACTGGTAAAATCAAATGTTTCAATTTTATAAATAATTTCTGATTTAACCTTAGGTATTGTCCATTTATCTAAGGCCTTTTAAACATCTTGGTATGCAATAAGTTTTGTTGCTTCTGAAGTTGAAGCTACTGTATTAGCTACGGAAGACAAAGAAGAAGTAATTTCACTCATATATTTTCTTGTGATCATGTAAGCATAATTTTAAAAGAAATATAATCATAATATAACTAAGACTATTCATGGCTCTGATATCAATTGAGGTGTGCCACCACTGCCACACGAGCACATGGTTAACAACCAGATATATGCTGATAAATCATTCTTAGCTTAGGCAAACACAAAACATTTAATCAAGCAGACTGTCAACGTTTTATAGGGGTAAACATTCCTAACGCACTCCTGCTCAGCAGACCTAGCCCAGACACGACTTGAGGTCAATACACTGACTATATGCTTAGTGTTCATACTAAGTATGTAATGATGATCAACAATGCATCAAAGTGTTCCTTCAGTTAGCACGGGATCGATGAATACTGGATGTTATATTATGATGATATTAAACTTAAACTATGACACACATGATCTCATGAACTACTGATAAAATTAAAATTAAAGAAAACTTCCTGTTATGTGCAGTCGAGAAAAATAAACGTTAATGCTTTTATTTTTATTACAGAGAGAGAGAGTACATAGAGAGGGGATAGTACTATGCTTAACACATGAGCTTCCTAAAAATTATTCTTTCCTTTAACAAAGGGTGAGGCATCCCATTTATAATACAAAAGTAAGACATATAAGGTTGCGTTGTGCCGACGATCTCTGGTGGGGGACAATGATTATTCCTTGCCTTTTCCTTTCATGTCTTTATCAATTTTTTCTGATATCACGCAGGTAAGAGAATCCCAGAAGTCACTGATGATAGAGTTTTCTAGGTCATGTTTGGGTCCTGGCTTTCACCTGCCAGAATACTGAATTCATTCTCCTCATCATGATCAAATTATTTTTTACTGCTTGCAGATTTCATAGTAGTATATGTTGATCCTATGGACTAGAGAAATTGCTCCTTCATGAAATCCATAGTTTTGATAATTAATTCATTTTCTGTTAAGTATGAAAATTTCTTTTACACTTCTGTTTGGGTTAAGACAAACAGATTTTCTATTGATGCTGGGAGAGATTTAGGAATAGCACCAAGGCAAGCCTAGGTGTGGGCTTTAATTACCTTCATTAGTTCTGGTAAATTAGGTTTCATCTCCTTATCCAATGATTTGGTATAAAACATCATTTTCAAATGGGGAATTTTATTATGGTAGTCACATTGAAGATCCCATTTCTATATTCAGGGGATGGTGAATCGGATAATAAAATGAGCTACTAATTTTGTCATGGAAATATTTTTGTCGACTAGTAGGAGTGAATATGCTACATTCCATTCATTAAATGCTGATCTGACAGATTCTGGTAAAGTCGTAAGAGTAATCTCAAATTTATCCCACCAAACGAGGAACTAATTGTGAAGCTCATTTTTTAGGACTTCGAGGCATATTCTGATAAACCAAGTATGATTATGCATTGGATTCTGATATTAGAAGACATAGGTAAATGAATCAATATAATCCCAATAACTATATTTGTCTTGTGATGGTCCAAGACTTCTAGTTGTATGAGGATGTAAACCCCATTGCCCAATAGACATAATATTGCGGACAGTTGCCTTACTGTAAGTAATAGGACTGTCAGTAAATGTACCGATACTGTTAAAAAATGGAGTGTATGCTTGATCTCCATGGCTGCTATTTCAAGCACAATAGCTTCATGAATGTACCGGTACTGTTCAAAATGAGTGAGAAATTGTCGAGTAGATAATATCATTTTTTTGATTTCCCATGGATCTGACATCCATTGCTCATCCGTTGTTTCGATGAAGAGAATGGTCTCTTTAGTAATACTGTTAAATATATATTGTTCTGGTATAAGAATACATCTTTACCAGATTTGCTAGAAGAATCCTCTTGAATACTGCTATTTAAGCTTGAGAATTCTGTTGCATAGGGATTTCCCCTGCCGCGACCTCGACTGCCTCGGCCTCGGTTTATACTCATGAATCCTGCAAGTATTCGCGAGTTAGAAAGTCTGGTAAAGAATTCTTTTCACCTTTGATATATTCAATATCAAAATCAAATATTAATAATAAGCTTTGCCAAGCGGCAAATATCTACTTTTAAGCAAGATTTTGTACGTCTTTCTTAAATATTTGTTTGGCTGCATAAGATTATATATTTCTGAATATTAATTTATATTTTTATTATTCTCATTATACAATCAATATGTATTAGTCGGAACTACTAATAATTATTGTTAATAATCTTTTTATCATTTTTAATATAATTTATGTAAATAATTGTAATCATAGTACTGATGATTTTTTTTATTAATTTAATAAAATTATTATTATATTCGTAAGTAGTTATAATAATCTTTATATAAATCATTATTGCAATATATATATATATTTCTTATTTAAACAAAAGCTTGTAAATATATTGTGAAAAATAATTTGTAATATATTTACTCCAAATTTATATTTATTTATTTAATTAGTGAACACATATTTTCCTAAAAATGACAACTAATTCTCTTGAAAAATAAGAAATTACTTCATCTTAAAATAATATGCATTTAATGAAAAAAATGGTAGATTTTAAAATAAAAATGTCTTTGTTAAGAATACCTAATTATTATGAATTCATATTTTTTTTTATTTTTAAATGTATACTTATAAAAAAAATCACAACTAATTCCTCGTAAAAATAAGGGATTGCTCACTCTTTAAAAATATGCATTTAATGAAAAAATTATATAACTAATTATAGGAGAAAATATTTAGAAATAATTACTTTTTTATTAATAAAATAAGTACTTATAGAAGTAAAATAGACCAATAGATATATTAGATTTATATATATTATGTATATGTTTTGTGCCTTACCAACTTTTGGCCGTATTATTTTTCCCACAATTTTATTTTGTTTGGATAAGAAAATTTAAAGATCTTTTCTGAAATTTTTTAAAGAACAATTCGGTTAGATTTTTAAAAATCTAAAGATTAATTGTAGATAATACATGAATATTTTTAACCATTTACTTAATATATAATAAATATATTAATATTAATTATCTTAGAAAACGGTGGAGTAAGAATATAAAGTTATAGATCAAACTAACTTAGTTATTAACTTAATTATTTTGACAAATAGCTAAAAAATTATAACATCATATTAGAATGGTTAAATATTTTCGTATTTAAATTCATCGACTAACTATGGTTCTGGTCTTATAGTGGGCCTAGCCCAACGATAAAAAATTCTCCATTGTTCTTAAGTCTCCTCATCTGTGCTGCCTATGCTAATATTGTTATTACACATGACTTTGTTAAATGAAAAATTTACCTAAATAGATAATTTTAGGGGCCGTGTTTTAAAAAATATTAGTTTTTTAAATATTTTAGGTAAATAATAAATTTTTATAACTGTCAATAATTATTGATTAAAATACCTGTAATCTAATTATGTGGTGTTTAAAAGATATTCGAGTAAATCAACAGTATATCGTTGATTTACCAATATTCGAGATGCTTAAATTTAAGAAACAATTAATGCCCAGATAATTTAAAAAAAGTTAAAAGTTAAAATTATACACTAACCGCTCAAAACAAACTGAAAAATTGAAATAAACTAGTCGATTGCCCGTGCTATGCATGAGATTGTGAAAAATAAAAATACATAATAATTTAAATATATAACTGTATTAAATGATATAGAACATGAAACTTATAAAATAAAATTAGGAGCCATAAAATTATAATTAAATGATACTACTATAAGTTTTCTTTTTTATAAATTGCTAACTTGTCTAATTGACATAAAACTTATGAACTTAATTTACATATAAACAATTGATAAGAATGACAAATAATGCGTATTATCTATTAATATCTCCAATGTCAAAAATATGTTGCCATGCTATGCGTGCAACAAAATTGAATTGTTGTAGAAATTATTTTTCTAAATTCAACAAATTAAAAAACGAAGGAAATTTAACAAATAAAAAAAGAAGGAAAAACTTGAGGACACAAAATTGCTACAAATATGATCTATATTCGTTTTGATATAATCTAATTGTCATGTGTCTCAGGAGAAGAATATAATAAGCAAAGCTGCATGGCGAACATATACTTACATTTTATTTTTTCTTGTCAAAACAAAAAATCTTAATATCTTAAGAAAAAACTACTCATCCTTACAGACACACAACAATATTTCTTGAGAAACATAAAGAATAATTTATAATAAAATTAAAAAAAAAACTGTAAGAATACATACATTATCGATGAGAGTACAACACTAATTTATATATCAGTATAAGAATCTCATCACTAATTTATATATCAGTATAAGAATCTCATCACTAATTTATATATCAGTATAAGAATCGATTGAAAAATTACATGACGCATCCAAATTGTGACTAAAGAATATGACGAAACTCCTCTAACAACCACAATCGTAGAAGTTGTGCTAACAATCGTAGAAGTTGTGCTAAATAAAGATGACTTCCAGAAAAAAAACATATATAAAAATTGCCTAATGTTAAAAATAACTAAACTTTTTCATGGTATCTACTTTGATAAAATTTGTTGGCAAAAAAGAACAAAAGAGAGTTCATCTTTTCACATAATACAGTCTCATTTAAAACCATTATAAAAATAGAAGAATCCAGACATTTGAGAAAGAATTGAAAGCGGACGAGGAAAAAAAGATGTGGCTAGGCATATTGTATTTTATTTGTCTTTTGTTTTTTGTTTTGTTTTAAATGTATATTAGACAATGATCGTTTGGGCAATAATGATAACGTTTAAGATAAAATATAAAACATTAGAATTTACCAGTCCGTTTCGCGTTTTGTGGATAAAATATAAAAACGTCATCTTTTTATATTATCATATAAAATACTCAAATATCATATTAATAAGTTTAACCAAATAATTTTGGGTATTGACAAAAAACCAAAATAAATTTTGTTTTTACAATCAACATAACTTTAAGTATTTGATTTTATTTCAATAATTAAGTTAAACGTATGATATCCCTAATATATTATCATTATTATATATTAATCAATTGTGGAATAGTAAGTATTATCTTAAGATTTCATACAGCGAATCAATCAAAATAATTTTAAGTACTTAATTATTATACCTTTTTATGGTTAAAATATATATAATTGCTGCTATATTAATGAATTGAGAATTAAATGAAATATTTATGCAGGTAGTAAATGCTTATACATGATTCCTAATTAAGTAATTATTTTTGTAAAATACAAATATATAATTACTAATCTAAGTGGTTATATTATGAGACATATGTACACATGACATTTGAATGAGAGTTGAGTGTGGATGCATGGTAAATTTTGAGATATTCATACTTAACTTTATATATATATATTTATAATACATTAAAAATATGGATGAGATGCGGATCATTTTTAAACAAATTTATCCATTTATCATTGATGTATTACCCAAACTATCCCTCAAATTTACATGTGGCATTTAATAAGTGGTTACTTTAAAAATGATAGTGAGTTGATAAAAGTAGGCATTGCCTTTTTAAATTCATTAACATATTTAATGAATTTGAAAAAAATAAATGATTTTTAAGTTAATTTTATTTGATCCTATTGAATGAATTGTACCAAGTAATTTAAGAAGTTATAGAGAATATTTCCACTAATTATTATAGTTTAGAGGAAAAGCAGGTTATCTTTATAAAATTTAAATAATCTATTTTTAGAAACTTTAGTTATACTAAGCTATATTTATTATTATAATTAGAATATTGCATAATTATAGTTGCATAAAATTTATAAATGAAAAATTAAATTTATAATACAAAAAAAGATATGGTATAAAATTAAACATGAAGTGAATATCAAATCTTATTCTTATTTTGATATTTATAATTTTTAAAGTTTTAACCCCGATTAACAAAAGGTCCAAAAAATTTTCTAGTATATTTAACATTGGCAGCCCTTTCAAAAAGAAATTAAAAATTGCCTATTAAAAATAAATTGAAAAAATTATTTCTGATAAAAAAGTAAAAGTAAACCACCCATATCTTATCAAACCTTATTATCCCATCAACACATTCATCAATCAACCATCAATGTCAAATAACCTAACCACATTCTAAAACCCTCACATTCCAAAGAGAGAACGAGAAGCTTCTTGGGAGACCATTTCAGTAAGAGTTCGAACCCTTCAACTAGATTTCTTGCAATTGTTGATAAAAACTCAATAGTATATCTTTGATGTGAATCTCATTTCCTTGATGTAAATCAAAGATTTTTAGGTAAATCAATTTATATCGTTGATTTACATCAAAGAAAAAGAAATAAGAAGCTAACTATGATGACTCTTTAATGACAGTTAAAGATCAAATCTTCCATTCTCAAATCTTTAATGACAAATTTTCAGAATGCACAATGAATCTTCAAAGCTTTTTGTTAGAGAACGAGGTGAAGATTGATTCCATAAAAGTCACATAAATCAAATAAAATGGAGCAACAAAATCTTCTCAGCTAATAAATATTTAACATTAAAAAATAAATTGAATTAACTATAAAAAGGAAAGAATTAGCTAATAAAATTGATTAGTTAAGATCTTATATAATCGATATTAGCTATAAAAAAAACTTAAAATTCTTAATTTATGTTGATAGAATTAGTAAAAAAATAAAATAAAATCTTATTTGAAAACCTATAAAACCAAGGGCTAATATTATCTTTTGATGTGGCTTAAAACATTGTATGTTTTTATAAAATTGAAAAAAAATCTGCTATTTTTTAAAATAAATTTTAAAACTTATGCAATTAGTTTTGTGCCTCAAACCTAAAAAAATTAACGATACATTAAATGCTTTGAGAACCTCTTTACATGGATCTTGGTTCCTCTCGATCTTTGCAACCCCTACCCTACTTGTTTCGATAGAGTAATTAAGTAGTGATATGGTTTCTGATCAAAATTGTTTTATATGATGAAATGTCATATTTAAATGTCCATCATAAATTAATATATTACAATATAATAATAATAATAAGTGAAAAAATGAAATATTTAATCATTTATATAAATAATTGACACATTATGTGATTGAATAAATTTAAAATAAAATTCTATCCTTCTCCATCCAGTGTGAATTTGATACGGAAGATATATACAAATTTTACCACTTGAAGTACCCATACTTCCAAGATGAAGATAAGAAAAATATTCAAATTGGTAAATCACCAAAAATAAGAAACTAGGGCCCAATATAAATGACAATCAACTTCTCTCTCTCTATCAACTGGGATTCAACTGCTATTACTTAATAATATCTTAACACACTCATTTTCCAATAGTTTTCAAGCTAGTTTTTAACTAACCACATGAACTACTTCCACCAACTGAATCTAGACCCAATAATGCCATCATTTAATTGTTCTTAAAGGAACAAATAATTTAGAGAATATTTTCACATGATTTTATCATTATATTACTCAAAAAAATTTACATATCATTTCAAATATACATATTTCAAGTTAAAACAAAATTAAAAAAAAATACATCTCAAGATCTGAAAACTATGTTTACTTTCAAATCCAACCATAATTAAAATTTAAAGAAAAAGAAAAAACAAGAAGAAGACGATTGATTTGCCTCATCAGAAACTGGAATTAACTACTCTGCAAACTAATCAACCCATTGGCATTGAAGTTAGTGCACTCAAACAAAGCCTTAGCAGTCATCTCTCTCTCAAACCTCCAAATATAATTCAAGCCAACAAGAAGCTCAGTAATAGCAGCTTCAGTCTTGTCCTTGTTAGCAAAATTCAAAGTCTGCAAAAGCATGACGTTAGTTTTAGGCACCAAATTCTGCTGCTCAAAGCTCCTTTCACTTTGCCATTTGATCATATTATGTGCCAAAGGAGACAACCATCCCAAAATCTTCCCCAAAGCTTCTCTCCATTCCTCTGCCAAAACAGGGTCACTTGCTGTAAACCCAACTCCTTTCAATCTACCCCTTAATGAACACCTCACACTATTTGGCAACATTGCATAAACATCATCTCTTGCATCAACACCAACCAATTGAGGCGATTTTATCATTTTCTCCATCACTATTATCAAATTTGCATAATGGAGGGCTAAGGCTGCAGCTCCTAGAGTAGTTGGGGGTGGGTCTAGTATTTTTGAGTTGGATTCAAAAAACCCAGTACCAGAGTCTTTGTTTTCTTTCAAGCTGACCCTTAATGGCCCTGATATAAATTGACATGAATTGGGGTTTTGGTTTTGGTCAGAAGGATGGACGGTGGCTGAGGCAGATAGACAGCGAGGGAGACAAGGTGGGTTTTGGCTTAAACCAAAAACAAGTTTGATTCTTGCAAGAACTGTGAAAATGGATCTACACAGAATTGAAACCACAGTATCAAAAGTTCGATTCCATAAAGATTTCTCCTTTAGGTACTTTACCTCTTGTTTTTGCCACAAAATCTTCTGCTGGAGATCAATCACCTTCTGTCCCTTGATGGGTGACGATTTTTCTTGGTCATGACAGAGCAGAGCCTTCCTCAGCCCATTTTCTAACACAGAAAGCTCCTCCATTTCTTTGTGAAGCGTTGCTGTGGAAGAAATAAACCGGTCCATCTTTTTGTTTTTGAACTCCATTTCTTTCCAGCTCAAAACCCATTTGTGGGGGTCCCTGCCCGAGTTGGCAAACTCGTTGAACAACTTGTAAAAGCTCTGGAGACTCTTATCTTCACATTTGAAGCTCAACCGAGAAACGGACATGGCGATTAGCCTGAGATTTTCAGCGAGCTCAGCGCAGGCGAGACCCAGAAGGAAAGAATCATCGTTGGAGACTATTTTGTGAATTCCTTCGAGGGAAATGGAGTCAGAGCGGAGGCGGACTATGTTTTTGTCAGAGAGAGAGTGGTATAGATGGAGAAGCTTGGACATTAAGGTGGAGATTTCGAAAGACAAGACCCTTACTTTGGATTTCTTAATGGGTTTGGGATTGGGGGTGTTTGAAGAAGGACGAACTACATCGAAACTGTTTGATATTGTTTTCTTTACCTTGATCAGCCATGTTTCGAGGGCCATCAAGACTTTTAAGGAAGACCCAGAACAAAAAAAGGGAAGAGATTTTGAGATGGGACGAGAATCAGAGATTACAGAGGAGGAGGAGGAGGAGTTGGGCTGAAGTCTTGATTTCGAGTTGGTGGGTTTGATGAGAAAATGGAGAAAGAGAAATGGAGAGAGAGAGAGAGAGAGAGAGAGAGAGAGAGAGAGAGAGAGATTGGAGAAAGGAATAATTGAAAAGAGGGGTGAGAGTGTATGGAGAGAGGGGGGAAGATAAGGTAGACAAAGGAGATTGAAAATGGAGTTGGAGGACTCGTGGGATGTTTCATAGCATTACTTCCTCTTACAAATAGTCTAATATGAGAATTCCACAGTGAGAGAGAGAGAGAGAGAGAGAGAGAGAGAGAGAGAGAGAGAGAGAGAGTCCGCAGTCACATGCAATGATGGTCTTCGGGACATTCTACTTGCTTATAATATGTGCGGGAGATTCTACTGTGTATCCACACGGTATCGATCCGGAGTGATCCTATCTTTCAATTACTAAAAATATGAGACTCATGCAATGTGATGCACCTTAACACCGATATCAGTATTAGAGATCTTTGATATACAATGATGGTACTATAGTTTCTCAACTTAAAACTTTAAAAGAGAGCATTGGTAAGTCAGAGTGAGATTAATCTAAGATATGCATAAGTTGTTTTAGACATATATCGTAAGTACATGAAAAATAGTACAATCTAAGATATAAAATACATTTTGTATCATCAATATTTTGTTCGCTACGGATTTGGTTTCTGAAGTCATAAGTTTGTTAATTTTGTCTTAAATTTTTTAGTTCTGTCATTTTAATTTTGAACTTATAATCATCAGCAATAAACTTACTCTATACCGACGTAGGTGTCTAAATTGTTAAAAAATCATCTTTGAATGAGAAATTAACATGTTTTTAATAAGTGGACCAAGTACATGTCATGTGAATTAGAACCCTTAATGAATGTTTACAAAAGATAATTTATTAATTGCTAATAGTTTATAAGTAGATATCACTAATTGATAACGAGCATAAAATTTGATGAGTCTATCATGTGTTTATGAATGTTTACAAAAGATAATTTATTAATTGCTAATAGTTTATAAGTAGATATCACTAATTGATAACGAGCATAAAATTTGATGAGTCTATCATGTGTTTGGGAGTGTTTGTGGGTTAAGAAACACTTTTATGTGTTGAAATGATAATACTTCAGATAAAAATTTCTTATGTACCATTTTCAGATAAATCACGTGAATGTATTTAACACTAGTTATTTGTACTTCACGAAACAATTAGATCGATGACTCTTGTAAAAATGATACTAAATACCAAAAGAAATTTCATGAAAAACACCTGACAAATAAATTTGATCTAAAATAATATTTTTAATGTTAAAGTACTGGTGTAGCAAAAGTCTAAAAAAATCCTATCAATACAATACCGAAAGCTGTTGAATCGCGCACGACTTCCAACAATCGATCTTCTAAAACTTGTTGAATCCTAAGATTACAAGGATTTAGGCAACGATTTAATTGATTTGTAAAAATACCAAAAATTAGAAATAAAAGGAGAACGATTTCTCATAAAATATCAAAACTGTCTTACACAACCGAATAACATGAATTTATACCGCTCTAAGAAACCCTAAAAATTAAAAGAGATAGAAATTATGAAAAAGTTAAAAATTACGACCGAAATAACTTCCAGGCCTCCGAAAGTACTTCAAATAGTGTTTTGGACCCAAAACTGGGCTATGACGGGAAACCTCGTCCACATATAGATATCTGAATAAGTTTCAATTTTATATCTTATGTCCCATGTGATTTAACCCGAGTCAAAAGTTACGTTCTCCGGAAGTTGACCTGCCCGTGTCACGATCCATTTGTTCAAGAAATTCTAAAGTTGCACCGTCCACGTCCAATTTTTTTAAGCAAATCATTCTCAAACTCCATGCTCAAATTCACAATCACGGGTTGTGTATCCTAACAGTTTGTTTATTCTAATTTTTTTTTGTAAAATTTGTACTTTAGAGGGAAAAAATATAAATTAATAAAATTATGTATATTAATATGTACAAAAAATAGATAGCCTAACAAACTATAAATGATCAAAGGTGTCAGCGTAAAATTTTTATACCCGACAATGGCCACCTTGATAAACAGCTAACTTGCACTACCATACTAATTAGGGGTGTAAGTAAAATCGAGAAAACCGACCAGACCACCCGATCTGGACCAAACCGATATGGTTCGATCGGTTTTTTACCTTTGACGGTTCGGTTTGGTTGTATAAGTTAAAAATAAGCTCGGTTCGGTTCAGTGTGCGGTTTTTGTAAAAAATCACACCGAACGGCACTATATATATACCTCTACATTTAACCTAATTTTCCATTCTCCAGTTCTCCCCACTCTCGCTTCGCTCGACGCTCTCCCCTTCTCCAGTTCTCCTCAGTCTTCACTCCTCAGCTCAAACCTCGCTATCTAGCTCTCCCCTTCTCCTCAGTCCTCACTCTTCAGCTCAAACCTCTCTATCTAGCTCCCTCATTCTCCTCAGTCCTTAGCTCACAACTCGCTGTCTAGCTCTCCCCTTCTTCTGAGTCCTCAGCTCACAACTCGACATCTCGATTTAGGAGACAAGAGAGGTGACTTGCTCGACTGCTCGACGACGAAGGGGAGACCCTGTTTGCTCGATTGCTTGACGACGAAGTAGAGACCCTCTTTGCTCGATTTATTGACGACGAAGGGGAGATCTGGTTGCTCGACTGCTCGACGACGAAAGGGAGACCCTGTTTGCTCGACTGCTCGACGACGAAGGGGAGATCTGGTTGCTTGACTGCTCGATGACTCAGGCGAGATTTGTTTGATATTGCTCGACTCAGGTGAGATCTGTTTGCTATTGCTCGAATGCTCGACGACTCAGGCGAGATTTGTTTGTTGTTGCTTGACGACAACTCAGGCGAGATCTGGTTACTTTATCTCTCTCTGCATCTTCCATATTTTTTTATTTGCACTATTATTTGTTTAGATTATTAGTTGTTCAATTATTAGTTGTTAAGATTAGTTGTTAGTTTATTAGTCATTCAGATTATGAGTTTTTCAAAAAAGTTGATTTAACACATGAAGGATGATAAGAAAAAAAATAAAGAAAAGAGTGTTGGTTGAGGTTCTTCAGTAGAAAATGTTAGGTTGAGGGGATATTTTGCCTATTTTGCCTATTTCTAACAGATTTCGCCCAAAATACATCAAATTTTTGGTACTCAAAGGACAGGTTATGTACTATAAAATGCAACAAAACCATGACAGTTTACCAGTTAAATGGATGTTCTTGCAAGAGCTAATCCATTGGTTGAGCTAAATGGATGTTCTTGCAAGAGCTAATCCATTGGTTGAGCTAAATGGATGTTTTGTCTGAACTTATTGGGATGTCTGCTTATTTTGTCTAAACTTATTGGGATGTCTTCTTGTGTGACTATATAGTTTAGAAATTAAGTTTGATTTGAGTTAATGAGTCTTAGTTAATGATTTTCTTAGATGGGAAAATCGGTCTTTGGTTCAAAGTGTCCTGAATTGCCATTGAGACCCTCAATAGTGGGTAAGAAAAAATCGTCTAGGGAGCCTTCAATTATTTGGGATTCATTTACTAAGATGAACTTGATGAAGAAGGTAATGTAACATCCACATGTGATTATTGCAAACAAGTTTTCAAATCTCATCCTAGACACAATGGGACCTCAAGTATGCTAGGACACTTGGATATATGCAAAAAGAATCCTAATAGGTTTCTTGATCCTAAACAAAAGACTTTGGGTTTTGAAATTAAGAAGGAGGTTGGTGGTTCACAAACTTGTAATTTGGTTGCCACTAGTTATAGTGAGGATAGATGTAGAAAGACACTTGCAAAGTTCATTATCCAAACTGAGCTACCATTTAAAGTTGTTGCGGATGATTCATTTCGTGACTATAGCTATACTTTGCAACCTAAATTTAATGTTCCATCACGGGTTACGGTTTTTAAATATTTCTTCCAACTATACTTAGATGAGAATAAAAATCTACAAAGCTTCTTTAAGAAATCAAAACAAAGAGTTTGTCTCACTACAGACACATGAACATCTATTCAAAATTTTAAGTATATGGTGTTAACTGCTCACTATATTGACAAAGAATGGAGTTTACAAAAGAGAATTCTGAACTTTTGTTTAATTTCTAATCATAAAGGAGAGTCAATAGGTTTGAAAATTGAGAATTGTTTGCTTGAATGGGGTATTGATAGAGTTTTTACTGTAACTGTTGATAATGCCAGTGCGAATGATGTTGCGGTGACTTATTTGAAGAGAAATATGAAAAATTGGAATGTGATGGTGTTGGATGGTGAGTTTTTACATACTAGATGTTGTGCACACATCGTAAACCTAATTGTATCTGAAGGTTTGAATGATCTCCATATCTATTGTTAGGATCCACAATGCTGTGAGATATGTGAGGTCCTCACCGACTAGATTAGTTAAGTTTAAGGCTTGTGTTGAGGCAGCAAAGATTTCCTCCAAAAGCCTTTTGTGCCTAGATTGTCCCACTAGATGGAACTCAACTTACATAATGTTGGATGCTGCTGAAAAGTTTCAAAATGCTTTTGAAAGACTCAAGGAACAAGATGGACAATACTCCATGGATTTTCTTGGAAATGGGAGAAAAAAGGGAGGCCTCCTAGTTATGATGATTGGGATAATGCTGGTGTCTTTATTAAGTGTTTGAAAGTATTCTATGAAATGACTGTAAGACTTTCTAGTTCTTTGCATGTGTGTTCGAATGGATTATTTCAAGAGCTTTGTAAGATT
The DNA here is from genome assembly GCA_003255025.1 of Datisca glomerata. Lineage (NCBI taxonomy): Eukaryota > Viridiplantae > Streptophyta > Magnoliopsida > Cucurbitales > Datiscaceae > Datisca > Datisca glomerata. Next base: position 2,076,221 of record QANY01008651.1, read on the forward strand.
GAAAATCTGATTCGAAAGTATTCTAAAACATATGATTATCTTTTGAGTAAGATGACATATAGCATGAAAATGAAGTTTGATAAGTATTGGGAAAGTTTTGAGAAAGTGAACTTCTTATTGTTTGTAGCTGTTGTGCTTGACCCACGATTGATAATGAAGTTTATTGATTATTGTTTTTCAATTTTAAATGACGATGGTGTTACCAAAGAGTCAACAAAGAATGTTGAGTTGGTTTTGAGAAGATTGTTTGATGCATATAAGGATGATGTAATGATAGAAGTCAAAGATGCATCATCTTCTCAACATGTGGTTCAAGATGATGAAGATGAGTTTGACTTCACCTCTACATTTTCTAAGCATATGAATGAAGAGGAAAACGTGGACAAGAAGTCAGAATTAGATCAATATTTATTGGCAGTTTGTGAAAAAAAAGTTGATGATTTTGATCTTCTTAATTGGTGGAAGGTGAATTCTTCTAGATATTCGGTACTTGCGATGACGGCTAGAGATGTATTAGAAATTCTGATTTCAACGGTTGCTTCAGAATCTGCTTTTAGTACTGGTGGGCGTATACTTGATCAGTATCGTAGCTCATTGGCTCCTAACACTGTCCAAGCCCTTGTTTGTTTACAAGATTGGTTTCGATCCTCGTAAATCGACATTGTTGAACCACTTAAGGATAACGAAAAATTGGATAAAGATATCCCATTTTATATTTTAGTTTTTATTACGTTAAATTTTAGTTGTGCTATTAATCTTAATGTATATTTTTTGTTTGTTCTTTAGAGTTGGTGACTAAAGAGGAGTCTGTAACCGTAATAGTGGAGGACGATGCCGAGTAGTATGACATCATGTGATGAGTGAAACTGATTGTGATTGTAACATTTGGTCATAAGTATCTCACTAAATCATTTTTATGTTTATCATGGATTAATCTGAACCTGAGTATACTGCATTGAGATAGAACAGAAGCTGCATAGGTGATGATCATACTAATAAGTAGTTTTGTCATTTATATTTGAGAAAGTCTACTACACAACTAAGTATACTTATATTTGACTTATTTGTTAGCTTACATATTTATATAGGCAAATGGGATAATTCAAGCAAGATTGAGGAAAGCAAATGCTACTGCTTTTGTTCTATCATATTTTTAAGTGATAGTTGTGTATTTTTCTGCAATGGTTAAGTGTATTAGAAATTGTATTTGTAAGCGTATTTTTCTAAGTCTGAGTTATGTAATAATTTTATAAGTCTGAGATCTTGAATTTAGAAATAGTATTTTGTAAGTGTTTTTTTCTGCTCCTATTATCTTCAATTTCAGTATAATCATGTGTTTTTTTATATATTTTTCTGAGTAGAAATGGTTTGATTTTTTCTCTTTTTTATATATTTTTTCTGGCAGGTAAAAGCCGCAAAATCGAACCAAACGGAACCGATTTTGGACGGTTCGGTTCTAATATTTGAAAAATGATATTTACGGTTCGGTTTCAAAAATACCCCTAAATCGAGCCGAACCAAACTGATTATACCCTTAACATTAACTTCATGAGATATGAGCAAGATTATTAGGTTACCTCAACAGGAGTACTATATCTAGATTTTAAATCTATCTAGTAATTAAGGACTTGAATTAAATAATTAATTTTTTAGAAATAATGAAAATAACTAAAACAATATTGTTTCTAAAAAGATTTTAATTTTCAAAAACGTGTTTAGTATTACTATTTAAGAATATTTTTAACAAAATAATGAATATTTTTAATATTGTTTTTAGTCAATTTATCTAAAAATACTAAATCAAATCCTTACAAAACAGGGTTTCAATAATATGAATTTCTTACCATTTTTACGAGTTAAATAAAAAGTTTTAATATGAAAAAATTCACAATATTTAAGAGAAACACATCCACAAAAAATGAATAGTCTCACTTGATCAAATCATTTAGAATTATGAGTGAGAATCTAAGCAAGTTTAAAGAAGCTTAAAAAAATTTCTTAGATGCCATTTCTATCTCAAGAAAGGAATTAGGAGGGAGCTAGCTAGGGGCCATGCCATTATTGGCTTTTACCTTTTGATTTTTATATGTATTGATCTTCTCTTTTAAGCTGGTTTCTTTTGTCTATTAATCATTCTATTGTCCACGAATCTAATGCTTAATAAAATATATAATTTTCAAAAAAAAAACAAATGAGAAACTTTCTCACCTAGCTAAGCCTAAGTAATTTAATTATTACACTTTTTGTAGAAAAAACTGAAATAATACAATTTTTGACTGGTCAATATGTATTTTATTACTATTACTAATTATAGTCAATTTGTTCAACAATAGATCAACATATTGACAAAATGAAAACAATAGCATATTTGAATTAAAGTTTGATATGAGAATAAGCAGTTTAATAGCATTAATCACTTTTATCATTTCAACTAATTAATTGAAATTTATACGGATTGATAATATTGATTACTAAGAAGAAAGTGATTTTGTAATTCATATCCGGTCGTTACTAAAACTAAAAGATATTGTTTGATAAACTAAGTGACAATCTTCTTGAGGATATGATAATAAATGTCCTATGAAAAAGTTGGTAGGACGAAATTAGTACTATGTTTATTTAAACATTTCAATATATGTATGTACAGTCAAAATTCTCACATTGAATTTGGCGAGTTATGGACTAAATATTTGATCAAAGAGAAGACAGAACGAAAATAATAGGATCAACTAAGCGGTTATGAAGAGAAGACTAATAAGATGAAAGCACACGGCTTGACAACGTGGCAATCCAAGAAAATCAATCAATGCCATCTAATCAATCAAACGGTTGTGAATGAAAGAATCAGAGAGAATATTCTTTAGAAATATCTATTAATCCCTTAAGAATAATGATATTTATTATTATTTAATTATCACATTCATGTATAAATAGAGGCATATGTAACAAGACACAGACTTATGAGACACATACCTACACGAAATATAAGAGAATAATCATATTTTTCGTGATTTTTCTACCCTTCAAGAGTTTTTCACGTAAATTATGATGTTTTGATTCCTCACTCTTTCTCTAAATTGTTAACTTTATTACTCGTTCGTAAAGGGTTCCTCATACCGAAAAAATCCTTTACATTTTGATGTTTTCATTGAGAGTGAGAAAAACTCGAGAAATCCCTTCCAAAACGCTCAAAACCAAATCAAACTTCCTCTCAACAATGAAAGCAGAAATGGAAATGGCAACGAGTTGGAAGTAGAGATGGAAATGATAACAAGTACAAAATTGGAAAGGAATGAAAGACAGTAAATTCATTTATTACATATTCGATTGGCTTATTTCTTTTGTACAATTATTATTTAAAAAAATTATTAACGCTATTCATGGAATCGAATCTGGAAAATTCAACAACCACCATGAAGGGCCGGTGAAACCCACGAACTGCCACCCGTGGACTGCCAGACGATTAAAGCTCCACCTACGATAGCTAGGCCAAGAGCAACCGAGGAATTAAAGGGGGACCCCCCATTGCTGATTTTTAAGGTTCAGATATGCTAAAAACGGAAAGTTTTCAAACTCCAAAACACCCATAAAAGGTTCGTACGAGGATTTCCATCAATTAAAAACCATTTCCATTTGAAAAAGCTCCCTGGAGATGCTCGGACTCGCTACACTTTCCATCGCTAGTGGCGAACCTTCCATCCTTACTCGTTTTCAGTTTCGCGGGTTAGCCTACCAGGAAGGAAGCCTCAGCCCGTGTCACATTAAAATAGCCCAACAAAGAAAGAGCCCAGCGCGCGTGACTTAAAGAAAATATCTGTAGATGCAAAGGTGTCACGTGGGTGAGGTGCATAAGTGGTCTAGTCCTAACTCTTGACCGGAACAACACCTGAGAACGTCGGGAAGGACGCCAGGAGGTGAAGAGGGAGCACTCTAGACACTCAAGATGGTGATAAATGCTTGCTTTCTCTCTAGAAGTGAGAGTTTCTCACTCTAGAAGTGAGAGTTTCTCACTCTAGAAATGTGAGTTTCTCTCTCTAAAGTGGGAGCTTCTCTCTCTAAACTTCTAATCCTCTCAAATGAAGGAGGAGTCCTCCTTTTATAGGTAAACAAAAGGAGGGAGGACCATTGCAACTAATCTCTTTATTAGTTGCAAGCCCGCCAATCAAATCGCGTCACTTAAGTGACCGATCATGCTAAGGTGAGTAAGAGGAGGATTACACATGAGTCAATCGGGTGAGGCGCGACGACGGTGTTCACCCAACGCCTCCTCTACAAAGGTTCTCTCAAACAAAACCCCTTCCCAAGGTCAGAGGGTAGCACACCCTCAATGTCTAGAGTGGTTTTACTGAGGAGGTATGTCCCTCGCTTAGTACAACATAGCCTCGCCCCTCGCCCTTAATCCTGCCATTCCATAACCTCATGAACATTCCTGGGCAACCATACGTCTGTCCAAGTCTTTGTCTCTTGACTTGGTGGTTTGGATGTGATGACTCATTGTGATAGTGTAGTGGTGCGTCTACAAGTTGCATTACGAAGTGTGATCAATGCACCTTCATGCTACACCCATGATGTTGACATCAATGGTGCTACCATAGGGGTGACACCCCATAATGCTGCCATGGGGACGAATATATATATAAGTTTTTCAAATACTTCAGTTCGGTTTGGTACGAATTTACATGATTTTTTAAACGAACCAAACTTATGGTTCTGCAGAAATATCAAACTAAATCAAACCAAGGTTACTTATATAACTGACCAAACCGACTTTTTTCGATTATGTTTGGTTTGGTTCGGTATCAATTTTTACACCCCTACATTTCCCCCAATTCCTCCATTATTTCCCTCTATTTTCATCCATTTCTCCTTATTTTTATGCCCTCATTTTCACTTTCAATACATTTTTCAGATCTGGTTTTTTTATTTTCCTTCATTCATACTGTAATGAATTTTGCTTCATTCATACTATAATGAATTTTGCTTCATTTTACCAAAAAATGGTTCATCATAAAAAATCTGGTACTAAAAAACTTTTCATTATAAAATTTCAATTAAACTAAGTTATATTTTTTATTTTTTCCAATCATATGAATAATACATTTGTAATTTATTTCTAATAGAAAATTATTGAGACTTTAGTTTCGGTTCGATAAAAAATTAAAAGAATGAATAAAAAGTTTGAATTACATTTTTCATGTAACAATCTTCACTACCTGTCATGAATTTTTTTGAGAGACAAGTTCCGTCAAATCCTATAGAAAATGTCATTAAAAATGAAGAATATTTTTACATAATTTGAAAAGAAAAATAAATTTTGGAGAGATGATGAAGAAATTACAAAATTATAGTAGAAATAAATTAAAATATAAAAACTCTCTCACAAAATTCCTATAGAAAATGTCATTAAAAATGAAGTGTCTTTTTACATAATTCTAAAAGAAAAATAAATTTTGGAGAGATGATGAAGAAATTACAAAATTATAGTAGAAATAAATTAAAATATAAAAACTCTCTCACAAAATTCTCTAGGATTGTAACTATTCAAAATAGAAGTAGTTTGTAAGCAGAACTACCTATAAAAAAAATCTCCAAGTAATAGGGATGATGTTTTTAATCATATGAATGAAATAGATTTTTTTAAGAACAAAATAAATTTTTTTAAGAATAAAGTAAAAAAATTCATTACAATAAGAATGAAACTTATTTTTGTAAGAATAAAGCAGATTTGTTTTAAGAATAAAGTAAAAAAATTATTAAAGGAAAGCTAAAAAAATATGAGTAATTTTTTTTGAAAGTGAAAATGAGGGGAAATGATGAAAATGAAGGAAAATAATGGAGGAAATTGAGGAAAATTGATGGAGTAATTTTTTCTGTTAAATTTAACGAAAAAGTCACGGATGGGTATGTTTTACAGTTTAGTCAAAGTGTAGGGGTATAAAAATATGAAAAAAAATGTACGAGTATAGTTTACAATTTCATCAAAATATAGGAATGTATTTTACATTTTAACCATCTATATATTCTCAAAGTGGGTTTAGATTACTCTTTTCATAATTTGACTTAATGTATTGGAAGAGAATTAGTGTTTAATTAACAAGTTGACTCTTAAAAAGAATCCAAACTTCGTTATGATTTTTAGAAGAAACATGTGGTAGAACTAGTAGATCAGCAAAGACATTTTATAAAATGGGTAATTACCATTAGAAATAAGATTTTAAATCTTATGAGTGATGTGGTGGAATACAATTGAGAAAGCCCCTCCACTAGCTATCCCACTTTACTCATTCATATCACATGGACATAGGTTGATGGAAAAGTGTGTATTTATGGGTTGGTGGACTTTGGAGTTCAGAGTGAGAGATAAGTATTCTAGAGAGAGATGCAAATTGACATTTTTCTTAAAAATTTTAGGTCTATGAAAGATGTTTTTACTTGAGCAATTCCTTTATTGTTTATTTAATACTTTTTATTTTCACCTTTTGTTTTTGGTTTTTGCCTAGCAATGGCAGAACAATGAGGGGTTTGGTTGCTTTTTTGTCGGCAAATGAATGAGCAAACCATGCACACACCCCATCCTTCATGCAACATTATCCTTTTCTTGAACTAAGTGATTTCTCTCTCTCTCAATTGAATAAAAATGGATGTAGATCCTTTTTTAGTTTAATCCCCAAGTAATTATTTAATTGATTTTTAATTATTAAACGATGGAAAATATCTAATATCATGCAATATAATGTCATGTTTCACGAAATATGTGTTATTTTACAGATTTCTTTAAGAAAATATGATAAAATACAATATGATATATACCTACAAATTTGGTATTAGTTCAACATTTGATACCACTAGGGTAGCTATCACAAACAATGATGCTCTAATTGAACCAAGAATTAAGCTCTAATGTTTGTCATATATATTTTAACATTACAATTCAATGTCCTGATTGATTGGTGTACTCGGATTTTAGTTAAGAAAAAACAAACACATAGCACTGATGTGTATAGTTATAGGTATATGATAAAATTATTTATAGAGTCTTGACACATGATATATATACTCACATAATAATATTACTATAATAATTACCGATAATACTATAAATCATATGTATTTAAATGTCTTACTTTAGTTATTTTTGTCAAATATATAGGTGTGGAGACACATACATTGTGGACAGTTGATTTTATTTTTTATGTCCGGAAGCATAGGGATTTGCTGTGTTTTTAAGTGCATAAATAGGATCAAGAAATTTCTATTTCCAAGTGATAGTGAAGATTTATTTGGGAAGGGAAGCCTCCCTCTTCAAAATTATATTGCAAGACGTGGACATATTGAACAAATGTCACCTTTTGAATGGCCAGAATATACTGATTTGGTATTTTCTTGACAAACTACACATGGAATTGAAATATAGATAACATAAAGAATATATGATCATGTGGTTTTGACATGTCGTTTTCTGCAGATAAACTGTACCCCCTATATTATGACTCATCCAATGTCGTCTCTTATTTTCTTTTTCTGTTCTTTGGGGAAAGGAAATTACAAATTCTCCCTTTTTATGTAAGTAAGTAGTGTAGTACTTAATTATGTTTTAATGTTATTAAAAATATATGTGATGTCATGTTACGTGTAATAATTAAAAAAGATGTATGTTTAATTTATCGTTCACATATATTTTAATTTATGGTGATTTGTATAGATATACGGACTTTATTAGTTTTCATTTTTTGAGTTTATTTTCTACAATTATGTATAAGTTCTGAGAGTATTCAAATTTAGATGATGTTGGTTGTAGAAGATTTATGTTCACTACAAGAAAAACAGTCAATTGCCACAGTTATATGACGACGGTTGATTCAACTGTTGCTAATTGTAGAACAAGTGGAAGAAATTGCGACGGTTTATTCAACCGTCGCAATTGTTTGCATTTTACCGACGGTTTCTTAGAAACCGTCGCACGATGGTTTACCTAAACCATAGCTATTAATTCCATTATTTACTTCAATATTACGACAGTTTAAAGGAAGCGTCGCAATTGGTTGAACAATGGTGACGGTTTTGCAAACTGTCGTGATTGATTGCATTTTTTATTTTCATATTGCGACGGTTTAGCACTGAGAAATGGTGAAAGTTTATGTGAATCGTCGCTACAGGGGTTATCGATGACGGTTCGGCAAACCGTCGCAAAGCGCTGTGAGGTCACTTAAACGGTGTCTCTTTTTATTTTTTTAATAATATTATGATCTACGACAACGGTTTTTAAAACAGTCGCCAAAAGAAATCCTAAATTAAAACCGTCCCCGTGTCTTCTTCCCCATTTTTCCACTTTTCCTAGCTTTCTCATTTTCGTAGGCGCGTGATTCTCCCCCATTTTCGATAGAGATTTCATCCCTGTGGTCTTCCTCATCGTAGCTCAGCCTATGGTCCTCCTCATCGTAGCTCGGCCTCATGGTCCTCCTCACCGTAGCTCTCATGGTCCTCCTCACCGTAGCTCAGCCTCATGGTCCTCCTCGCCGTAGCTCAGCCCTGATCTCAGCCCCATGGTCCTCCTCGCCATCGCTCAGCTTGGATCTCAGCCTCATGGTTCTCCTTTCCATAGATCAGCATTGATATCTTCCTTCTTCTCCATTAATTTTCTTGCTTTCTAAGTATCATTATGCTTTTCAGAGTGATATGAAATCAGATTCAGCTCTTCTTTTTTCTATACTAGATATTATCATATTCTTCTTTCATATACAAATCTCTAGATTTTTTTTTTCATATACTAAATTGGTTTCTTAGTGTTCTGTGTTTTGATTCTTTTTTTGTATATGATTATTTAGTCACGATTATGTTGTTTTGTTTTTCTGGTGATATTTTTTTTGTGTTGTATAAAATAGAAATATGGTCTTGTTCTCTCTCTTGATAATGGTTATTTCGGTTATATTTTTCTTTTACTGATTAATAACAATCTTAATGCTCTTGCCTTGGCTTATTCCTAATACTAAATTTGAGTGATGTGTTCTAGATTTAATGAATTCAATTCCTTTTTAGTGGTTGGGTTTAATTTACTTAAACTGAAATTATGGTTGTGTTTTTTTTAAAACTAGTCGGAAAGAAAATCAGCTGCCAACTGTGTGAAATTTCAAGATCGTGTTGCACTGTTTTCTAGCAAGAGCAATGTCGTTGGGCAGCTCATGAAGAATAGGCAAGTCTGATTTTCTTATTGTTCAATTCTATTATTGATGTTTCAGTAATTAACTTTGAACTTGCTATATTATTCATGGCAATTCTAGTGGTAATTCTAGACTATGTTGTCTGGCTTCTTATTTTTTATTCCGATGGATTTTCCCTTTTGGAATGGAAAATTTATAATGTAATTAAGTTGATGTGGTCATGAAAAGATTGGCCATCAGTTGAAGTTTGATGTGCACTATGGGTCTGCTGATTTGTATATGAATGACATTTTATTGTGAAATGTTTAGGAAAGGAATGACGTTTTTTTAGTTAAGCGATAATAAAATTCATTTTAAGTGAAGTACTATGGAAGTCCAGTAATCATGAAAAGCATTTCTCAAATTAGTACGCTTGATGTTAGTTTTTGTTGATTCAGACATATGACAAATCCTGTATTCGAGCATTGATAACATTATAAAAATGGACACATATTTGTTGCCATTGAAGCTCAAGATATCTAGATTGAGTTTTGGCATAACTAGAGAAGGATGTTCCTTGACGTCTAGATCTTTTTCATCATTGAGAGCAAGTGGTGTAAAACATATAGTTGTTTTCTTGTTTTGAGGTGTAGAATTATTTTAAGCATGTTTTCTACTTCATGCTACCTATGTAATTTTACTTTGCAATCCATGTTATCTCTTCATTAGTCGTTATCTTCAACTTAAAGGCTATAAAGAAGGTCATAGTAAGCTCTAATCTGGGTATGACTCCAAACAATGATGGAGAGGCAATAGGTTTGGCACTGCACTAATCATTTTTTTTTAAATTACAACGGCAATAACAGTGGTTATAAAACCGCTGTAAAACATAAGTCATTGTATATATGGCGACGGTTTGATAGAACCGTCGCGATAGATTAATTTTTTGCGACGTTCCTCCGACGCTAAAACCGTTGTAATAGTTTTTGCGACAGCGGCAATTTGTGGCGGTTCTGAAACCGTTGCCATAGCGTTATTGACGGTTGAAATCCGTCATGAAAGATAAAAAATCACCGTGATAACACTATGTTCTTTGTAGTGGTTGCATAGGATATATCTATTTCTGACCAATCGGACGAGTCGATTTAGATGGCAGGGGATGTCTTGAACGAGCTTGGAGTTATTGCTCGTGGAATTCTAGTTTGATTTGTGAACCAATCTTATGTGTCCGTCTTTTGTTCTTGTTCGTCGATGATTTCTCACGGTTTCATATGATTCTTCAATGAAGTATATGTCTTATAAACTGATTGTCATCGTATAAATCTCTGTTGTATTATAAATTTTACATACTGAAATTGATCATTTGTCAAAAGAACGGGACAAGTACGTGTGATTTCCTTTAAAATGCAACACCAAAGTCATAACGATACTGTTAATTATCATAAAAATACACAGTACTCTTCCAATTATTTTCCTAAGAAGTTTCATTGTGTTTAATTGTTAGTTAATCAACACTTACTCAAGCTGCTTAATCGACATGTGTGCCTGCGAGTACAAGTATATATATGTACGGTTATGTGCACTATCATTTCATCGGTTACATAAACTAAATAGCCAGTTAGATTGCATATACCCACATGTATGCTATGCTAGAAAAAAGTAAAAAAACTTGAGGGTATTGAACTGATAGGAAATCAAAATGTGTCAACTTATATATACCAACATGAAAACAAAGGAATTGAATTGACTTGAACTACAGTACAGGACTGATTTGTAATTAGATCATCTAATATGAGACTCTGATTCAAGGGTGCATCACCCAGTACAGTACCAAAACCGGTATCAAATAATAGACCCAAATTGAATAATTGAGGGCGTGGACGGGAAGGTGTGGGTGTGCGGTGAGGGATGCAGGCATGCGAGCACGCTGGGCAGCTTGAAAGAGGCCACGCGGGCTAAGTACTGATTACTTAGCCAAACACATGATTAATGAGTTTTTATGGTCGGTCAGACCTAAGCAGGCTTAGCTTAGCACATTCTGACTCAACTCACACACTAAAAATCCATATAATGAGTGTGTGTATGAACCAATCATATATATAAGTGCGTGTGACGTTAGTAGATATACTCCCACTTCTATCATTTCTCTTTCTTTTTCATTTTAATATAATTTTGGTCATGCTTTCTAGCATTTCTATATAATCATATAATTATATTTAACTAATTATATTATTCAGAATCACTAAATCAACACGCAGAAGTATAATACTCGAACGAACTATTTTTTTTAGCTTTGTAACAATTTTTTTGTGTAGTAAGTTCAAATATGTAAAGAAATACTGAATGCACTAGTATTCTAAAAAGTGAAGGAATTGATGATGATTTGGGTAAATTTTGTCCAAGGAATTAAGCTTCTTGGGTCAAAGTGGGTTTTCTTGAGAAACAAACATCATTGGCGTAGTCATAAATACATGGAATATTGGTACTTCAAATAGAAGTGTAGGACATAGTGTTGAATATATGATGAACAATTGTAATGCTATCATCTTTTTCCCCTTTTTTGGAGAAAGATGATGATAATTAGGGTATGGTAAGTCAAGCCACCTTCGGCTAGCCCACAATGGAAGGCTCTCATTTCATGTCAAAAGTATCGCCTCTCGATTTGCCTCTCTTTGCCTTTGATTGGGACCTATAAGCATGCACTACTAAGATCCCACTAGCTAGATACCTCCTTTTTAAGAATGTTTTTGACCATGTGGATTTTGCAAATAATATTTTTATTTTCTAAAACCCTTATCCTAAGAATTTTACTTCAATAGAATTAAAGAAATAGAAGAATTTCTATATAGAGGAGTTTCGTCAAAAATTACAAAAACTTAGTAAAAGTAAAAAATAAAATGTTAAGATGAAATCTAATTTACTCCTTAAGAGAAAGGGAATATAATTAAAAAAACAAATCAAATTGAAATTTTACCAATAAAAAGAAAGTCCAACATAATGAAGAACATAGCAAGAAAAGGAGACATACTATGGAATTTTACTCATCATAAGTCATAAAATGAAGGACTCTGTTCCTCTTCTGCAAGACATACCCTTAAAGAAAATGGTCCCCTAACCCTCACTTTAGAAGCATCCCTAATTATATTATGCTTTCTTTTCCCCCTCTTTTTTAGCCCTCTTCTCGAATGAACTCTCCGCACGTGTGCCATTATCATCCCACGTACATTATGGAGAGAATTTATTATCCTACTCGCACGTGCATATAAGGTCCTGTAGAGGCTCAACCTGATTGAATTATGATAAAAAAAAAAACTGGACGGTCTTGATCTTATGATAGTTAGAATCTAGTTTTGATCATAAGAATGAAAGAACTACAACTACTTGGATTCTTTTGGTAATCTCTCTCAAAGGTAGTTTATGCAATGATCTGATAACTATTTGTCATGATTTTGTTCTGAGTAAAAACGACGGTCACAGTAATAGTATAATTGGTAGTCACATCTTGTTAAATCTCGGCGTTCAGAAGAAACAAGAAACAAAACCGAGGTTCTTAAATTCATTATCGACCGTTACCTATGTTGGTGATTCTCCTTGTATATACCGAAGTATTTTTTAGCTCAATCTTGAAATGCAAATACATGTGCATCTGAGCGAGAGAAACAATTGCACAATATGACTTGTAAAAATCAATGTCAAAATTTCAAGTTTTCCAGTTAGAGGCAATACAGGTTTTAATCTAAGACATGTTTTTGTCACTGACATGCAGCTTGCAGTTTGTACCTATTTCGCTTCGAAGTTGTGTCGAATATGGTCCAACTCTTAAGAAAAACAAAAAGTTTGGTTGAGATTTTCTCTCTTGAGCTCCCTACTTAAAGCTCAAAACATAATCCTTGTCCATCTGCAAGTAAAAGAACTCTGTTAGTGAAAAAGACTGAAGATGCTATTTGCTTGGCAAACATGAATAGGAACTTACAGATTTGGCGAGCTCTTTGGCTTTCTCATCGTCAAAACCAAGAGAAGCTAAGATCTTCTGACCTGCCGAGTCCTCTTGAGACCAAATGCCAAGAAGAAAATGGGTAGTTGTGATTTCACCAGTTTCACCTGCATTTTTTACACATTAATTTCATTTGATGAATGCTGCAACCGTGCTGAAAACAGCACCAACGTAATTAAACATGACATTGTCTATGTAAAAAGGTAAAAAAAAAGTGCACATACTCGTGCTTCCATCCATGGTAGTCATGTTATATAAGAAACTAGACATGAAAGATGCAAGCAAGTTGCAGTTGTTTTAGTATGGGAGAACTCTCTTTCAATCCCCACATTGAAAGTTTGTCAAGAGTATTACACTACAAAGAGTGAGTAATTTAAAGAGGTTTCGTAGACTACATAACTACAACCATATAGAACCGTTAGATAGGGAAAGGAGAGAAACCACTATGCTGCCAAAGTGGGATAGTATTATAAACTGTCCGTTTATTAGCAATATAGTGCGGTTGTCAAATGCAACACAATTTTCTATGATTACAAAGTTTCATCTTGATTCAGGTTTGATTAACATGTTTTATTTGTAAAGATCCATTATGTACAGGATACAAGCACAGACAAAACAGAAACCCAATACCAAAGAACTTGCCCTGAAATTCCTTCAAACATGATATACCAATCAGGATTAGCATTCATCAATTATAACAATTCCATGCACAAATTTTAAAGGGTCACATTTCATATTTTGTCTAATTCTAAACTTTTATTAGTAACCATTTCCAATAATCTTCCTTTAAAAATGAAAAGAATCCAAATCAAGTACTGTAGCCACCTTGACGCTTCTTTGAGGGGCTATATCCTTCAATTTGAGTCTTACTACACTTATATTTTTTTAATAGAGGTTGTTTTGGGGCATATTTAGGTAAGTTCAATAGAAAGAATTTTGTAGATGTTTTCGAGGATGTGGATAACCACGGGGCTAGACCTCATTTTGTAAATAAATGTGCTCTGTGTCCTTTTCTAAACATTTCAATACTGAATGGATTGCTCATCCTCCAAACCTGGGGTAGTATTTTTCCATCAATATATGTTCCTCTTGTTTCTTATCCAAAAAATAAAGACACAAGTCAGTGCACTTAACCCCACAAGACCAGTGACAATGAGAGTATTAATGTATTTATCTACGCCATAATCTATCAACATGGGACTATCAAATTCAGGGTTCTTACCAAGAATATTGGACGCAATAGAGAAGTTTTTAGCGTTCAACTTCGGTATCCAGCATCTGAATATCTTTTTTCGTATTGCAATTATGCACCATGAATTCATTAATGATCTATTCTACAATTGATCCGTATTTTGCAGAATTTATTTAAGAAAACTCATACCCATCCACTGTTGCCTTGGCCATAGTGGAAAATATCATAGTCAATCGGAAAAGTAAGCATGTATTTAGTTCCACGCTTTTCTTCATTCCTCAAGGAATATGAAGCAATTTTAGCTAATCCATGCACTAATTCTACTCTTTTCAGCGTTCCTCAATGACTTTGTCAGTGAAGCAGTTCAATGAAATAGGACAAGGTGCAAACTATTGCCCGGATTTGAGTAAATAGTCTTCGATATTTTATATTACATATAAAGGAATAAGAAGAAAGATTACCAGAAAAATTGCAAAGATTTTTTTTATCAAATAGATCATAGGTGAAATAGCATTATAGCATGCCTGAAAATTATTTTTCTACCGTGAAGAGTGCAATAATTTTTGCTAGAATCCAATAAAAACAGTGGATATGAATCTGTGATATGACACCAAGGACATAAGTTTTACCCTCACTTTACATTGGCTCATAAGACAGAGAAAAAGAATGCTATCAACAATTGAACGCCGTGGTTGAGAATTAAATTTACTATACTTCCAACATGAGCTACCGTCCATATTTTGAAGTTTGTACAATACTGAATACTATAAACCTTGGCATGTTAAATGAAGACACACCAAACCAACATCGATACTAAAACCCAACTTAAATATCATGGTTACATTTTACCAAGTATGAAACGTATCAATATGTTCTTTTCCTGCTGTAAGTGTTGTTTATATTATTAGATTTACTTTTACAGAACAAAAATGAAGATTATTCTGAAAATTACCTGATTTTAATTTCTCATCAACAGCCCAGTCGAGGGCTTTCTGAGCTGGTTCAGTCAATGGAGGATGCTCCGGGCTGAAAAAGTACATGTCGGATTTTCCTAGTAGGTTAACAGTTTCTTCTCGAACTTTGAAAAGTGTAATTCCGTTAGCCCTCAGAAACTTTGCAGCAATACTTGTTCCTAGAAAGACATTACAAAATGAAAAGATTCAGAGACTTCTTGGACTGTGAACCATTCACAAATCACGGACATGTGGGCTGGTGCAGGTTGTTTGATAGCAAATCCGACATACTTCTCAACCAACAAGAGTTACTAAACATCTCAAATTCGCTGGAGCATTTCAAGTATTTAACTATATTCATTATTTGAATTAAAAATTTAAGTTTCAAAAAATCCTTTCCAAGCATTTTCTACGCCTAATATTTTTGGACTTAAGTCACATGTGAGGCATCACACGGTTCAAGTAATAATTTAAGGAAATTATGATCAAACTCAGTTTGTTAACCACCAAAAGCTACATTGAACACCAAAACTAACTCAAAATTGAAGTTCAAACATCGAGTTTGAGAAGAAGTTACTAACCCTCAACCAAAATCCCCATTAGAAGCGCTTCAGTACCCGTGTTTGGATACTTAAGCTTCCTTGCCTCCAATTCCGCCATAGCAAACGACTTTATCGCCCTTGCTGACCATCTTAACCTCACCACCAACACCACAAATAAAATCCACAATCAACACAACCAAAAACCATGTATAACATAGTATAACATCAACTGGAGAAGAAAATTCTATGGTAACTTACTTTGGGAGTTTATCAGAAGAAGCCCCCGCAGGTTTCCTGCATATCAAACAAAACTCAAAACAGTTCTAACTAAACCACAATCCCCACCCCCAAGCAAAAACGAAAAAGAAAAGAAACAAAACCCAAAATGCCAAGCAGAGTGGTAATCAAAACCTACGTAGTTGGAAGGCTAAACGAGACCGTGGCCGTGGTAGCACGTCGGTGAAACTTGGAAACAAAGTGGAGGGAATTGGAGCTTTTAATTGTTAGCTTGGACCCAAAAAGAGGGCTGAGAGGAAGAGAGATAGGTTTTGAAGACGAAGACCCAGAGCTGGTGAAGAGTGAAATTGGGGTTTGGGAAAGTGAATGTAAATGAGTGGAAGTGACAGCCATAGCTCAGAGTAGGAAGATTTGTGTTGGTTTTGAAGATTGAATTGGTAAGAGGGAATTCTGTTGGTTGGCCTATGTGTGCGCGCGCGCCTGTGTGGGAATTAACAATGAGGCGAAACACAGGCACAATACGCAATAATCATGAACAAGGATCAAAATGTTAAGACTTACGAAGAAATGAGATAAAAGATAAAAAAACAAACAACTAAATTTCCCTCTTTCTATTTTCGGTTGCACCTTAGGATGTTTGGTTCAATTCATAAAATCAATATTAAAATAAGAATGAGAATAAAATCAAAATTAAAATGAAAACTATTTCAATGTTTGGTTGATTTCACATGATAAATAGACGAGTATTTTTTAATTATTATAAGGAATGAGGATTCCCACATCTCAAAAAATAAACTTAGAAATAATTATTTATTCATAAAGAAAAATTAATAACCAAACATCGATCATTCACATTCTTATGAATGACCATTCTCATTCCTATTTTACATTTTTAACACATAGTTCTATTGACAACATATAATTTTATATGGAAATTTTAATCTCAAAATACTATCACAGCTTGTCATTTTTTATGATAAATTCACATTAACAAGTCATTATTGTATATCATCATTTCCGGTCGTATTTGCTTGTGTATAGAAGGGCGGAATCAGTATTTGCTTGTATAAATTCACATTAATCAGTATTTTGTAATTAAAGCATGATTCTCTTAATATAACAATTATCAACAACGACACGTGTATGTAAACTTCATATTTTGGTTTAATTACACATACACCTTCTCAAATGATTCATTTATTTAAAAATAAGTCCTTACAAAAAAATTCTCAAAATACTCTCATAACTTATAATATGAGTAACTCACACTAATCGGTTATTATTAATTATCATATTCTCAATTTTATTTACTTACATACTATAACTTATATAAATCTATATAACCCGTGCTTGGGAATATGAGTAAGGAAATTAGGAGATGAGAGGGTATTTAATCTATAGGTCTTTAAAGTCATGAATGACATTCTAATACAATTTATGTTATTTTAATATTATATTCAACTTCCCAAGTAAATTTTCATTATTTTCTTCTCCAACATTCTACATACTCAAAAATAAAATCTTCCACATTTTTCGGTTCCGAAGCAAAGCTTTTAAAAATGTGCTCATTATCTTGTATGTAACTCTTACAGTAGTTGTCAACTGATGCTTGGTTGGTTGGTTTTGCTTGTTGTTATAGTTGTGATAAGTACGTTGGAGTTTCAACCATCAAAGTGTAAGTTAGGTTAGCTCAAGTGTTGAAGGTTTTGAACTCAGCTTTACTTTCTTTTAAATCCAGTTTGAATCATTTTAGATGTAAATAATTTTTTGGGGTCAGGCTTCTGGTTTAAAATCAACGATTTATCCCGACTCGTGTATGAAAACTTCTCAATACACAATCTACGAATTTTTCTAACATCTTTTCTCATCTTCCAAGCAGAAACAATTGTCTTGTTCACCATCTTGCAATTTTAAGATTGCAATGGCATTTTCAATATTTGGTCTGATGCTTTGCCTTTTGTAATGTCGAACGAGTTCGTTCGTGAAAAATGAACTGAACTTAATCGAATTGAAAATTTTTATTCGGCTCAGTTCAGTTATTCGATTCGACCTTAGTAATAAAAAAAATATTTTTAAAAATTCAAAAAGGTTATTAAAAGATAGGATAAAAAACTAAAGTTTTGATTCAGTTGAATTTAGTATGAAATTATATAATAAAAAATAAAAAATAAAAATTTCGATTTGATTTAGTTTAAAAGCTGTCAAAATTCTAAATTAAAACTGAAACTAAAATTCTTTAATTGTGTCAACTCAAACCGAATCAAAAATCTCTGAAAAACTGACTGAACTGGTTATTTTTTATTCAATTAATAACCAAAAATTCACCCCCTTCAATTAATGAAGTTCATTCACCGACAAAGTACGAACATGCTACATATATAGAACTCTTACCAAAATTCATTCTCTTCTATGCCCTTTGTTATCATTCCCTTGTGACAAGGTCGATGCTATGTAGATGCATATCTAGATATTCGGTGCTTTTGCTTGTTTTTATTAATTTTGTGCCATTTATTCTTGCTATGATGCTTCTAAGGCTCGTATTTACTAGATTATATGTTGAAGAGCAAGCATGCAAGCATGCCGATTTAGATGGTTGAAGGTGTTTAACATGACGATCTTGTGCATATATTCTCTCCTTGTTCGTTAGTGATTTTATAATAGTCATTTTTTATTGTAGTACATTGTATAGTAAAATCTTTGAAGGTTGCGTTTATTGTCAATTTAGTTAATAGAATTTATTTATTTTAAAAATAAAATATTAAATTCACAATTCGCTGAAAATTACAATTAACACATTTCATCAAAATCTGTTATTTTCATTTTTCGCAAAATGAACTTACGAAGGAAAGAACTGTGAATTCTAAATAAGCAAAATACATTACATGTTTTAGTCTCTATTTATTAAAGGTAATTAGGATTACGACTTGAACTCCATCTTAAAACATATGAGTGGAGTTTAATTATCGTGTTAACTATCAATCCATCTTATTACAAGAATCTCAATGTTTTCCCAAGAACATATCAACCAAACATGTATTGGTCAATCATAGATCTAAAATGTACTCGCGCACAGACGATCTACACCCTTGTCTTTATTTTTAAACATTTGAAATTTAAATCCTATTCTCATTATTAATTAAATAAATAAAGAAATCAAATATCCTTTATAAGCGCTCTTCAACGGTCCCCATTCTAACGGCTCTCTCTCTCTCTCTCTCTGATTACTTTTCATTCACAATTCAAAACGTCGCCAGTATTATCATTTTCCTTTCCCCAAGCTCACACTCCGAGGAAACCTTTTTCCCTCCAGGAAAATTGTGATCGCCATTACTCCCTGCAAACAACACCCTCACACTGGGAAATCGTTGTAATTGTCAAATCAAATCTCTTCGTCAGGTTCGTCTCCACTCTCCTGATACTCCTCCTCTTCCATGTCAATTCATCTTTTCCTATTCTGAAGTTTCATTAGTTTACTAAGAAAATGGAAGAAATGAGAAAGTTCACATCAGATTTTTTTTTAAGTTTACTTAATTTAGGTAGTTAGAAGTAAAATTCTGCCGTTAGCTGAGGATAGCTCATCCATTTCTCTGCTTTCTCTCGTTTTTCGCTTGATGAGGGTGGGTTTTCATTTTAGGCGTTGGAATATTTTCTTATTTTTCTGATTCCTGAGCTCAATAGACTTGAGGAGTTTTAGTTCATTTATCCCTATTGATTTTAATTGATTCATAGGCGGACAGTCAAACAATTGAGCTGACCCGTGCTCTTGATTTTGGAAGTCTCAGAATAATAATTTTACAGGATAGTACTCCAATTTGTGGCAAAAGTGAGCAATGGATATGAAAAATATCAGGGTTTCGATATTATGGAAAGCACTAGTGAACTTTATATCCCCCTAATTTTAGTGAGCATTGGCCTCTGACTGATCTAGGGTTTCTGGTACTGGCGAAAAAATATTATAACAATCTTCTTACAAAAGAGAGCAAATGAAGATCTTCGATATCAGAAAGCTCTATAACAATCATGATTGTGACATATACGAACACTCAAGCACACACAGTGACATACACATTGAGTATTTTCTCTGTACAACTAGTTTTAAACAAACAGGTTGTGTTTCAGGATGTCTATCGTCCCAAGTGATCCACTTCAGCAAGTGGAGACAACGTGTGGATCACTTCTATATGAGCTTCAGGTTTTATCTTCCCCTTTTATCTCATGCTATCTGTACCCAAAAATATCCCTTTTTTAAAATATTTTAATTGTACAGAGAAATATTATGCAATGGTCTTTCTGATACTTTCAAATTCTAGATAATATGGGATGAAGTTGGTGAGCCTGATACTGCAAGGGACAAAATGTTGCTTGAGCTTGAGCAAGAGTGTTTAGAAGTTTACAGAAGAAAGGTAGATCAAGCAAATCGGTCTAGAGCTCAGCTACGACAGGCAATTGCTGATTCCGAAGCAGAGCTTGCAGCCGTTTGTTCTGCAATGGGGGAGCGGCCAGTACATATTAGGCAGGTTAGGAGCACCTACACATAACAATTTTTCCATTTTGTAACGAAACGTGTGAAATATGCAGAATCACTAATCCAATTTTCCGAGGTTGCAAAGAATTGGGCTTTCTTTATGTCATGCCAATAAATAAAATGTACATTCATGTGCTCGCAATTAGGTGAATAAATCTCCATACTGGATATACTAATGTATAAAAATATCGAATAACTCGTTGAAATTATTTGGGTGATTTTTAGAAGCTTTAATGAGCGTAGAGATTATTAATTTATCATTTTCATTTCAGTCTGATCAAAAGATTGGGAGCTTGAAAGATGAGCTGAAACAAATTCTACCACAACTGGATGAAATGCGGAAGAGGAGGTCAGAGAGAAGAAATCAATTTCTTGAAGTCCTTGATCAGATTCAGAAGATCTCTAGTGAGGTCTATGAATCAGAATACATTCCTCAGAAGATAGTTGTGGATGAAACTGATTTATCACTGAGGAAGCTTGAAGAACTGCACAGGGAGCTCCATGCTTTGCAGGAGGAGAAGGTTAACTACTGCTTTCTTCCTATTTTATTAAATTTTTTCAGCTGTTCTCTAACTGTTGATTTACTGAGTAGAATTTACCTTCCTTATTGTGTAGAATGATCGACTGAAGCTGGTTCATGACCACCTGTGTACTTTGAACTCACTTTGTTTAGTGCTTGGCATGGATTTCAAGCAGACGGTTAATGAAGTCCATCCCACTCTAGTTGATTCTGAAGGACCTAAAAATATAACAACTAATACAATCAAGAATTTGGCTGCTGCAATTAGTAATTTACGAGAGGTCAAATTACAGAGAATGCAGAGGGTAATTTTTATGGTTATGAAAATCTTATATATAAAAGATGATCTCTAGCCCTTGTGTTAACTGTGTTGACATTCTTCCCTTTCAGCTCCAAGATCTTGCAACAACTATGTTAGAGCTGTGGAATCTCATGGATACTCCAGTTGAAGAGCAACAGATGTTTCAAAACATAACCTGTAATATAGCTGCTTCTGAACATGAAATAATTGAACCCAATACCCTGTCAATGGATTCTCTTAGTTTTGTAAGTAAATATGCAATGACTTGTCTTCTCAATATGTTTTATATCTTGTAAAGAAATGAACGGATACTTTTTTAAGGTTGATTGAAAGCAAATATCATGTAGGTTGAAGCAGAAGTGTCTCGATTGGAAGAATTAAAATCAAGCAAAATGAAAGAACTTGTTCTGAAGAAGAGGTTAGAGCTAGAAGAGGTTTGCAGGAATACGCACTTGATCCCTGAAGAAGATATTGCAATCGAATATGCTATGGAAGCTATAGACTCCGGTATCTGTGTTAATTATCTATTAAGTACTATAGTGCATTGTCCTGTTAATATGTTGTTAACTCGTTACTTGTTTCTTCTTTGTTTACTGTATTAACATTCTCCTATTGATGCAGGTGCTGTGGACCCCTGTTCTCTTCTTGAACAAATTGAGCTTCAGATTTCTAAGGTTAAAGAGGAAGCTTTGATCAGGAAAGAAATTCTTGAAAAAGTTGAGAAGTGGTTGACTGCATGTGACGAGGAGTGTTGGCTTGAGGAGTACAACAGGGTTGAGTGTTTTTGTCATGCCATTATATTGGTTTCTGGTCTTTTTTTTGCAAGTCCATTCTGTGCTTAATTATTACTTCTGGTTCAGGATGAAAACCGATACAATGCTGGAAGAGGTGCTCATCTTACCCTCAAGCGTGCTGAGAAAGCTCGGGCACTGGTCAACAAGCTTCCAGGTATTATTGCTGGATCTTGTGGATTCAAACCTGAATTTTAGCACAAATCAAACATGTCGAGTGATGGAACCATTTCTCAATCATAAGTAATATAGATACACTTTTATCATCGAAATTCATTTTTTTGTTCAAATGTTAAGTGTGGGATTAATGAAATTGACTATTTTTGGATTTAAACATGGAAGCAAAAGAGTTGTTTAATATTTTCATTACTTTTGAAATTAGTCATTTTATTGGTTATCTTACTCTCGGCTTCTTCATTTGCCATAACTTTGGTGTTCTTTGTTTCCCTTACCCCTGTCATATTTGTAAAATAATAATTTTTTACAGGAATGGTGGATGCATTGGTTTCAAAAACCACAGCTTGGGAGAAGGAGAGAGGACTTGAGTTCACATATGATGGTGTAAGTACTGAATTGGATCTCCTAATGGACTAATGTGATGAAGTTGTCCCAGCTAGTTTTTGACTTTTATCCTGATATTTCCCAGATTCGTCTCATCTCTATGCTGGATGAATACAACATACTAAGACAAGAAAAAGAGCAAGAACGCCGTAGGCAGCGGGTATGTTTAATGGGTTTATTGATAAACCAGCACATTGACATCTTTACATGTGTAACTTTTACCCACTGCTATATTTTCTTCTATTTAGGACCAGAAGAAACTTCAGGGACAATTAATTGCAGAACAAGAGGCACTTTATGGATCAAAACCGAGTCCATCAAAGCCCCAGAGTGTTAAAAAAGCTCCTAGAATGTCCACTGGAGGTGCAAGCAACAGAAGACTTTCCCTTGGAGGAGCAATGCTTCAAACTCCAGTTCATTCCAGTAAAGCCACTCCTCATCGGCCTGCTAGGAAAAGTGACCGGGTAGTCCAACACGATCAGAATTTTCACCAGGATGATGGAGTTGGAGCTTTATCAGCTGGTAAGTTCCTAAAAACTGAAGATGATTATGAGCTTTCACCATCTTTCCTTAGAAAGAGAGAATCTTTGAATGGTCTTTTAATTCATTAATATTTAGGCAGGAGAGGCTTGGACATTGCTGGTCTCCCATTAAAAAAGCAATCTTCTGGTACAAATGCTCGTGAAATAGACTCGCCTATGATTCGGAAACCCTTCTCGCCCGTTTCTTCAAAAGCACCACCACCACTGGCAAACATGACGACAAATTCAGCAGATAATATGAACACAATGAATGGCGAGATATTGCAGAAAGCTAACAATATTCCATTCCCTGCTACTCCTTTAAAGCCCACTTATATTGCGGATGATGAGAACAGAACGCCTAAGGCAATGCCAATCCCAGTGCCTTCTACTCCTTCAACTGTATCAATTCCAATGCAGACAGTTATGACACCAGCAGCTCTCCCATTAGTCAAGGTTAGTGCTCGTATTGTTAATGAAGAGATCCCTGAAGAGATTGAATATTCATTCGAGGAGAGAAGAGCTGGTTTTGTGCTTCCCACTTCTCATGTAAAGTCAATGGTACAAGTTTGATATTATGATATTTGGTTTTGATATGAACAAGCTACATTGTTCTTCTCTCTGGGTTCAAGCCAATTGTAATTGGCTTTTATTGAGTTGTGTATAGTCTACAAGCGTAATACGTAGACTAGGAAGTTGGAGCCGAGCCTAATTGGTTGGTTAGTGTTTTCAAATGAATTTTCAGTTGATTCCTTACTTTCATTTATAGTGAAGTGCTATTTCCACCCATTCTTTTTGCTCTACTCTACTGCTTTTGTGTCTGAATGATTGTAAATGTTGTTTAAGGGAAATTTCTAAATGTTTGGTTTTCATAACATGAAATGAGATCTTGATCTTTGTTAGTTTGGCTGGTTTTATTTAATCAATGTACAAAATCTGTGTTTAATCCTTAAGATCATACTGTGAAATTCCAACAGATTTGGATCCTTTTGTTGGTTGCATTGGGGTGATCATGTTGGTAAAATGATCTAAACCCATTTATTTTGTTTTTACTATAAAGAGATATGTTCATCGCACTGCAATTACACCCTCACTCTGGTCTTATTAATTACACACCACTTCTCATTGTTAGTTACTTAATGTGAAAGATCAAAAATAAAAAAAAATGTTCTTTAGTGGACAATATAGATGTTATAATTTATAAGCAAATACGATAGAGAATATGACAAAGAATAATAATGACTTATCAATATAAATTCTTTAAAAAAATAGCTCATAGTGTGACATTTGGGAAAGAATATATAATATAAATTTATGTGTTAGTTTGAAATTATTGAGAAAAAAAAATAGTATAATTCAAATAATACGTAGTTTTACACTGATTAAAATTCATATTATATAGTGTGGATAAAATGATAAGTTAATTCATTTATAAATAACAATTTATTCTAATAAGTGACAAAATATTAATATATAAATGAGTGTATATAATTTGTTTAATTAAAATGTAGGATATACTGGTCGGTACGTAAGATAGAACATAGATGAGTAAAATTTATTTACGCACCAAAAAGGGAAGAGGAAATTACTTTTGCTTGGGCTGCGGGCACCTGAAATTCTCCGCATATTCCAAGAAAATCGCATCCGTCCATAATACGCCTTACTTTCCTACAAATTAACGGCAGGATCTCCTCTAGCCCTTTCAGAGGTCCACCTGCCTTGCCTATATAATATCCTCTCCGATCATGACCAACTTTCTCTCGTCATTTTCTCAAGAAAACGAAGCAATTCCAGTACAGTTGAAGTTGCAATGGTTACAATCAAGTTTGTCAAGGCCCGTCAAATCTTCGACAGTCGTGGAAATCCCACCGTTGAAGTGAGTATTCGTCGGTTTCAGCATTCAGTTGTGATTATGATGTACATTTACGAATACGAAATGATTGAATGTAAAAACTACTGATACTTTCTGTGTTGGTGTTATCGATTGCGATGTTGTTTGTTTTTCTCTGCAGCCAAACAAGATTTTGCGTTTATTATGTAGTCAGCTGAAAATTTGAGTTTCTTTTCAGGTTGATATAGTACTTTCTGATGGAACTCTAGCCAGAGCTGCAGTTCCAAGTGGTGCTTCAACTGGTAAACCCATTTGCCACATCATGGATTATATATGCTTGAAATTTTTGTTTACTTGCATTTTTTGCTATGGATAATGGATCCTCACTATGCATGTAATGGTTAGTGCTCTAAAACTTACACTTAAGGACGTGTTTTAATTTCTTTTTCTATGATCCGATCTGTCCTATGTTTGTATTACGTATGTACGTAGGAATCAATAAGCATTATGCTACTCAATACAGCCTGTTTATTTTCTTCAAGGTGTCTATGAAGCTCTGGAGTTGAGAGATGGAGGCTCAGACTACCTTGGAAAGGGTGTTCTTAAGGTGAGTCTTCACCACATGAAGTTTAATTGATTTTTTAATCATAAGTGTTTTGTAAATCAAGGTTTACCATCAATGGTGTTCATTTCATTATTCTTTTTTAGAACAATATAACAATAAATTCTTTTTAGTGAGAAATCCGAATTTTATTTAGCAACTTTAGGACGTCTCTTACAATTTGTATCTCTGTCATCTATTGGAGTATTTAAAAAATACTGGCTACCGTCTTTTCTTACGATGTGTGTTTGCATATGTTGGATATTTGGTGTTTAACTTGTTGATGTTACATTGATATTATTGAACTTATAATGAAAATTTTGTCTTTTGCTTTAGGCTGTGGAAAATGTCAATTCCATCATTGGACCTGCTTTGATAGGCAAGGTATTATCCATCCACTATTTTGGTTATTGACTACCTAGTTCTCAATGCCATATGATGAGTAGATTGTGTGATTTTGAACGATCCAATGTTGTTGCATGCTTTCACAGGATCCAACAGAGCAGACAAAAATCGACAACTTTATGGTACAACAACTTGATGGAACTGTCAATGAATGGGGTTGGTGCAAGCAAAAGGTATCGTAACTATTTTCTCTGGTCATGATTTGTCTGATTGTAGCACATTAGTTTTAACCATGAATAGAATAATTTTTAATTAGTAATTTGGATAATGTAAGTTATCTTGGTTATTGTAGCTTGGAGCGAATGCTATATTGGCAGTGTCTCTTGCTGTTTGTAAAGCTGGTGCTGCAGTGAAAAAGATTCCCCTTTACAAGGTATATGTGATTGCACGTATCTTAGAAGAATGATGTGTAGTTAATGTGTGACTAAGTTATTAGTCGATATTAAATATTGTCCTTTTCTCATCTTCTAGCACATTGCAAATCTTGCTGGCAACAAGAACTTGGTTCTGCCTGTGCCTGCATTCAATGTTATTAACGGAGGTTCCCATGCAGGCAACAAATTGGCAATGCAGGTATTATGGATGTAAAGTTACAGATGTTTTAACCCTTTTGAATTGAATTCTTACTACTTATTTGATTGATTTATGTGTAGGAATTTATGATTCTCCCAGTTGGGGCTTCTTCTTTCAAGGAAGCTATGAAAATGGGTGTAGAAGTGTATCACCACCTCAAGGTGGCCGAGTTTCTTACTGTCTTCTTTTGCATTTTCTTACCTGTATAATATTAATATGGATTACAGTTAATGAAAGAATTTACCTTTGTGCCTTGCAGGCTGTAATTAAGAAGAAATACGGGCAAGATGCTACCAATGTTGGTGATGAAGGAGGTTTTGCCCCCAACATTCAGGTCTGTTATTATTCCAGAGTTTTATAGTCTAGTAATCACAGTATTTTTGGAGGAAGCAAAAACATTTACTCTGTTTCTATAATTTTTTTCACACTTGTTGCTTGATTCTCATATCTGCATTTTCAGAAGAATTTGTTGTAATAAGATTTTGTTGCATGGAACTCAGAGGCGAATACAAATTTTATGTCAAGTTAGTTTGTATGACTTCTGCAATGGATTGCAGTAGCATGCATGTTAGTTTTGTTAGTACACCCACTCGAATAAGTACAATCAACTTGTTTGTATTTCAGGAGAACAAAGAAGGGCTTGAACTTCTAAAAACAGCTATAGCAAAAGCTGGATACACAGGAAAGGTCAGTCCTGATCTTTTATATTTGTGTATGCCTGCTATTTCATTGTCAACTTGGTTGGTTCTAATATGTACGACCTGATCCAGTAATTTTGTTTGCTGTAGGTTGTAATTGGAATGGATGTTGCTGCTTCAGAATTTTATGATAACAAGGATAAGACCTATGACTTGAATTTCAAGGAAGAGGTAGTTGAGTTAAATCGAATGTACTTTGGACTTTGAGTCAGATGGTTTTTGAATGATTCATACTCTGGTTGTGTGATTTTAACATCTTGGTTTCTCACTTTTCTGTTAGTACAAACAATGTTTTACCAAGAGCACAGCACTTGAGTGGGCTTATAAGGCATCGTGATAGGTTAGATATAATTTAATTGAGGGATCTTTCTACTGCAGAACAACGACGGATCACAAAAAATATCAGGTGACAGCTTGAAGAATATTTACAAGTCATTTGTTACTGATTACCCTATCGTGTCCATTGAGGATCCATTTGACCAGGATGATTGGGATCACTATGCGAAGCTGACTGGTGAAATTGGTGAGCAAGTGCAGATAGTTGGGGATGATCTCCTGGTTACCAACCCCAAGGTAATAGTCCATATTTTGTTACGAGCTAAATTAAGTAATGGTAATCTGACAATTACATGGTCAATCATGCCTGTCGCAGCGTGTGGAGAAAGCAATTAAGGAGAAAGCTTGTAATGCCCTTCTCTTGAAGGTAGATTTTCAACCTTTTCTCCCTCCAAGGGGAATCTGTTTTTACTTCATACATGATTCCTTAAATCAATGTATTGGCACCTAAGATTCCCTACCACAAACTTTTGAATGCTGAATTTCAAAATTCCTTGTGTTATGATTTGTCAGGTTAATCAGATTGGTTCAGTGACTGAAAGTATTGAAGCTGTAAAAATGTCCAAGCACGCTGGCTGGGGTGTCATGGCCAGCCATAGAAGGTTTGTCATGTTCATAGTATTTCCACCTCCCACATGTTGCCAAATGTCCCACTCACTTCCTCTTACAATCAGTTTTTATTACTCGGACCTGCAATGCTGATGAGGTTTTCCTGTTTAATATAGTGGTGAAACTGAGGATACTTTCATTGCAGACCTTTCAGTTGGGTTAGCAACAGTAAGTACTTTGGACTCGTACTATATCCCAATTATTTACTTTCCCTTTTGCGAGAAGATTTTTGTCCTGAGAATTTCTCTACTAGATGAACATTGTGATCTACTCTTTAGATCAGTTGTAGACTATTCTATGGAGATGTTCCTGATAAAAGAAATTTGTAGAATTAAATATCTAATGTTAGACAATGAACATCATTAACAAATTTGCATACCTTGGCATAGGATGGTGTTCATAGAAAAACAATGTAGATATGATTAGATATAGTGCCGAGAAAAGCAACACAAATCTTTTCTTTTGGCAAGTTATCATCTTTCTTTGCCGTAGTTTATAGGTGTATAGCAATATCAATATTATGTATGTAGGACGTGTGAATGATACTGATAGTGAGAAAAGTATGAATAATTAATTGCTTTGGGGGTTGACTTTGGTCAAAATTCTTAGTTAACGTGAATTCTTAACTTCCAACTTCAAGAGAATAAGGGACGTTTTTGTATTCTCAACAAATCTGATGAAATTTCTGATTTTGTGAACAGGGTCAGATTAAGACTGGTGCTCCGTGCAGATCAGAACGGCTTGCCAAATACAACCAGGTGAATTGACTAGGCACCCGCCCCTCTCTCTCTCTCTCTCTCTCTCTCTCTCTCTCTCTCATTAAAAAAACATATGTTACGACTGTGTTTTCAAATTATTTCTGTCCAGCCAGGTTATGATCCAAATTATTCTTCCTAGTGTTCTTGTGCGGTGGTACCTTGTGATCATTGGTTGTGTTTTCACTTGCAGCTTCTTAGGATTGAAGAAGAGCTGGGAGCTGCTGCTATATATGCTGGATCCAAATTTAGAGCTCCTGTGGAGCCTTACTAATAAGGTTGCTACTTTCCATGACACTATGAGAAAGCAAAAGGTTTCTAAATAAGCTGGATAATTTTGGTTGCTATAAAGCCTATATCTCTTTGAACTACTCTGAAAGACTCAATCTATCTTAACTATTTGTAGTAGAGAGTATAGATGCTAATCGAGCAATTGCTTAATCTTGCCTATTGAATATATATGATGTGCAATGACGTTTAAGCTGATGAGAATTCGTTAATTGTGGTTTTGTTGATGAGAATTTCTAGAGAAATATGATTACCATAATATTAATGTATGAAACGTTGTTGTTCATCACCTCTTTGTGAAGTAAGATTCTATATCTTTCAAATATTAATGAACTACCCACTCAAGCCATCAGTGTTATCTCAATTAAAATAACCAAAGATAAGTTCATCATATTGCCAACTTAAATTTAACTTGTGTTGTCAATCTTTCAAACTATTTTTAAACAGGTCAGAAAATTTACACCAAGTCATTTTCTTAAGCCATTTTGGTATGATTCCCAATATTTCAATTTCTTTTTAGGAACAACAGATTTTTCTTGTTTAATTTTTCAAAGATGAATAATGTTTTTTAAACAAAATAAATGAATTGTTATTTAGAATTTGTATTTTAGATCAAATAACATATAAGAAAATAAAATCTTTAAGAAAATAAAATTATAGGAAAGTAAAAGAAAGAATGGCCTAAATATAATTTACACAAATGTAAATAGAAGAAACTGCTCTCACTAATAAACAATCAAATCATTTCTTCGTACAAATCCTAACACAAACCACCAAAACATCAAGAAAGCTCTCGAAGGAGGTAACTGGCTCCACATGCGCGAAACCTAGAAATAAAATCTACATCCCGAGTCAAAATCACACTAAATCAAAATTGTAAGTTGTAGTTTTTATTATCGTTATGTTATATGATTATATTTTCATTTTTGAAGTATATACGGTTTGGATCTGAGATAATTTACTGTGATTTTTGTTTGATCTGAGTATTATGAGTTATACACGGTTTGATCTACATATTGAATTTGAGTTGTTTACGGTTTGAATTTGAGATTATTGAGTGCATTTTTTAAGTGCGTTTTCGATTCGTGTTTTCGTTCTATGTACGATTAGATTTGCAGTTGGTTCTATTCGAAATCCATCGCGATGCTTTGAATCCCCATCCCGATCAAAAATCGCAGCAAATTGCTATCGTAAGTTGTGTTTGTTCCTCTATTTGGTGAATCATTCTATACAGTTTGTTATAGTATAAGGCATATATTGTAGAGTATATATTTATATATTATTTTATATATGTCATTTATTTATTAATTGTCATCCATATAATACAGTAACTAAGTATATATACTATGGTTTATACTTACCTATTGTGTTAAATTCATATTCGTATTCGCATATTGCATATCAGTTTTATGATATATAGGTAAATATTGTTTAATATATATTTATATATTGTTGTGTATATTACATTTACTTATTTATTGTCATCCATGTTATATAGTATATAAATATGTACTCTATACTATTTAATTACGTACTGTGTTAATTTCATATAATAGTTATTATTAATTGTGTTCAGCAGATTGTCATCTCAGTTTCATATTATAAAGTTATACACTGTGTGATATATATTTATATATTGTTTTTTAAATATGTTATTTACTTATTCTTTTTTAGATTTGGTGGTGAATATTTTTTATATAGTGAAGGAGATGCTTCAAAGTGCTCTGACTTGATTTGGGTTAATGGTTATGTTATTACTTTTGATATACGTTTCAATTTCAAAACGGACGGGTCAATGGCCAATAGAATTTTATGGATATTGTTTATATACACAGACACTCATAGTATATTCAAATTAACTTATGGTATATTGTCTTATGAATCGTATTATTCTTTTAATTTCTATTTTTATGTTCTATTTTAGTCAATCATTTAGTAATGCTCATATGTATATTTGCAAGTGTTCATTTATACTTACATAAATATTCTATATAACTTCTATAATGAGATGAACATGTTTGGTTAAGTCAATACTATGATAATTCATTAACTCATGGTAATTCGTTATGTAAGTTGTTGTCGTCTTAACTAGCCGTCTTCTTTCGTAGTTTTTGTGCAATATTGTACATTGAATCCACATTGATTACATTTCATCATTGTTTTTTTTTATTGCCTTATTTAAGCATATTACTGAATTTATTGGTATAGTTAGTTATAGATTCATATGATTGCATATTGACTGTGATTTTCGTTCTATATTGAGTGTGATTTTTATTCTGAATGACGATATATTTTCATGCATTTATCCTACTTTTCATCATTAAAACAGTAATGAGAATATTCACCATCAGACCTAAAAAAGAATAACAATAAATAAGTTTATAGTTATATAAAAAGGTATATAGATATGTACTATAAGATATATTCATATACGCTAAAAAAACTGAGATGACAATCTACTGAACACGATCTAAATACAACTACAGTATGACATTAACACAGTGCATAATTATATACCAAAGAGTATATATTTAAATACTATACAACATGGATGACAATAAATAAGTAAATGGCATATCTAAAATAATATATTAATATATACTATACAATATATAGCTATATAGTATAAAACAGACATAAAATCCTACTGAACACGATCCAAACATAACTACAGTATGAAATTAACACAATACATAGTTATATACCAAAGAGTATATATTTTAGTACTATACAACATGGATGACAATGAATAAGTAAATTGCTCTACGATATAGTATATTGCTCTATACTATAAAATGAAGATAAAAATCTGATGAACAGGATCCAAACATAACTAAGGTATGAAATTAACACAGTATGTAATTATACACCATAGAGTATAGATCTATATATTATATACATGGATGACAATATAAGTCAATGCCATATATAAAACAGTATCTACCAATATACTCTATAGTCAATAATTATATACTGTAGAATACTACATAGAATGATTCAGCAAACAAACTTTGAAGAAAAAGGGCATAGAACGAATAAGAACATTATGTTGGTATACTCTGTAATATCATAAAAAATAGAGCAGTCGTCTAATGTGTTAAGAATCAAAAAAACATAAAGAATTAAAAACATAAAAAAAAGGATTAAGATAAACAACAATGACAATATGCTAGAAATAACTTACATTTGAAAACCTAAAATCTAAAATCAATACAGTAAAAAAGAAAGACCACGAATCTGCCAGAAAAACATGCTTATTAGTGTTACAGATTTTTCATAAAAACGAATGGAGATGATGAAAAACTAAAATCAACGAAGCTTGAAAAACATCAACATCACGGAAGAGAGTCGTGGAAGAGAGCTATGGGAAGAGAGAAGAGGCGTGGAAAAACAACAAAACTCAAAAAACTGCAACAATGGACGCCATGGAAGAGAGTTGCGGGAAGAGAGAAGAGGCATGGAACACGACTGCGGGCAATATAAAAATATAATTAAACCTAGAAAAAATATTTAAGTTATACTAAAAGCAGTTAAGTAAATTATCACATAAAATTCTAAATAATTATATTATTTCTCCTAAAATCCGATAATGTGCAAAATAAAAAATTAAGGGACATGATACCAAACAATAACTTAAACTAGTTTAATTCCTTAATTTTCCCATAAATTTGACAGGCTATAACCTCTATAATTGGTAAGATTATAAAAAAGATTGTTTCTACTTTCTAAAAATCATGACCAACAAAATATTGTAGTTTTAAAAATTGATGAATCTAGAAAAAAAACTCAAAAATCTACAATCTATGAAGTTATAAGTTTGCAGTCGTCTAAACCTGATTAATTTGATTTATAATATTGTGTGTAGCATTTATATTGAGAGTAATTTAGCAATGAAACGGAAACATTTTTTCAATTTTAAAAAATTACTACAATACAATGTAGTGATTTACGTTGGGAAATAGTTTTTACTCATTGATTCATGCAAAACTTTTGCCGCATTGGCTTCGTCTTATAACCTTTCAAAATTCATCTGAACTATCATCACATCAACAAAAAAACCATAAACAACATTTTGAAGACTATTATCAAATTAACAATATCATCAGAACTCGGAGGCCACAAAGCTCGAACCCGGCTTTATTCATCGAACATTAACCAATTCAACATCGAACACAAGCCACGAATTCGGCGGTATCTTCCCACCGGCGCCTTTATCTCCGTACCTGCATGCATCAATCAACCCAAAAAATAAATAAATATTTACATTAAAAGGAAAATGATAACGGACATCTATAGATAAAAAGATTTGTGTATGAATTTTAAAAAAAAATTAGCATACCCCATTGATGGTGGAATAGTAAGTCTCCTTTTGTCCCCAACACGCATGCCTAATGAATCAATAGATTAACATGTTCAAGTAACAAATTTAAGAAGTTTAAAGCAATCAAACCGATGAATCAATAGATTAAATGGGTTACCGTTGACCCCAACATCCCATCCCTTTATAACTTGTCCTACACCTGCAAGACATACCATAGTAGAATTAGTTAATCACAAATTGAGGATTATATATATAACCTTACTATCAATTGTCCAATAGTTTTAACATTACCTAAGCGGAATTTGAAAGGTGCTCTTCCCACATTGGAGTCAAATATTATTCCATTCTTTTGTAGCTTTCCGATGTAATGGACACTGACCTGAAATCATATAATTACTCCGTTAGTTAAGATCATTTTCAGGAAACCGCATTTACTTTTATTGTAATATACAAAGATGATCATGTTAACGAAATATTAGGATTGACTAAGAATTGAAAGTAGATCATCAAGAAGAAATGGACATAAAAGAACCTGATTTCCAGGTGAAGCTCGTTTGCCATCTGGTTTGCCCATTGCTATCTCCTCAATAACCAATCCATTAGCAAAAGTTCTTACTTGGGATGACTTAGCATCTTTTGCCTTCTGTAACTCCAGAGCTGATTTGCTCTGGTCTCCTCTATTTGTCACAGACTGATCCTTAGCCCCTCCTTCGGTATCTTGGGTGCTCTTCTTCTTCTTTTTCTTCTTTTTCTTCTCCTCTGAATGACTTTCACCATTTACGACATCCATATCACCGTGTACACCCCTGAGTTAGACAACAAAAGTGGTCAATTACAGAGAGAGAGAGAGAGAGAGAGAGAGAGAGAGAGAGAGAGAGAGCTTGAAGCTTCTGTCTTACCCATATCTTTACAGTATCTAAAAGATGTCAATGTAACAGAACTACGAGGTAGAGACAGCATGACATGTGGTACGGATATACATACATACACCTATATATTGTATATGATTTACTTTTTCAAAGTTTCGCCATAGTTGGGTCAAGGGTAACGTCAGATTAAAGTGGTCACAATGGTTTCGAAGCTCAAAAATGATAACCATAAATATGACTAGTACACAAGAGCTCAATTAAGAGACATTCTGAACATGAAGTCGCAATGTTATTTTAAGCAAGTACTTTGAATATCTGTATAATGTGATAGAAGATTTTACCCGTCATTATATATTACTTCATGATGCTCATCCGCAGCTGGTGAAGACTGGTTTAGAATATGGCTCACTTCCTTAGAATTCTTATCAACTCCTTCACCACCATGACCAGCTTCATTAGCTTTTACATCTTCATCTTGTTTAGCTTGCAGCTGCTTCTTCTTCTTTTTCTTTTTCTTCTCCCTGGCATCATTTTATGTAACGTCAATTTTTTCACGAAGGAATGTAACTTCAATTACGAATTCAATAAACCAACCCTTTTAGCAAGTTTTCCAGGTTTCAGCACATAGCAAGAAAACATAATAAATATCTTTTATGCTACTCTAATCATAACTGTTTATATCAAAAAATCTGCACTGCACATCAGGTATAAAAGCCTTTTCCCATCAAATAAATATCCCAGCTCCAGAAGGAAAAGAAGAGCTCTTCTTATAAAATTTGTTACTCAAATATACAAATCACTTACCTCTCAGTATCACCTTGATCAATGTTTTCAACTTTTCCTTCTCCGTCTTTTGCTTTCCTCTTCTTAGCATTCCCAGACGTTTTATTATCCTTCCGGTCCTGTTCCAGTTCTGGTCCTGGTTCCATATCATTTTTCTGACTCGATTTGCTTTTATTGGAGGAAGAAATTGGAAACCCATCTTCATCTTCACTCTCCAATACACTCCCTCCAATACTTTTCTTCACAACAATCTGATTGTGGGACTTTTTGTTGTCTTCATCACTTGGTTGTTTCTTCTTTGGTCGTTTAGGCTGATCATTTCCATTATTTGGTTTCTCATCCTCCACTATCTCCTCTATCACAACTAAAATAGAAAGAAACATGATAAAGATAAAATAAAATAAAAAAACTTGGATTGAGGCAACATGCTAACGATCTGACTTCTAGATCATCAATCCTATACAAATAGGATGGTATAACAAGAAATAGACACCATTATACCAATATTATATGCGTGCGTGAAAACTGAAGAATCCAGTGACATGCGTATATCTTCAAATATTAGACCACTTAGAGGACTATGAAAGCCAAAAACACATTTGCTATTTGAATTTAAAGTTGATCAAACTGTCAAATTACCTCCACTATTAGGGATACGTGAAGATGGGTACATTTCAAGATCTTCATCATCAATAAAGTCATCATCATATTCTTCTTCAGTACCATATTCAGATGAATCGTCTGAATCCGTCTCAACAATATCCTCCCCGAATGAATCACTTAAGTTGTAGTAATAAAATCATGAAAGCCCATAGTAGACGTTTATGCAAATCAATATCAAGCAAAGTTCCCTATATAGTAAAACAAAACAAGAAAGAAGAATAGAACATGATCAACACAAAATGCAAATCATTGGGGTAATCAAAATTCAAAAGGATACGAATCATAATCATCCCTAATAACATCTTCTTGCTCAGTAACAAAGTAACCAGAAAGATGGATGCTTCGCTTTCCAATAACTGAGAAGGCTACCAAGTTGTCATCATCAAATTCTAGATTTAAGGAGCACGACTCAATCTTATTCGGTATCAAAGAACACAGAAAAATGGGACTCTTTTCACCAACGGAACATTGAACAATGCTCTTCTCTGTTGATGAACCAAGGCCTAGAGTTGCCTGAATGATCACAAGCAGTACAAGTTTGTAAGTCCCAAACAAATCATGAGTAAATAACAAAAAGCTATTTTTTAAAATTAAAATAACAAAGCTCTCGTGTCCTTCACATATTACTACAAAGAAGCAGAAATCAGTCCAATTTATAAAACGTTAATCTTTGCTAGTGAATGTAGATAAGAATCATCTGAAATAGGAAAAAAAATTTAAACGTGAAAATTGTTGGCTACATTTTGAACCCAACTGTATAGGTCGAAGCATTTCTTGGCCAGCACATTTTACATTTGGAAGCAAAGGCATCCATAACAAAATATCTTAAGGCCAGCCCAGCCCGTGTAACAATGAAAACAAATCCAAAACTTGATCGAAAAAGCAAAAAAACAAACAAAAAAGATATAAGTATATCCGCGACTACATCAGCTTAGGTTTGCAACAGACCTGCGTTACATGGAGCTTTCCTGGCCCGTTATCTGAATGGTAAGGATACGGTTTGCCCGGTTTTACTTCGATTCCTGTAATGAGTTAGAACACCAAAACACAAAAAACATAAGGAAACACGTAAATGTGCGTCTTTTGGAAATTAACAATACACCCAACTAAGATTTCACTGCACTTCCATATTAGATTAAGATGTCACTTTTAAAATATTAACTTCAAGCTAACCATAGTTACACAAAAAATAACCCGGGTTGGCTCAGTCAGTCATGCGGAGACATCCATTGAAGTACATGAAAGTTGAGGGACTGCACCAATCACAATTGATTTAACGAGGAGAGCTAATTCACTTTCCAAAATCTAGTTTCTTAGAGTTGCTTTTGAAATTTTTCTAAGCAACCAAACACATGGGAAAATGAAATTTCCAACACGAAAATAATAGAGGGAATAGAAAAAATATAAATAGTTGACTACGCAGAAAGACGAGAAAATGTACCCCAGAAACCCATTTGTCCTGTGGAGCGCAGGGATTTGCAAATGAAGGCAATCTCTAAAACCCTAGAAGAAGCTCTCTCTCTCTCTCGCTCGCTTTTAAAACCCTCAGACCGACGCGGCTAGCATGTTAATATTAAAAAATTCCTTACTCTAATGAGTAATTTTCTTGCCTGTTTGGACAATAGTTAAGATATATAGACTTATAGTCAACAATCTCATTTTGACCGGAAAAAAAATCACATTTTCGTTTTAATGGAAAAGTTACAATTATTCACTTTAAAAACATGATTTTAACTGATTATTACGTTTGTATAAAAAACTGATTATTACGTCGATGATGCAAATTATACTGAATAAATTTGAGAAATCATTAAAAAAAGATGTAATCATTTGATAATAATTTAAAAACTTGATAATTGAATACTATATACATAGCAATACTCTTCGTATAACATATAAAATGAGTTTATTTCATTAATTTATCACAGTCTTAAGAGAGATAGTTTGCACCGTTTTTTTAATGTTGATATGATCGCAACCTACAATTCTTCACTTTTAAAATGATTTTAACGGAATATTATCATGTCTAGTAATATTATAAAGAATAAATTTGATAAATGAGTAAAATAAATGTAATCTTATTGGATAATGAACATGCATGAATTCTCCCTCCTGACACGTCCTCAAGGAAAGACCAATCATAAGAAGGCAAGAAGCTAGACAACGTGGCAATTTGAGAGAAGAGATCAAGGTCGTTCATTTAATTAGATGGTTACGCTTGATTTGGTTGTTAATGTTGATAAATTAGATCTTATTCAATATTTTATTAATCTCACTTTTAGTGGAATTAGATAAACTCCACCAGATCTAATATGATCATTTAAAGCCTATAAATAGAGGCTAATCATAATTCCAATGGGCATTCAAGAATCAATCAAGCAATTACACTCATATTATCTTCGATTCTCTCACTCATTTATTCACTTTATTTTTTAGTGTGAGAAAGTTTTCTTTTACATTTTGGTATTTTCGTTAAGAGTCGAACTCAAGATTGTAATCTAAAATGCCTCAAACCAGATCACACGTTGCGCGACAAACATGAAATGACATTGACACTCGTTAACCAACCCGCAGGAGTTCAAGACGTGATCTAGACCATTCTGACGGAGATGCGGAGCATGGAGACCCACGCAATAGTGAAGCATTACATAACGCATGACAAACTCTGTAGGAACAGATTGCAGCGTTACAACGGGATGTAGCAGAGATAAGAGCGGAGGTGAGAGAATCAAAGAACGAGAACATGCGAGACGGACGAAATGGAAGATGCTAGAAAGGAAGATATTGGAGATGAGAATATTGGGCGTCACTGGAATGACTAATATGGAGACGCTGACATGATCCCCTTTATGTCCGGAAATTTTGGCAGCCCATATGCCGAAGAAGTTCGTTTCCCCCAAGTTCAAATGCTACAAGGGGAAAATGGATCATGTAGATCACTTGCATCATTTCAGGCAGGTAATGACGTTGTACCAGTACGAGGATGAGTTAATGTGCAGAATGTTCCCAATAAGTCTGGACGGCAACGCACTAAAGTGGTATCATTCCTTACCCCCGTGTTAAGTTGATAATTTTGCTAGAATGTCTTATATATTTTTTTGAACAGTATTCTACCTACCGGAAGGTTATGGAGGACTCAGAATACATGTTGACAATAGCGATAAAAAGGGTCAGTCTCTACGAGATGACATACACTGTTTCAAAGATGAGATGATGAAAGTTGAAAACTGTGAATAAGGGTTGGACCCTTACTCACACTTGTTTAAGGATCTGTCCAGAATAAATCATTTACAGGATGGAGACTTCCCTTAGGGCACAAACGTATATAACCCTAGAGGAAGAAAAGAAAAGCATGCAGAAATTGATGGAACAACAGAATCCCAATCAACGCCAGAACACGGGAAGCTCAAGTATGGGTGAAAAAATTATTACCGAACCCGTTCGGTCGGTTATAATAAGTCACCTCGGTTCGGTTCTATTTGACATTTATGCCTAACCGCAAGTTCGGTTCTGTTCAAGAAATCATGTGATTTCGAATGGAATTGAATTATAAGAAAAATATTATATATATCATACCCATTTGTACAAACCCTAAAAGCTATCACTCGTTTGCCTCCCTCCCTCTCTTCGTAGTCGTACAACTATCACCCACTACCTTCCTCTCTTTGTATTCTCTCTCTCATTCCCGCTCTTTTCTCTGCATACTCTCTCTCTCTCTCTTCCTCTTTCTTTTCTTTATAGAAACCCTAAAAAAGTTTTCCTCAATCGCTCTACCCTCTGCTTCCCTATCTATTATTCTCTTGCAGCCACCTTCTCTCTCTCTCTCTCACCAGCCGTCTTGCATCTTCTCTCACTCGCAGATGTCTTCCCTCTCACTATGGCTTCTTTCTACTCGTAGTGTTCTCCTCTCTCGCTATAGAGTTCAACGATTCTCTCCCCCCTCTCTCTATTTCTCTCTCTCAGCATCTGTCTCTCTCTCTCTCAATGACTCTCTCTCTCTCTCTCAAAGTGGTGTTCTCTCTCTAACCAATTGTCCAAGCTACCACAATCGACCAGATCGAAGTAGAATTGAGTATAATTGAGTAGATCAAAGGGTTACAACATGTTGTTACCTTTTTAGTTTTACTAACTCTGTTTAGATTTTGTTAAATGTTCTATAAAATTTATAGATATGAAATATTAACAGGTCTGAAATATTACAATTTACATGTATTTGTAATACAAATGATGTCTTTGTAACGGTTTGTATTTTGGAGAATTTTAGGCTTTAATTTCACTGATTTAGTCTTAATTTTTTTAGTTTTGAGAATTGTTAGGGTTCTTATTTTACTGATTTTAGTTTGATGTTTCTAATTCTGTAACCCTTATGTTTTGAGTTAGGGGTTTTAGTTAATTTTTATTTGTTTTACAATTTAAGTGTATTTTGCAATTTAAGTTTTACTGATTATGTAATTGTAATAGTTTGTGTTATGGAGAATTTTTATACTGATTTTAAT
Organism: Datisca glomerata; assembly: GCA_003255025.1. Classification (NCBI taxonomy): domain Eukaryota; kingdom Viridiplantae; phylum Streptophyta; class Magnoliopsida; order Cucurbitales; family Datiscaceae; genus Datisca; species Datisca glomerata. Next base: position 2,116,723 of record QANY01008651.1, read on the forward strand.
GGAATTTTAGTTTTGGAGAGATAACAAGTTTAATGGATTTTTTTTCAACCTTACCGAACCGTGAAACCGAACCAAAACTTTTAGTTATGTTCGGTTTGGTTCATGTATCATTCACGGTTTGGTTCGGTTCGTTAAATGAGTGAACCGAACCTTTCAGTTCGATTTGATTTTCTACTAAATACCTGACCAAACTGAACTGATTACTTCCTGAGCTCAATAACGGGAAAGCGTGGACCTGATAGAACGGGGAAAATGGATGAAAGAAGGAACGATATGGAAAAGAAACTGAGACCAGCAGGTTAGGTTCATCCGAGGGAAAAGATGTACACCCCATTGACCATCCCGGACAATCCCCTAGCTAAATAGGCCCCTCCACTCATGAAGGAATCGAACGAAAGAGATAAAGACAAATTTTGTCATTACCACTGGAGCGTTGGCCACCAAACCAAGGACGATTATTAGTTGAAAGGCTATATTGAAAGGCTTGTGCATGAGGGGCATCTGAAGGATTATGTTGTCAGGAGAGATCAACCCCAGAAGGCAGGAACAAAGAACGCCTCAAAGAGAAGTAACAGCTGAGGATCGTGGATATGATCATCTCTCTGATGGAACATGAAGACATCTCGAGAAAAGAAAGAAAGATCTACTGTAAAAAATAAATCTCGAGGTGAACGATGGACCAAAAGAAGCAAACAATGATGGTGCCAATCATTTTTTATGAGGACAATGGACAATCTGACAGATACAATGACGCACTGTTGATTATCATTCAGATTGGAAATTACTTGTTGCGAAGGGTTCTAATTGATGACGGGAGTGTTGTAAATATTCTCCACAATCAACACTCGAAAATGTGGCAATAGACGCTCCAAGGTTCCATAGTGCTGGGCAACAACTCATTTCAATGGTACCATTACCTACTCTGAAGCAATTTTGTCACTACTCGTACATGCGGACCCGTTCCACCATATCATAGACTTTGTACTGATAACACGTCGTCACCCTACAACACGATACTAAGAAGAACGTGGATTCACAAAATGAAGGTTGTCCCATCCATGTACTACCAAACGTTGAAGTATCCGTCACCGCTAGGAGTACAGACCATTAGAGGAGATCTGGCCACAGCATGTTGTTGCGCAGTAACGACTCTTGATTCTATAAAGAAGAAATATGCCAGGCAAGAGCAGTCCAAGATATAAGGCCGGGAGTAGAACAAAATCCGTTAACATCAAAAAGGGAAAAATAACCAAGATAGGTGCGGAATTGACCGAAGTGGAGAAGATGAACTCATAAAGTCTCTCAAGGAGAATGTCGACATCTTTGCAACTACAATAGTTGAAATGCCAGGTATCGATGAAGAAATTATTTATCATAAATTAAATGTAAATCCTTATGTGAAACCTGTAAAAAAGAAAAAATGGTCTTTTGCGTCCGAAAGAAAAACGATCATAAATGAGGAAATAGAAAAATTGCCTGAAGTCAGATACCCAGAGTGGTTAGAAAATGTTGTCATGGCAAAGGCGGGAAGTGGAGAATCTGTGTAGACTTCACAAATTTAAATAAAGCCAACTCGAATGATGATTACCCGTTGTCGAGAATTGATCAGATGGTGGACGCAACATCTGGAGACGAACTCCTAAGCTTCATGGACGCGTACTCCGGTTGTAACCATGTGAAATGTTCCAATATGATCAAGAAAATATATTTTTTATTACAGATTTTGAAATTTTTTGCTACATTGTAATGTCGTTCGATTTAGAAAATGTAAAAGTAACATATCAATGATTGGTCAACAAAATTTTTGAAAAATAAATCAAAAAAACAATGGAAGTCTACATCGATGATATGCTTGTTAAAGTATAGAAAAGAACATACCACATCAGTAATCTGAAGGAAGCCTTTTTGGCTCTGAGAGAAAATAACATGAAGGTAAACCCATAAAAGAGCATATTTGGTGTGGTAGCAGGAAAGTTTCTCAGACACTTAGTCAATAGCAGAGGAATCGAAATTAACCCTGATCAAGTCAAGGCATTCGTGGAGATTAAGTCGCTATGAACTAAAAGGATATTCAAAGCTTAACTGGAAAATTGGTTGCACTAAACAGATTCCCGACAAGGCCAACTGATAAACGTAAACCATTTTTCGTCAAGTTAAAGAAGAATTCTGGACAACAGTGGGACGAGGAATGTGAAGAAACCTTGCTAAGACTTTAGCAATATCTGGCTTTACCCTCGTTGTTGTCTAAACCATTATCGACGAACAACTTTATCTCTACCTTGTGGTTTCAGAAATGACCGTCAGTGTGCCGTTGGTCAAAACAGAAGAAGGACATCATAGGCTGGCTTATTTTATTAGTAAAAGTATTGTGGATGCAGAAATAAGGTGTGTGAAGATGGAGAAAGCTGGTATTAGTGTTGGTGATTGCTGCAAGGAAATTGAGACGTTACTTTCAAATGCATACTATCAGCACGGTAACAGAATTCCCCGTAAGGAGTCACATTCACCGGAGATGATTAGAAGGCTCGCCAAATGGGAAGTTGAGCTTGGAGGATATGATGTCCATTATGTACCATGAACTATGATCAAAGTACAGGTTCTAGCGGATTTCATTGCCAAATTCACTTATGAAGACAGATAACATGATCCCTTGAAAATGGAGCCAAATGATGAAGCATGGACCTTATTTGTAGATGGAGCCTCCAATCACCGAGGGCGGAAGCAGGAGTTGTTGTCCAGACTCCGTACGGAGAAACTTTTGAACAAGCACTATCCTTCGATTTTCAAGCATCTACAATGAAGTGGAATACAAAGCCCTACTAGCTGGACTCCGCCTTGTAAAGGAATTGACAGTAACAAGTGTTAAAAAAAATTGTGATTTGATGTTGGCTGCTAATCAAGAGGTAATATAGCGCCCCTAAGCTTTTTAAAGCTTAAGTCCTTGGAAACTGTTGTCTACTGATATTGTTTTCAGAAAGGAATATGAGGTCCCTGAGCTTTTAAAAGCTTAAGTCATTAAAAATTGTTGTCTACGAACATCATTTTTAAAAGGGAATGTATGACCCCTAATCTTTTGAAAGTTTAAGTCATTGGGAATGGATGTTCAATGAACATTGTTCTCAAAAGGAAAATAAGAAATAAAAAACTAATCCCAATTGAAAGGTCTGGCAATAGATGCAATCTGAAGGAATTAAAGAATTGAAGTCTCAAGTGAATCAACGGGGTTCAAAAATCAACAAATAGTGCAACATGCTAAAGAAAATCTAAAAGTGTGAAATCCACCAAGCATTCAACATCGGACAAGTCACAAGTTGAGAAAAACAAACTCCTTTCATTAATGGTGATTAAAAATTACAATGAGAAAAGAATAAAAAAGAGTACAGCAAAACTGCAAAGAACAAAAAAAAAGTGAAAGGAAATCTGAGGGAAAACAACGGTCTCTTCGATAACAATTTCTTCGATGGTAGCAACACTATTCTCAGTAGCCCCGACAGGATCACCAACTACTTTAGAGGGAGTGGCCTGGATATCTTCTGTAGAAGCATTCACCTTAGCTTGGGCCTCTAAAGAATAATCACAAAGAGGCATCTTGGGAGGAGCCTTCGCTAAGCCAACTCTTTAAATAAGGCTATAGATTAGTTGCTCAGCCTTATCAGACAGAGCCTAAAACTCGTCTCCCATTTGCTTCTCGTTCTCCTCAGCTTGGGCCCAGGCCAGCTTGGCAGCCGCCAAAGATTCCACAGTTACTGTCAAAGAATCCTTTGCTATTTTTAGAGCTTCTTCAACTTCTTATGCTTTTTCGGCACTACAGCTGCGTTCTTAGCCAGCTTCTCCACGGTCCCTTGAAGCTCAGGCTCATTTTTCTAATGCTACTCCTTTTTAGTCCCAATACGGTCCATGATATTATGGCACTCAATAACTTGCCTGCGAAGGCTCACCAAGGCCTGATCACGAGCAAGGTAGTGTTCTTGGAGGGTGTTATGATGGACAATTGCCTGAAAATGAAAATAATGATTAGAAGTCGAGTGAACGGGTGAATAAAGTATGAAGACAAAAGTAAACAAGAATAGAAAGAAGACATATCCCTATCAAGTCATGGCTCAAAGAACAAATGAGAATACCAACACTGATGCAATGGGTTGTTGCCGCATCAGTCTCTGAATGAATGCCACGAAGGACGATGTGTGCTGAATAGGGATCGTCCAAGAAACTGACTGGTGCGGGAATACGAGGAGCGTTGTTGAAATGCCTCCAACTCCTAGGGACAAAATCCTTTGTATTCTCTTAGGATCTAGAAGCAGCAACAATAGAAGGCTCTTGCTAAGACACTTGCGTTGAAAGAACTGGAGGAGGGGTAGTTGAGCGAGCCGAAGGACCATTTTTGGCATCGGGGGCTGGAGGAACATAAGGAGAAGGAGGAACGGGAGGAACCTGAGATGAACTAGATGCGTCCTTCCTTGGACGAACGCTCCTTTCATTCTCAGCGTTGCCCATTAAAACACAACGCAGATGCTTCACCATCTCGACGTCATCAGGAGCTCTTTGAAATAAGTTTTCTACTTTTTTGGTTCAGAAGAACTTGAAGCAGAATTACTATAAATGGAGTGATGGGATGGAACGGGAATGCCTCTTGGGAATGGAGAAGATGATGACTGGGTAGACGCTGGGGCAAATAGAACTGTGATCGAGGTAAGTGCGATGTTGACCTCCCTTCGTGGATCGAAAAGTTTGAACCACCTTCTCTCCGAACAAATGATAGGCTGTGGATATCTATTCGTCAACCGCCCTCGATGTGAAAGGCTTCTTGTGAGCTCTTTTATTTGTATTATGATGAACGGGAAACATTAGTAAACAGAAACACGTAGGAAATATAAATAAATTGAAGAGAGTGCGGAAATGGAGCTCCAATCCTTGTGAATTATTCAGCGGCCATCATCGCCCCAGTTCCCGCCAACAAGAAGAGTGTCTCGTTTCCATCCTTTATCTCCCGTTGGGAGGTCGGTAATCAGTGGCCCCCTCTTTTCCCCTGGACGAGGGGCAAGGTAGTAACTACCCCCACAACGTTCAACTATGTATAAAACTCGAACCTCATAAATTCCAAAACATAGGTTATATCTTCTAGTCATAACCTTAGAGCAAATAACCATTCTATACTAGCTCGGGGTATATTAAGATGGGGCCATGCCGTAAGTGGAAAAAAATTGTTGAAATAGAGGTGAAAATGAAAGTTTCAAACCTAAGGCTATGTGCACGAGGCTGAGAGTGGTTTGGTATGGGAACATACACAGGACTCCTATGGAAATATTTTCTCCTAGTGCACATATGACATTGGGGGAAAAGCTTATCGGTGGTGAACTGCCTAAACTCCCCTTGATTTCTAATAAAGGGAACCGTAGGTTTAAAGACGGTTTCATCTTCCATGAATCTAGAAGATGCTAAAATCAAAAAACGCATAAGAGTGGAAGACAAGATGAGAAACTTACGGAGAATGAAAAGCAAATAGTGAAGACGAAAGCCTTTAAATGCTTCATAAATTATGAAACGGGGCAACAAAAGGATGTTTGTAGATACTCAATTACAAAAGGTGTGACCGACAGTACTACGGGATGAATCATCGTGGCTACTGACAAGTAAGGAAATGACAACTGATGAAATGAGCATGATTATCCTGTCAAAAATAGAATTCGAAGAAAAATACTTCGCACACCTGAGAAACCTCAAGAATGAATACGGGAATGCGAAGCGTCAAAATAGTGTAAATGATAACCACTGACAAGGGGTAGATGAATAGCCGTATGGAAAGCTACACAACGTGTTCTGAAAAGTGTGAAAAAAGTGAGTGAATGGACATACTATGATCAATAGTATCGTTTAACTCAGTAGATTTTTCGTTCCCATCATAATATTGTATATTGGCTTCATTAGAATAAACAAAATACAATAGGGGCAAATGAGCATGCATGAATTCTCTATTTGACACGTCTTCAAAGAAATACCAATTAGAAGAAGGCAAGAAGCTAGCCAACGTGGCAATCCGGGTCAAGAGATCAATGTCGTTCAATTAATTAGACTGTTAAGATTAATTTGATTGTTAATGTTGATAAATTATATCTTATTGAATATTCTGTTAATCTCACTTTTAGTGGAATTAGATAAATTCGACCAGATTTAATGAGACCGTTTAAAAGTCTATAAATAGAGGCTAATTGTAACCCCAAGGGGCATTCAATAATCAATCAAGCAATTACACTCATATTATCTTCGATTCTCGCTATATCATTTATTACCTTATTTTTTAGTGTGAGGAAATTTTCCTTTACAAATAATAATTTAAAACATAACAAAGACATAAATTTTCAATTGGATCATCAAGAATGTCACCCAATATTAAAAGCACATAAAATCAATTGTAGCACATTTTTAGATGTCCAAAAAATCGAGCTAGAAAAAAAAAAGATGCAATGCAAACAATCTTTTATTAAAAACTATTGATGAAAGTAAACTCATTTTATATATTATTGGAAGAGCAATACTATATATATATATTACAATTCAATTATCAAGTTTATAATTTAATGCATATGAACTTATATATATTATACTTATGCATTGAAATTTCTAATATATAATCTAAAAACCTCTATATAAGATAACTAATTTATAGTCTTAAATTTCTTTTTTTATAATTATAACTACATAATTAGTTTTGTATATAAAAGGGTGCTAGAATCACACTCTTCCTTATCTCTCTTTCACACGTTTTTCTTTCAAGTTTTGACATATTTTATTGACGACTTAAAACAATAACTTATAAAAAACAATTCTTACATAGTCAATTTAAAAATTAGTACCGACTCTAATTCATGGGTTGGAACGAGTCTTTATTTGATAACACGTCATTTAAACTTTGTTTTGGGTTTAGGGTGATGTGTGAATGAATGATCTAGTCTATGAAAAGTATGCCTGGGAACGTGGGGGTTAGCGGACAGAGGGTGAAGGACAAGCAACCTTAGGCAGTCGTCGAAATGTGACAAATACCCTTGAAACTCTAAGGTAGGTGAAAACTTCAAAGAGAGAATATTCTTGAGGTTCTTTTGTCTCAGGATCGGTGAGAATTGATCACCTCAATAATGGTGCCAAATACCCCTTTATAAAGTTGGAGTCAAGTGGTGACCACACATATGTCCCTTTCAACCGCATGCAAATCGCGTGCCAGACAGAAACTGATACCAATAAGAGTCACGCTCAAAACGTGGTCACACACTAAAAATGTGACAACATGCCTAAAATGTGTCACATCTCTAAAATGATGCAATATAGTAAACTGTGCTCGGGGTTCCCCCATGGCAGCATGAGAAGTCGTGCCCGAGGTTCCCTTGTGGCGGCATGGGGAGCCACCCTCGGGGTTCCCTCCGGAGTGGCATGGGGAGCTACTTCCGGGGTTCCCCCTGGAGCGGCATGGGGAGTCACCCTCGGGGTCCCCCCGTGGTGGCATAGAGAGCCACCCTCGGGGTGGCACAGGGAGCCACTTTCAGGGTTCCCCAAGAGTAGCATGGGGAGCTGTGCCTGAGGTTCCACTGCGGTGACATGGAGAGCCACCCTTGGGGTTCCCCCCGAATGGTATGGGGAGTCGAGCTCGGGGTTCCCTCCATGGTGGCATGGAGAGCCACCCTCGGGGTTCCCCCCATGGTGGCATGGAGAGCCACCCTCGGGGTTCCCCCAGGAGTGGCATGGGAAGCCTCGCCCGGGATTCTCCCAGGGCAGCATAAATGAGGTGCTTCCAAGACACGTAAAGTGGCTACATCCTTCAAGGAGATCTTCCCATCCTGACGTAGCAAACCTTGTACTAATTCTACCAGACCATAGCCACCAGATTGTTCCCAGGCAAGGAAGGGTCCTCGAACTTTTGTCACTAAGTCCGAACACATACACTACACGTTTAATACATCATTTCTTATAACGGGAATCGCCCTTATAAGTTTAGGGCGTCCCATACAAGTATTTGTTCGTGTGAAGCTTATCATTACGACACATAGGCACCATGTGGGCGTATTTAGGTGCTATGTATCCAATATCGACACGTCCCTCTTGGCGACATGACTCACTATTTACATTAGCCACATGTTCAAGGTTGATGTCACAACAATCAAGCTTGGACATATTTTCTGATTTGAGTGATGTCTGCGCTTTTCACACTTGTTTGTGGGACAAACGTCTTTCTTGTCTCATATAATTTATGAGGAGCACTTTTGGGGAAGACCCCACGGTTTCATCGCACATCGAACGAGGTGAAAGAGCCTCATTCGATGCGCTTTTTAGCACCTAGTTTGTGTCGAGGCACGTGACAACACCTCGTTCAAATACGTGTACATCGCCTCAAATGAGGCACGAGACAGCGCCTCAAACGAGGTACTGCGTCTCGTCCTCCCTTGGACGAGACGCCAGAGGGGCTTTTTATCTCTATAAATTCAGCCGTCTAGAGTCGTTTTTTTCAATTTCTTTTTCTTCTCTCTCTTTTTTTTTTCTTTTAAGCATTCTTTTTTTATTTCACTTTGAAGCAAATGGCTTCTAGAGAAATACTCATATTTTCTAAAAAAAAACTACCCCATCAAAGTGTTCGCTAAAACCTTGAGGTGTTTCCGATCTTAACGAATAGTCTGAAAAAATACACGCACTAGCGATGCACAATCTCAAGTTCAATGTTAGCACGTGTACCAAAGTATCATGGCGAGTGAATATACATGATAATATATGCATCATTTGCATGTTCACTATGTAGTCGAATAACAAGTATCATGGCAAGTGAATATAGTTAGTCAATATTTTTTATATACATATATCATGCTCGTATATGACAAACGCACCTCAATGATGTGTTCATAATCATTATTAGAGACAATTCATTAGAATCATGAACAAATGTACCAAGACTTTCTGATATTGAGATAACTAACCAGGGTGAAGTTCATCAAGAAATGGCCCGACGGCACATGCACATGTTGTAGTGCCGTCCGTAGACGATTCGACTTGTGAAAGCGCATACACGTAGGAACCTGCATGATACTGCCTAAGAATGCACACACACACTCACACAAATATAATCAAGTTGCCTAAGGAGGTGAATGCATATTGAACTATCTGTAATGGTCATGCTTAAATGGTAATGTACCCATCCATACTTCAGATTTTATCATGCATAAGTTCATACTTTGAATATTCATCATATATGTTCATTCATTCCTACTTCGAACCGTTATCATGCCTCATTATCATGCATCCCTACTTCGCACATACATCACTCTTACATACAACTTTTAACATGAGCATATTCATAATAAATCTCTAAGTTAGATTTAATCTACATGATAACAATCTTATTATGTGGTAACGAGCGAAGTAAGCAGTTAAAACAGCATGTGTATTTCAAACACATTATGATGGCCAAGTTTTGCTTTGAAGGAACTTGCAACAACGATTAAGTTCTGCCCTACCACCTTTGCTTAAATGTTTCTATTACATTTAAGGGACAAAATGTACTCAAACGTCTTAAACACGTTCCAGGAACAAGCTTTGCTGAAATGGCTTAAGTGTATTTTAGGAATGAACTTTGCTAAAAAGTCTTAAATGCGTTCGAGGAACAATTCCTGCTGAAATGTTTTAAACGCATTTCAGGAACAAACTTCGTTAAAACATCTTATACTTATTTCAGGAACAAACTCTGCCGAAATGTCTTAGACGCGTTTCAGGAACAATCTTTGCTGAAACGTCTTAAATGCATTCCAGGATCAACTTTATGAAACGTCTTAAAAGCGTTCCGCGATCAATCTTTGCTGAAACGTCTTATAAAGGTGTTCCAAGAACTAATTTCACTGAAATGTCTTACGTGTATTTCAGAATGACAGACCCGTTATAAGTTTTCGGGCTATTTTGATAATCAGAAAAGTCGAAGCAAAAATTACAACACTAAACATGATAGTTTCTTTCTTTTATGCACTTAAATTTGAACATCGTTGGTACAAATTGAAGAGTTTTGAGGGTCATCTCATCTACTATCAGTAATAGAGGTGGTCTCATGTGGCCCTTCCTATTCGTACAAGCATGCACATAGACAAATAGTTGTAATTTTTAGAGTAGACATTTCATAAATAAACATGCGTATTGTGTCTCCGATTACATAATCTTGGGGCCTTACAACACATGATTGCCTTTGTACTTAACGTACCCCTCCTCGGGTTTTGTAGCATATCAGCCACTTCCTGTCACAATGGTCATGTAGTGTGTGTGGGGAAATGCTAGTTCCCCATGACTTCTATGTCTGTGTTAATGATCTCTCCCTTTTGGAGCTTGTCGTGGAAAATCTGTCTCAAAGTTTTACAATTTTTAGTTGCATGAGTGGTGTCTTAGTGGAAGCGACTATATCGAGGTGATTTTATTTCTTCTCCGGTGGGCAAGTTTTCCACCCATGGTCTCCACATGACCATTTTTTGACCCCATCCAACAACGCTTCCACCTTATTCATGGAGCAGGGAAAAGGTGGCTGATCATCCATTTCACTTCTGTCATATTTTGCACTCGTCCTTGGGGTTGTGCCATGGCTACCGTGGCATGTATCTCGCAGGCTTCCATGTTAGCCCCCGTGATCATCCTGCTCCTCAACCTTTGGACTGGACACCAAAGTGTTGGTTCGTTGAGCAGCTACATGGAGGCGTGAGAAAGTAGCGATGCCGAGGTTCTCCAAATGCGCCCTATACTCATTCATCATTCCACAGATGCACATCTTCACCAAGTCTTCCTCCTTCCACTATTCCTAGCAACAAGTGCTTTGTCTTTGAACCGTCTGACGTAAGTCACCAGGTCCTCATCTTTATTTTAATGCTCACACCCCAACTCAAGAATCCTCATCTTTTCCTCAGAGACAAATTTTTTTGTAATGAAGGCAGAAACCATATGCAGCCATGTTGAAACTGATCTCAATGCTAGATTGATGTACCATGTGTATGCTCGCTCAGTCAGCGATTTGGAAAACTCCCTCAGCCTCATGGACTCTTCATATCTGTGCGGGCCCAAGTAATCAATGAAACGTATAATGTGCTCCCTAGCACATCCGTCCTTCCCGTTATACTTACACAACTTTGGGGTTACATAGTCAGACGAGTATGACTTCATGGCTAGCTCACATGGGTAAGGGGGATGAAAATCTACTATCGTCTCGCTCAGAGAGGCTTTGATACGCTCCATCTCCAACGTCTCCTATAGTGTTTCCTTGGTAACGAAAGGGCCAATGTCGGTGCCATCGACCAGGACGTCATGTGTGGACAGAGAGGCTTTGATACGCTCCATCTCCAACATCTCCTATAATGTTTCCTTGGTAACGAAAGGGCCAATGTCGGTGCCATCGACCAGGACGTCATGTGTGGACATGGGACGTGCGAAGGTTGTCGGGAAGGCTATTGGCAGAATGATAACATTTACGAGGTTGTTCGAGTGACCCACGTTTCGGTCACTATTTGTCGTTCCTGGCCCGGACAAGCCCCATAAATTTATAGATGCTATTTGCTTATCGGCGTCAATCTGGTTCACAGTGTGAGGAGGGACAATATGAACGACATACGACGGTGGATGAGGGTTCTAGGCACCCACGAGGAGAGCAGTCAGCGTACTCTAAAGGCTATAAATCTCAGCGTTAGAGGCATGGAGCTCTCTAATGGCGTTAGTGTACTTAGTCACCGTCATTACAGCAGTAATAACGGCGGGGAGGTTGATTCTCTCCCTGGAAGTAGCATCTTCCATGTCATGATTCTCAATAGTTAGGTTAACATTTTCTCATTCTAAATGAGAAGAAGCCCATGGTATCATTCGAGGAATTGTTACTTCACTGCTAAAGAGATTAGTGTCTATAAGGACTGTATGTCCTTGTTCACTCTGCTTGCGGGTATAAGAATTTAAGGTGGAGAGAACCTTAAGATGAATCTTGAATAGGATGGCGAAAGGAGATGATTCTGGTAGGTATTCATAACCATGCAAAAGAACTTTAAGTTCTAAAATTTTGACTAAATTACTGTCAGAAAGAGCAACGCTCAAGTTAGGATAAATGTTAAAGTATACTGGTCCATGAGATAAACTGGTTTCTATGGCTCCCATAAGTGAGGCTTTCCAATTTAGGCATCTACTACCTCTAAGAGTGCATTGTATGCTGATATTCTGACCTGATAAAGTCAATGGCTTGAAAGTAATTTGCACAAGTCCTATATGCAGATATTTATACTTTTGCATAAAAAGATATAAATCATTTATATGTAATAAATAAATTATATCATCGTTATTATGTAAAGGAATAACTATTCAAAAGTTTTGATGATCTTTCTACTGGTGAAATCAAAAGTATCAATTTTATAAATTGTTTCTGATTTAGCTTTGGGTATGGTCCATTTATCCAAAACTTCTTTAACATCTTGATTGGCTATTAGTATTGTAACTTCTGAAGTTGATGCTATTGTATTTGCTATTGTTGTGATAGAAGGATAACTAAATCTGGACATGCTTGTATGGTGACTATGCATGCATAATTTAAAAAGGAATATACATAGTAATATAACCAAAACTTTTCATGGCTCTGATAACAACTTGGGGGCTAACCAACACACACCCGCTAAGTGAAGGGGCTAATCAATATACACCTAGTTAGTCCAAGGAACAGAGTAACTCGTAGCTCGCACGTTTGTCAACATTTTACTTGGGTCAACAGTCCTAACACAATCCCTGCTCAACGGACCTTACCAATACGCGGCAACTTGACGCGTCACTAATTATTCATTGACTGTTCCTCAAAGCTTACTGAATGTACATTACTTGCTTCCTCAACCTCAATAGCTACACATTGAGTGCTCATATGGTTAGCATTGATCATGAATACTAAGGGTTATAATAAACATTATATTAATTTCAAATTATTATAGACATGGTCTCGTAAAGTTCTATTTAGGTGGTGGTGGTGGCCTTCTGGCCGATGCAAAGTTAAGTCTAAAATAAACACGAATTTATATACTTACAGTCAAATTATAATCGGAGAAATGTTGGCGATAATAAAAAAGGAGGTGAAGCAGGAGAAGTGCAGGAAGAAGAGGAACGTTGCAAAATCTTCAGATATTATTATTATTATTATTTAGAGAGAGAAAGAGAGGGATAAAGTACATTATTTAGAGAGAGCATAAGCTAATATTCGAGTAAAACTCGATCTGCCTCAACAAGGTGAGGTTGCCCTTTAAATACTACAAAAAGTAAAGTATACAGTAGAAGAAGGATAAGGTTGCGTGTCCTAGATCAAGTGGAGTCATGTAAACCTTATCTTCTTTTCTTTTGTAGGAATGTACTTTAATAAGTAGTCTTGTTGATAATGGATTATTACTGTCCTGGATCAAGTGGAGTCGTGTAAGCCTTATCTTTATTTCTTCCGTAGGAATCTACTTTAATAAAGTAGTCTTGTTGTTATCTGATAATGGATTATTACTGTTTATGAGTGGGGGACAAGGATAATGCTTTGCCTTTAACTTTCTTGTCCTCTTCTGTAGTGGAGGGGGTTGTGGAACCTTTATCATTTTTGTCCTGTTCCAGCTTTTCAAATATCATACAAGTAAGGGAATCCCAAAAATCTGAAATTGTGGGATCTGCTGATTCTTGTTCTTGGCTTTTCACCAACTAGAAATGTTGAATTCATTGTCATCTTGTTCTGAATCTGTATATGTCTTACTGCTAATGGATTTTATAGAAATATCTTCCTAGATAAGGGACTGCATAAACTTTTATTTCATGTAGTCCATGGTTTTAATAATTAATTCATTTTCTGTTAGAGTAGGAAATTTCTGTTTTAGTTTTGCTTGGGCATAAATAAATGAATTTTCTGTAGGAGGTGGAAGTGCCTTAGGGATGACATCAAAACAGGCTTGAGTATTAGTTTTGATGGTTTTAAGTAGTTCTGGAAAATTATGGTTCATCTTTTTATCCCACCATTTAGTGTAAAAAACTCTCTTGAGTCGTGGGATTTTATTCTGGTAGTCGCATTGTAAGTCTCATTTCCATATCCAAGGGATGCTGAAGTGGAAAATAAATGAACCATGGATTTTAACATTGAGATATCCTTATTAACTGGTATAATAGAATAGGCAGCCAACCATTCTTTGAATGTTATTTGAATTTGTGCTGGTGATGCCAAACTTATCACATCAAACGAGAAACCAATTAGGAAGATCTTTTTTTAGTACCTCTGGACAGATGGGGATACACCAAGTACGGTTGTGTACTGGATTCTGGTAATAAAATACGTAGGTAAATGAATCAATATAATCCCAATAACTCTATTTGATTTCATGATTACGAATGTCAAGAGTCCTAGCAGTATGTGGATGCATGCCCCATTGATTAATGGACATAATAGAGCGGATACTAGCCTTGCTGTAAGAGAGAAGGCTAGCAATTCTGTTAGGGTCATGAAGAGTATGTTTAAACTCCATGGCTGTTGTTTCAAGTAAGATTGCTTCATAGTTGTAGCGATACCAGTCAAAATGAGTGGGGAACTCGTGTGTAGAGAGATATCTCTTTTTAATTTCCCATGGATCTGGCATCCATTTTTCATCTACTGTTTAGTGAAGAGTATGGTCTCTTCAGTGATACTGTTAAGGATATACTGTTCGCAAAAGTAAAAGAATGACTTTAGCCGATTGGCTAGAAGACGCTTCCTGTGTTCTGTTAATACTGTTTAGACTGGGAAAGTCTGTTGAATAAAAATTTCCCCGGCCTCGGTCTCGGCCGTGACCTCTGCCTCTACTGGTCATGCACTTTGTAAGAATTCACGGGTTAAGAAATCTGGTAAAGAGTCATGTTCACTTTTAATATATATAATATCAAAGTCAAATACTGATAGAACAATTTGCCAAGAAGCAAAGATTTGTTTGGAAGCTAGATTATGGACATCCTTTTTGAATATTTGTTTGGCTGCTGAACAATCAACTCTAAATAAAAATTGCTGGTTAAGTAGATCATCCTGAAATTTTAAGACACATTTAAAAATAGATAAACATTCTTGTTTTATGGTTGAATAATTAAGTGCTGGTCCTTTCTAAGTTCCTGAAGTAAATCTTAAAAGTCCTTCCTGCTGTTTATGAGGATTTACTTGTTTGAGAATACCATCATAACCCTAGTTGAAAGCATCAGTTTTTACAATTTTCTTTCAATTAGGTTAGACAAAGATAAACAATATAACTGTTTGATTTTTTCTTTGATTTTCTAATAGCTAGAGTATGTTCTGTTGTCCAATGAGTAGGACATTTCTTAAGTCGATTGTACAGAATAAAAGTATCCTGTGATAATTGCGGATAAAAGTCTTTAATATAATTAAGGCTACCAAGAAATCTCTGTAATTGAGTTTTTCTTTAATTTCATCATAAACTTTAGAAGCTAATTCAATGCTATGGTCAATAGGAATAATAGTTTCATTGAAAATATTATGACCTAAGAATCTTACTGCCGTTTGAAATATTTTCATTTTGGCAGCTGAAACAACCAAACCGTCGCAGATGGTGACATGGTTGAAAATGTTCAAGTGTTTAATATGCTGGTATATAGAGATGAAAATAATAAAACATCATCGACGTAACAAATAATAAACTCAGTATAAGAATTGAACATCATTCATAATATGCTGGAATTCTGAATGACCATTCTTAACACCAAATGGTAAGACATTCCATTCGTAATGGGTAAAAGGTACAGTAAAAGCAATCTTATATATCCTGTTTGGCTATCTGTATTTGTCAAAATCCAGATTTTAAATCAAATTTTGAAAAGACTACTGAATCATGAAGTCTGTCTAACATATCTTTTTTGTTCGGTATAGGATACCTTATCCACTGTAAAGCATCATTAAGGGGTTATAATTTATCATTAATCTAGGTGATTCTCTTTCTATTTCAGCATTTTTATTAACATAGAAAGTAGTACAACTCCAAGGAGATTTACTGGGTCTAATTAAGTTTTTATGTAATATAGATTCAATCTCAGTTTTGCATATATCTAAATACTCATTTTTCATTTGGCTAGGCCTTGATTTTGTAAGAATATTTATTTCATCAAAATCTTGATTATAAGATAGAGATATGATATGTTTATTTCTGTTTCAAAAAGCATTTGGGATGTCGCTACAGATTTCTGTTTGAAATTCATAAAGAATTGTCTTTATCTTATTTTGTATTGCAGGTTGCTGTATACGTTGATCAATAGTAATAAATTAAATTTCCTTCTGTATAAAATTCAACTGGTTATTTTTATTCTAAATAAGATGTTTTATCAAATCTAATTTTTTAGTATACGATTTTGTGACAAACTCAAATACAATATAAGTGTTGTCTATAGTAGTATGGATACCTGAAGCATCAACTCCTGTTATTGGCATAATGGAATTTAAAAAAGGATTGCCAAGGGTTATGCTTTGTGTCATATTTTTTATTAACAGAAATGTTGCATATAAACAAATACCTTGCTTGCATATAAGCGCTTCATGTATTTTATACTGAATACGCATAGAGTTACTACTAGCACGAGTAAGGGATTAAGTGATTTTCTGAAAATATTTGGTAGGGATTAATCATTCATGTATGTAGTTCATATCTGCACCACCATCAACTAAGACAATGACATCTTTAATTATAAAATCTGGTTTGATAACTAAAGTAATTTTAGTATACCATTTCTGGAAAGTAACTTAGTTCGGAAGAAATAAATAGGGATTGTTCTTATTTGTTTCTTCAGTATATATATAGATATACATACATACATATACACACATATACATCCATACGTACATACATACATATACACGTACGTACATACATACATACATGTACATACATACATACATGTACATACATACATACATGTACATACATACGTACGCACATACGTACATACGTACATATATATAATATAATAGTGGTGAGTGAAATAAAATGAAAATTTGATAATTTAAGCGACAAATGAGTGCTAAAATATGAATGAAAAGTGTAAAGAAAATAGTGAAGTATAGTGTAACCCTAACACTCTTTTATGTGCACTTTAAAAATCGTGATATGAAAATAAATCAACTCATGTTTTGAAAGAAGCATCGATGATTTTGTTTGACCGACCTAGATCGTGAAATAGAAAAGTGGTTGTTTAGATCATCTGAGTGCAAAAATCCTATTTTTACTCATCCATTTGTGCAGGAGTTGGCTGAATAGCATCCACGCGGATTGTGAAAAATCTTTTTTCAAAATCAAAACTAAAATAAGATGGCTTTCCATATTGTTGAGTGTAAATAGAATTTAGTAATCTAAATAAATAGTAATCTTTTGAAAAAAAATCATAAAAAATGACCACAAATATAAAAACATCAAAAATAGCCTCTAGACATGATTTTCAAAAAATAGATTCTCACGTGGAGAGAAAGAGAGTCTCGAGCGCACATGCACCGATGCCTAGATTTCGTCAGTATCTATAGTATATATTTTATGTACCTGTATAATTTTTACAGTATATTTGATATATACAGTCTATATGACTTAAACTTTATGGACAAAAATTTAAAACTTCACTGGCGCGCGTGGGAGATGATTTTTGGCGTGAATTTTTTGTTTTTTTTAAAATTTGGATGGCTAATTTTGATTTTTGTTTCATCCTTGATCATTTTTTATTTTATTTTCTTAAAAATGGCCTATTCTTGAATATCACCCAAAAGTTTATATAATATATAATGTATATATAAATATACTATAAAAATTACACAGGTACGTATAATATATACTATAGATATTACATAAACTGATAAAATATAGATACCGGTGCACGAGCAAGACTCTCTCTCTATATGTGAGTCTGTTATTTTTGAAAATCATATCTACAGGTTTATTTTTATGTTTTTTATATTTATGATATTTTTTACATTTATGATCATTTTTGATGATTTTCTTTCAAAAATTATTATTTCGCTTTTAGTATAGCTTTATGAGGGCGAAGGACTTGGGCCCAAAGATATTTACGGGACATCATATAACAGAGCAATCAAAACAAGCCTGCCGCCCTCTTTACCTTCGCAAAAACCCTAATACTCCATCATCTCATAGTAACTAAAGGACTTTCCTTTTCACAGCACTGCAGACAGAGGCCGTTCCAGAATTCCGTCTCCTTACCCGACGAAATCAGGTCTCTCTCTCTCTCTCTCTCTATCGTTCTCCATGATAATTATGCGTAATGGTTACTCTTTGAACAAGTTAATGAAGCACATTGTGTGTGTATTTTATATCGGTTCGAATTCTGATTTGGGGTTCTAAAAGCTTATTTGGCGGCTGTTCAGGATAGCAGCAACTATGGCCTATGCAGCAATGAAGCCTACGAAGCCGGGACTAGAGGATCCTCTGGAACAGATTCATAAAATCAGGATCACTCTATCGTCCAAGAATGTCAAGAACCTCGAGAAGGGTATTGTTTTCCTTGTCGGGTTTAGCTGGAAGTTTGTTTTTTATTAGGTTTCATATTTCAATTTGATTGAAGTTATTCAAAATGCTCCATGATTTTTCGCCTTTCGAGTTGTGTTCGGTTTCATTTCCCTTCTGTGTGTTTTAGTTTGGCTATCTATTTAATGTGTTTTTTAATCTTTGTCATTTTTGTTTTTGGAATAAGTTGGTCTAGAATATTGCTGATGTTTAGTCTTAATCTGATTATGCAAATTAAACGGGGTCAGACGAATAACTCATTTATTAGTTTGTAGACAAAATCGGGTTCTTCATAGCCTAATAATGTCTCGGGGAACTTTTTAAACAGCTTTGAAAGTTTTAATTTGACTATGTTGATGATTAATACAGAAATTGTCTGAAATGAGAGTATTTGATTGTCTACGAAGCTGTGATTCTTTCAAAGAAGTGAGCTTATTAGTATTTAGTCGAATAGAAATGCAAGAATAGGTCGGTATTAACTTGATATCTGATTATGATAGTATGTGCTGATTTGATACGTGGCGCCAAAGACAAGAAGTTGAGGGTCAAGGGACCAGTCAGAATACCTACCAAGGTTCTGAACATCACAACCAGGAAGTCTCCTTGCGGTGAAGGTACTTTCACTTCAATTTTGTTTTGTGAAGATGCAAGGCTGAATTGAATGTTTATTTGTTTTCCTGGAATGTCTTGCTGAGTTGCTAAATATTTGAACTGTATTTTATCATGCCATCATGCTGCGCTCATAGGCTTGCTTATCACGTATTTGATAACATTTTAACTATAGTTTCGTGTTCAAATCAGCCTCCTAAATTGCTCAATACATGAGAATCTAACTGATAAAAGAAAAGGCAATACTTGTGTCCTGATCAGGCTTCTCCTCATTGCTGTCATGCTCTAATAAGCTCGTGCGGTCAACAATAGTTGATTTAGTTTATACATAATTTAAGAAACAGTAGGTACCAGGTCCATCAGTAACATTCATCAAAAGAAGTGTAAAACTTATTACAATCATCATTTACATTTAACACATGGTACTAGCTGATTAGACCACAGCAGCTGTGAGGAGCTGGAGCTGTGAGGAGGAGCTCCTCCTCACCTGACCAGGACCCAAGTATATCCTAGAAAAAAGGGTCTAGTTTCTGGTTCACAAGGGATAGTATTTTACTTATATTGGCTGAGAAGTTTGTGTGTTTTGCTGAATTGGATTTTATTTTTTAATAATCTGATGATTTGTAAATTAGAACATTCTTCTGGTCTCAGGTACCAACACATTTGACAGATTTGAGCTTCGAGTCCACAAGCGAGTTATTGACCTCTTCAGCTCACCTGATGTAGTTAAGCAGATTACCTCCATCACCATTGAACCTGGAGTTGAGGTTGAGGTCACCATTGCTGATTCTTAAACATTTCTTCACTATGTTATTCTATTCTGTTTGCTAGAAATCCTTTTATTCCTGGAGCTTGAATCTGACTGAAAGGCTAACTTAAACACCCATTTTCGGTCAGTTTTTTGTTTAAGTTAAAGGAGGAGAGGAAATTTTGTTCATTTACTTTTCTCATGGTGAGAAATTTGGATTCTATGGTACTCTGGTGCAATTGATTTCTTTTCATCAAAGAATCTTTGATATATATGATATCTGATTGATATAACTATATTGTTGTTTTATTATATGATTGTTTCATCCAGATGAGGGAATCAAGTCATTCTCTTATGTATCAACAGATGCGAAAAGCTTCCGGTATTCTCTATACCTTGGTGTGTTGTGCGTTACCCGAACGTTTTTTTTATTTATATGATTCTGTTAATTTATGGAATTTGCACAAAAGTATTGTCTTTTTGGCACAAGGCCCTGGTCAAGTGGACTGTCTTAATAGTTAGGATTGAACAATCACATCCTAATAACAGTGGGTGAAGTCACAGGATCAAGAGAGATCGAGATTTTTGTTCACCTCCTCTTTATGATGAAATTTACTCATGATTAGACTCTGGAAGTTCTCATCAATCTGCAACCTGTCACATTCTTTCTCCATAGATATTCAAATGTCATTTGATCAAAGTCTGGACTGCGACTGCCAAAAAATCTATTGTTCGTATTTGCTAAAAGGTTTCTTAATTTTGATATCTCATTACGCATTCTAGTCGGTACAACTTCCTACATTTTGTTCAAAATAACCTCCCTCCCTCTGATTATTGTGCGTACCATGTACAATGTACATGGGTATTATCGAATAAAACAATCTTAGCTTCATTCTCTTCAACTGTTTCAGCAAACTTCTTCCTCTAGGTCCAAAACGAGTCTTAAATTGTGGATAAACAAATGCAGACCAGCATGAACGAGGTTAAAACAAGGGTAAAGTTTATGTTAGTACTCTACTGATGCAATTGAAAACTTTAGTAGAGAAGACACTCCTTGGCATTTTTTTTACGACAGATGTTTATAACAAATTATAATCTGCTTTAATAGGTAATAATCATAGAGAAAACATCTAAAAATATTTCAATTCATCAAAGTCATATTAACCCATCAAAGTCATTAACCCATCAAAGACATTAAACCAGAGCAATGAATCTCTATAACATCTTATTAAACCAGAACTAATTAAAACAAAATAAGTTAGCAACAAAGCTTGTATTTCTGGTTTTTAAATACAAAGTCTCACAAGCATATGCAAATCAGAGCAATGAATCTCTATAGCAGCTGTTCAAGAATTCCCTCAATTCCAATAGCAAAGCAATGTGGGAAAAGAACAATTAAGTGAGAAATGCTATATCAATTTGAACAAGGATTCAAATTACTACCACAAACCAACACCAACAGAAAAGGATTCATTCACCAAGGACTCTTCCTCCCCGAATTCGAATAGTAATCAAGGTACCATTCCACAAATTTCTTCAACCCCGTTTGCAAATCTGTAGTAGGCTTGTAACCGAATTCCCTCCGCGCCAAAGTTATATTGGCATGCGTAAACAACACGTCCCCATTTATCGGCATCGGCAAGACAAGTTTCTTAGCCTTCACCTTCAACAACTTCTCCAATATGCTCACAAGTTTACTGACAGTCACCGGTGAAGTATTCCCCAGATTGAACACCCGAAACTGTGCTGCCCCCTTTTTAATACCACCACTGCCAGTGCTCTTCTTTGCTGTATCCAATGCGCCTAAGCAACCCTTTACAATGTCATCAATGTAGGTGAAATCCCTGGCAACAGAGCGATGATCAGGGCCTTCAAATATTGGTATCTTCTTTCTCTTCAATATGTCTTTCGTGAAAAAGAAATAAGCCATATCTGGTCGCCCCCAGGGGCCATAGACAGTGAAAAACCGAAGCCCTGTAATTGAAAGCCCGTATATGTGATTGTATGTATGCGCAATCTCTTCACCCGCCTTCTTGGTTGCGGCATATAGGCTTGCGGGTTGATCTGTTCGGTCTTTCTCCGAAAATGGTACCTTAGAATTGAGCCCATAGACAGAACTAGACGATGCCCACACGATTGCAGGCTGTGGATTTGCAGATTTACAAACTTCAAGAACACTCACTAGCCCAGCAATGTTACTATGCACATAAGAACTGGGGTTTTTCATTGCATACCGCACGCCAGCCTGCGCGGCAAGATGCATTACGTGCGTGAATTTGACCAATTCAAATAGCTTGTTGAGCAGAGCTCCGTCATTGATGTCGCCCTCGACAACAAACACGCTTGCACGATCTAGCAGGGCGGCCCTAGCACGTTTGAGGGATGTATCATAGTACTTGTTGAAATTGTCAATGCCGACAACACCATCTCCACGGCGCTTCAATGCCAGAGAGACGTGAGATCCGACGAACCCAGCGGCCCCCGTGACTAACACTCTGAGGCCGCCTGAGCCCGACCGTGACCGAGCGGAGTCCCTAACTAGCTTTTCCCACACGTACCCGCCTTGGAGGATGCGGCGGGCACGGTCTGGAGAAGATGTGATAGAAGGGGATCTAAAGAAGATGAAAACAATAAAACCTAGAAAAATGACAAACCAGAAAGCAAGCTTCGTACGGGTGAACTGGTACCGGAAGCGGTGAATGTACATCGACTTATCCATTGTGAGCGATTCTCCGAAGAAAATGAGGGCAAAAATCTACCAGATTTCCATAATCGAGTATCAATTTGAATTTCAGTTCTGGCTTTTGAGTGTGACGTGAGGAGAGAAGAAGAAGTTGGAGATCGAAAAGGAAGAGTGAAATGGGGTTTGACCTTATCTCTCTATCTCTCTCCCTTTGAAAAATGTTTGTTTTCTTCTTTCGGATTCTTCGTTAGTCTCTTGCGTGTGAAAGGAAGAAGTCGTTTCAAAGGAGATATTGGATTAGAATGAAACAAGAATTTGGAAGATTCAGAGTGTGAGAGAGGAAGGTATATCCATGGAAGAGAGAGAGAGAGAGAGAACGACTTTTTCGACTCGTGAATTTATACGGTATCCATCTGGTTCTTATGCGGTTAATTTTCTACTGGTTTTTATTCTTGAATATGAATAGCTCGTTATTCTCATTCCTCGAAACTTTAGTGGAAATTGATGTGCAATATTTTATGAAAACAATTTATGCACCACAGATGTATTCAATGTTAATATAAGTTTATAGTGTATGAGGGTTTATTATGTAGTTATAAAGAGCAATATATTTTTAATTATGCAGGTTCTTAATACTTCTCTCTTAGTTTATATTTGATTATTTCACAGTGATTTTAGAACAGACTGTTAATTAGTTTATAAGAATGAAAATAAACTTTACTTCACAAGTTAGTTTTTCTTACATTGAAAAGATGCAATAACACTCATAACTGGTATCAGAATCAAGTCTATAGTTACCGATAAGTTTTTCTTACATTGAAAAGATGCAATAACACTCATAACTGGTATCAGAATCAAGTCTATAGTTACCGATAAGTCTCCAGTCTAATCTAGATGAAGTTAATTGTTAGCTCCTTAACTCACGGTCAAAGATCGTAGTTCTCGAACAAGCAATACAAAGACTCTGGAGCATCATTAAGTTTAGGTATTGTTAATCCAATGATTGTAGTACCAAGTACTTCTTGCCGAGCTCGAATATGATTAGCCGATGTTTGGTGAATTTGAATGAAGTGAGTCGACGGTTATCCGATACACGATCCAATGTCTGATGAATCCGAGTAAAACAAGTCGACAATTATCTGACTCAAGATCTAATGTGTGAGTGAAAGATTGTTGGAGTTATCTCATATCGATTGTGGAACAGGCTGTAAATCAATTTATAAGTGTGAATAAAAATCTCACCTAACAAGCTACTTCCAGAATTGATAAATGCCAATAACACTCATTAGTTTATATGTTTAATCATTTGTTGATGTCGTAGAAATTTATTTTCTTGTGTTCCCTTCCCCGTTGCATCGACAAAATCATAAAAGAAACTAATATTTTAAGGCTTGTGAAAACAAACTATAGAGAGATGTACTAATAGTTTTTTCTTTCTCAGAAATATATTGAGGTGTATCGATCGTTAGATCACCCTTGTATGAAATATTGTGATCTAATAATGTAGACTGGCTGATGCTAGAAGTGTTTCCAACGTTGAATTATCTTAAATGACGTGATGTAAGGTGATTAATGATAGATATATCTCATTACCGATACTAGTCTAATATGGTAGTCCTATCTACAATACTTTTTTTTTATTATCATACTAGCCATTTGCTTGATAATAATATGTCAAATTTTGCCCCTTGGCTTTGTCGTTCATATGTAATCAGCACTAATATAAATATTAATCAAATTCTATTAGGGCATTGAGCTTGTACTGTTATCCATATGAAGGTTTGAAAGTTCAAATAATCTTTGTTTATATGTTTCAATTTTTTAAAACCAATTTTTAAAAATAATATAAGTGAGATCTAGTTTTCTAGACTGACCTTAAATTTTCTCTGCCTTTTTTTGTCAATTTCTATTCCACCCGAAGGTGAAAAAGATCCCTCTCTCATTGAGGTTATAAGAATGATTTTTACTATTTTAATATAACTAGGTAAAGGTTGACGTGCAATGAACTTTTTAAGTAGTATCAATGTCATTCATAAATAAAAATTTATATGTTTATAATATAATCGTAACTAAATATAAAAAAAATATCTTATTGTATGGACACTTTCTTATATACAATTATTCTTATAATCATCTTTAATATACGAGAAAATAATCTAAAAAAGTAAATCAGGATAAATGTATGAACCCGTTATAAAAATGTATGAATGCAAGAGTTATTAAGTGAACGAATATTACATTTCAAAAATCACTTCTCATTTCATTGCATTTCAAAATTTATTTTTCAATTCACATTTCAAAAGTCACTTTTCAATTCACATTTCAAAAGTCACTTTTCAATTGATACATTTAGACACATATTTATTTGATGAGCAATAAAAATACATTAAGTATTTTTGTTAAGGACATTTTTATATTAAAAAAATTAAAGATGGACATAATTGTTAAAAAAAATGCATTTCACACTTCTACCTTTTAATATATTATAGTATATTATAGATGTGTTAAAGTTTTTGGTCCATAAAATAGCTTCTCTCGTTTCAATTTAGTCCTAAGCTTTATTTTTTTAATTTAATCCTTAAAACTTTGAACACAATTTTCAATTTGGTCTTCCTATATTGTTCTGCGTCAGACGTGATGATAATCAATTTTGAATGTCAAAATGCCATTATATTCACTTTTCACTCAAATTTAAAAGCAGTGACCAAATTGGTAACAATATCAATGTTTAAGGACTAAGTAGATTAAAAAAATAAAGTTAATGAACTAAAATGAAAAACAGAGTAGTGCATAACTCAATACCCTACCTTAGCCTAATAATTTTCTTCCTCCTCCCTGTAACCCATCTGATTTTTTTCTTTAAATTTATTTCCCTAATATGTTTCAAATATATTTGACGAAAAATGACTAAAAAAGCTAACTTCTCTATTAGCTTAAATTGTAAAAATGCCGATTTTTTTGTGCACAAAAATGATGGAAAATGACCGAAGTAAATAATTTATTTACAAAAATTACAGGTGCAAGCGAATTATTTACATTCTTCCAGTCTTCTTTGCGAAGAAAAATTCTGATTATTTTTACAGTTTGAGCTGAAAAATTAACCATTTTTTCAGTTCTCCTTCTCCCTCAATTCAACCGACTCGGATTCTTGGAGGTTATTTTGTGTAATTTAGACCGTTCATTTTCAAAACGGATGGTCAGATCTCTCATTTTCCTTTTTTATTTTTCTGACACTTTTTTCTTTGTTTTCAAAACGGATGGTCAGATCTCTCATTTTCCTTTTTTATTTTTTCTGACTCGTTTTTCTTTTTTCCTCTCCTGTTTTAAAAAGACAACTTGAGAATAGACGGCTTGAATATAACATAATGATTTTTTGTTCACAAAATAAGAGAGATCTATTCCTCAATTTAACATTATTTTAAAGCCCATATTATTTTTCTCGTTAGCATTGTTTGAGATCTTTGACTAAAACTATAATAAGATAGAGAATTTTAATCAAAGTAAAGACAAAATCAGAGAGAAGTGATTCATGCAGACTTTGTGGGCTTGTGTTTATTAGATACTTAATATATGGAGTAATTTTTACTTAAGAAGTTTTCATTTAGAAAACAAGTAAACGATAACGAAGAGCGCTTAACCTAAGTGGTTATATTGAGATTTTGTCAACGTGCATGTAATATACGTTTCGAGAATTTCACATTGCCAACCAAAAATGCCACTTATTAACCCGTAGCGTAGATGCTTTATGCTTAGGTACAAAGGCATTAAAAAAGTAGTGGGAAATTATGGTCCCAAGTTTGTCCTTTTAAGTGGAGGAAAAAAAGTAAACTTAATCATAATTAATTAAATATGATACTTAAAATTTTAATAACTCTTACTTTAATTATGCTTCTTGATGAGTATTTAAAGTGACAAAAAAATAGTGCAATAACAGATGATACACATGGATTTTGGCAAACAATTATAACACATCTTTCTCTTTTTTGGTTGATGTGTTTTGTGTTTAAATGCTCCTTTCGACATTTATAATTAATAACATAATTTTATGGTTGAAATTTGATAATTCCCGAGTCTAGCATTTGGGTTTGAGAGTTCCTTTATATTTAACCATGTGTGGGTATAGATGGGCCCAATTTAAATATTCATTATTATAGTGGGTCTTTGATCAAATTATAAAAAAGGAACTTACAAATTTTCAAATCCACTAATCTGTGCAATTTCTTGGTCTTTTCAAATAATGAACTTCATTAAAAATTAAAAAAAAAAAGATGTTGGCAATGTTTGTTGTCTCAATACTAAACAAATAAAATAAAATTTTCAATACGTAAATATATGATCATCTGATGTCATGTTCACAAATTATATTAATAAAATAAAGCAGCGTATTCTTAATTTTGCGCACCGAAAATTAAAAAATTAAATTAACTTATTTTAAAGTTTATAAATATAATTTGTCAAATTATGAGCGTGCAAGTTGAATTTAACCCTGAAAT
Source organism: Datisca glomerata (assembly GCA_003255025.1). Classification (NCBI taxonomy): domain Eukaryota; kingdom Viridiplantae; phylum Streptophyta; class Magnoliopsida; order Cucurbitales; family Datiscaceae; genus Datisca; species Datisca glomerata. Next base: position 2,143,774 of record QANY01008651.1, read on the forward strand.
TATCACATATATGAAATAAAGCTGCTAGATTGTAAGTAGGTAAAAAGCAATGAATGGACAAAAGTTGAATTAATCTGTTCAAAATTCAAATGGCTTAGACTTTACAACACTTTGGAGTAATATTTAATATTGAGAATGAATTGTCAATTGTTGGCTTTCGAAGATATGGTTACCTATTTGTTGTTGCACAATTTCGGTTTTCTTGATTCTAATCTCTAATCGGGATGAACTTGTACTAAATGGTGTAGACTTTATAACACTTAGTTGATGATTGTCATAGGCTAATATTCTAGACACTTAGCCCTTCAACGTGATCGCTTTACAGTTAGCCATCAACTATTGTTTTAAGCCCTTAGCCTACTATGTTTTTCTTTGGCATTTAGTTATCAACTATTTTTCTAGACTCACTACAAGAAAAACTTAATATTGTGACGGTTTGTTAAACCATCGTTAATTATTTAAAATGAGAAGTAATTATGATGTTCATAAAACCGTCACAAATGTGGGATCTATTCCGACGGTTTTATGCAAACCGTCAGAATTGTCTAAGATATGCTGACGGTTTTAATGAACCGTTGGGAATAAACCTTTTTACACACATATTACAACGATTTAGGTTAACCGTCGGGACATAGGTGCTTGTTGGACCTTTTTTTGGGACGGTTTGGCCAAACCGTCACATTTGGATGAGAAACTCAGTCGGTTTTGTCGACGGGTCAAGGGATATGTTCTATTGCTATGGTTTTAGGAACCGTAGCAATAGAAAATCCTAAATTAATTTTAACGACCCCCGCCTAGCTTCTTCCCCATTCTCCCCTGCCTTCTTCCCCATTTTCCCTCGCCTTCCCTTTCTTCCCACACCAGCAAACTTTGACGACAAGTGATCTCAGCCCATACGGTGGTCATCCTTGCCGGCATAACTCAGGCTCGATCTCAGCCTCATGGTCCTCATCTTTCATGTCCTCCTCACCATAGCTTAGTCTGTGGCCCTCATCTTCCGTGAATTTCGACAGGCGATCTCTACCCCGATAGAGGTAGCTCAGCTTGTGTCCTCCTCGCCATAGCTTATCCCCGTCCAGCCCCGATCTGTACGTGTGTGTCATGCTAAACTTTTGGTCGATAAGTTTCAGTTTTCCTATTTGATTATGCGTATTGTTCTATTATGATAAGTTTGATGGGAAAGATTTGTGAATTTTAGTTGTTTTCGTTGTGTATTTTTGTGGGGTTGGTTTTGTTTCAATTTTATGTTGGCCTTAGAGAGAGCATTATGATTATGTAGGGGTTTATGTGGTTTTGGACATTGTTGTCCGTGCGATCTGTTGAAGAGAGCATTTATGGTCTATTTACTTTTGACTGTTCTGTGATTTTAGGAATTATTTACTTTTGATTGTTTTGTTTTAGAGATTATTTAATATTAAGGGTTATTGTTTTTATTAATGCTTTTGTTTCTGTTGGAACGAATCCAACTAAAATATAAAAGAAAATGAATACCCAATGTTTCCCTTTTTGCCTGTGACTGTTTTTAATTCCATGGGTTTGTTTTCTCCCTTCTCCTTTTCTACCACTCAGTATTCTACATTTTGTATAGTAGAACCACTATGGAGTGTGGGCAACTTCAATTGGGTCCCTACTGTTTAAAATATGATAGCATTGACAAAGTGCGTGTTGCGTGCTTTAATTGTTGAATTTTCCTATAGAATATTAGGTGAAGATAGAATACATGCGGCTTTCAATGCCCAAGGTCAGGTCATCGATGCTAATAAAGGAAAGTTTGTAAGTTTTTATGGTACATTCACTAGACGACATAATATTTTGCCCATACAATATGATTAGATGCATGTGTTGAGATATCATAAAGATCAAGCGTGAGAAATATAGTGAAGGTATGATTGCTTGTATATTCATATACATACATAATATACATACATATACATACATAATATATATATATATATATATAAATACGTATATATTTAATTAAGTTAATCTTTTGTAGTAAAAATGTGCCGTAGAAGAATGTCATAAAGCATATGTTTTGACATCCTTAAATGCAAGATGGAAGGATGAGAAAAGCAGAATAAAAAATGAATATATGCGACATATGAAATGGAGGATGAGACATTAGAACATTGGAATGATGCTACTCCAAAAGAGAGTTTTGTTGCGATAATTCGTAAATGGTATTGAGAAGAAGGAAATGTATGATTTTTTACTATACATCTATGATTAATTGTATGTGAAATAAATTAATTTTTATTTATCTTTCATAAATATAGAAGCAAGCTGCAACTAACAGAAGATCACAGAACAAACTAAAACACCATCGCACGTTGGCACGTACCAGTATACCAATGAAAAGAGCAGAAATGGTAAATTCTAAACTTTATAATTGTTTTAATCAATTTTAATTTGTATATTTAATCATATGTTTTCATTTTATAGACAAAAGAACTTCAAAGAGAGCCCTAAAAAAATGTAACTATTTGTAACCTCACATGAACAAAAAGATGAAACTTACGTAAATGAATAGACTACAAATTTTGCAGTAAGTATAAGTTTTAATATTAATACCAAATTTTTAAATAGTTATTGCATGTTTACTCATACTAAATCTTAATTTTGTATTATAGGCGAAACTTAAATAGCGCATGAATCAACTTCCAGATGGTGATTATGATCCAATTTCACTAAATGACGTGCTCTCACAAGTATTGGGTTCAGAGCATCCTGGACGAGTACGTTCATTAGGACTTGGGGTAACTCCATCTCGAGTGTTCTCGCATTATCGTGGAGAATTGTCCACGCAAGATTTCTATCCGTTTATCAACTGAGTTAGAATCCCAATGTGCACGAGTAGCTGAGTTAGATGCTCAATACGCACAAGTGCCTTAGTTAAAGGCTGAATGTTCAGATATGCATGAGAAATATGATTAAGTGCATGTTGAATGTTCAGAGATACAATCCCAATTAAATTTAATTATGAAATTTATGTAAGACTTTTATAAAAATTATCGATGATACAAACTCTCGTGCTCACATTCTAAGATAGCTGAAGTGCTCCATTAGATCTTTCATTGATCTTTATGCAGTATTTAATTAATATTAAATAAAATCTTTGGATGATGATATGTTTTTAGAGAAAGAAAATAAAAAATGCTAGTGGGCTTAAATACAGCTGACTTGGGCCCAATTTACAAATTAAGCACTCGATAGTGAGCATTTCTTTTCACTTTTGTGTTTGATTTCTAATCCCATCGTTGCTGTTTAATTAATTTAAAATAGATTTTGATGGCTTCAAATTAGTTGATACAATTAATTAACCGTTGCACTCTTCTTATTTTATCTTATTATCTAAAAAATAATTTTAGGGGATAAAATTTTATTTTTCTTTTCATCCTTCAAATCTAAATATAGGACAAAATAAGATTTTTTTTTAAAATTAATTCTTTTATACATTAAAAAATTATTTTTATCCAATACAGTTTTTGCCATTAATGTTTTGGATGAATTTCTTTTCTTTTTTGTAAACCTCATCTGCTATACATAAAGACGCTAATATTCATTTGTAATAAAATGAATATTTGATGAAGAAAAAAAGTAAAAAAACTTATCATCTAGTGATTTTAATTGATAGATCTTATTATATGAATACGAATGATTAGATGATTGTATGAATCATGAAATTATCATTTATTTTTAAATTTTAAATGAAATATTAACATTATTCAGCACATATGTATCGTATCATAAGTTTTAACTACTAATCCTAAATATGTATTCAGGTAGTAAGATGCTTGATTTTCTTAACCAAAGTTAAAGGTTGAAATCCCATCAATGATGTTTGGAAACGTGATATATTTATATCTTATTATTATCTGTTTGATTAGCAGTGAGCTTTGGCCTTACAAAAGTGCAGTACAAAGAAATTTTGGCACGATAACAAATTACCTCAATACTTCTTGTCGGATAGTAGGGTCCAACATCACATCTTTCTTAATTTTCATAGAAAACAAGCCCACACTCATGTCATGGTACCCTCCTAAAAGAATCAGTCACTAGGTTATTAAAAAAAAGATCAGGAAGATTTTTCACCTCATTTTTGGCAAGTTATAATTAATTTAAGCAAATCCATTTACAACACATATGCCCTTTGATAAAGAGATGCAAACGTGCAACCCTATTTCCCCCCTAATATCATGTCTTAGTTATAATATATATATATATATNTATATATATATATTTTATCATGATTGAATTACATGTATTAGCCAAAGTTTACGTTCTTCTATTTAAATAAAATAAATAAATGAGGAAAAGCTAATTGGAAAATTCTTCTTAAATATAGATTATATAAACAGTGAAGTAGTACGTGTATTATTAGATATCATTAAGAATTTTATAAGTTGATCTTAATTGTATATTCATCTGAATCTCATATAATTTAATACAGTTCAAAATGTTATAACCAATCATGTCAAACAAAATTTGTGATGGATTGATCGCTAATCGTCTCACTCAAACCGAGAAAAAGCATGATTTAGAGGAAATTTTCATTCGAGCCTTTTCTTTTTGGTATGCTTTCTATCTTTTCTGTGAGAGATTAATTATAAATGGCTTTAATTAAGCTTTGCAGTCAACAAACATGATTTAAGGTTGAAACCATACCTTAAAATTAATTGAAAGATATTAGTTTTTATTACTAGTTATTAAAGACGATTTGCTAAAGTGCTTTTTTTTAAAAAAATCAGATTAAAGTTGCATAACAAATCGAGAAGAGATTCTGTACCTTAGATCCATTGTTTTTTCTGGTAGATCTTTAATCTAACATTATACTTATATATAAATAATTATATATTTCAGATTGTTAAATAAAATTAAACTCTATTAAAAATGATAAACTAAAATTTTGATATTTCAAGTTTTAATGTATCTGATAAGATGTTGACATTTTTATGTATACAGATTTTAAGATAATTTTTATTTTTATGATGGGTTAAAATAAAAATATCAAAAAATAACATATATGTTATCTCAACATAAGTGATTATGGTGCACATGTCACACGATAAAAAAATTATTATATTATTAATAATATCTTATTGTTAGAAAGAAAACATAGAGACTTATTCAAAATGAACTCTCTGATAGAGAATCGTGTAGATCTAGAAGGTCAACCAATCGTGTAGATCGTAGATTCAGATGTGCTTTCGCTCAATTAATTACTTGATTCTTTGTACGTTCAACATAAATTATTAGGGTTTTGAGATTCGAATCTAACAACTGAAACAAGAAAAACAATTATTTCCACGTTGTAAGACACATTAATGTGTCTTTGGAGTATATGCATGCCTCATCATTTTAAGTTTGATAATTCAAACGCCTCTTTAGTTACATTATATATCAATATCTACCTAAACTAGACCTAAAGACGATGAATATTGAATATCCATATAGTTTTAGAAATCGATCTAGTATATATTAAAAAATAATAATTTAGTTTGGTTTAGGAAAGTGCATTAAAGTCCCTAACCCTTGAATTATAATATAGTGAGTAAGACAAAAGTTAGATTGAAAGGTCTAATCATATATACAAACAAATCATATTTCTTACCAAAATTTTAATTATTAGGATTTTATTTTTAATTAGTATGATAAATATCTATCACCTCTAGGCTGTAGCCTCCAACAACTTTATTTGATTGGACATCTTTTCTTTTAATCATGAAAATCATGGAATGATTTGGGTTCTTTCGGTGCCTTTTCATTCATGAAACTATGTTCTCTTTTGTCATTTTCATATGAACACACATCATTTTGTGGATAAAATTTCTGTAAAATCACAACATCATTGTTTCAAGCATTTTTTCCTAATTGTTTTTTCCAATAAAGAACTCATCGTACCCTTGATTTCGAAAGTGATTTTGTCTCTGACAAACTTGGCGTTCTTCTTCTCCAAGCGGACATGGCGGGTGATTTGTTTGGCTATGTACCTAATTTTTTTTTTATGTTTTTGTCCATATACAAAAAAAAATGGCACGGGATATATTTTTCCATATTTAACGCCTGTTTGAGAAAAATGTAATTACAATATTTGAAATCATCTCTAAAATCTACAATAACACGAAACATAAAATAATATAATATTTTTTTTTATTCATGATGTATAAAGACTATAAATTATTATTTTTTAAAATAGAATGAATTTTTTTATTCTTATGAAAGCTGTACGTTAATTCATAAAAATCAATAAACACAATTATAGTTTCATCGCACACATTAATAAATAAAAAAAAATGTCAATTGTGGAATAAAAAATGAAAATTTCATGATTCTAAAACAACAAAAAGAGTCTCATTATGCATAAACTGATTCTTGGCCATCAAACAGTAATAATGCCCATTTGTATTCTTTGAAAAAATGCATTTAAAAATTTAAAACATGCGAAGACTATATAATTCTTCAAGTAGGGTAAAAAAACAGAAACAATTTTTCATTCAATATTTCCTAACAAAGTTTAAATAATAAATCAATTGTAATATTCAATAATTTATGGTACTCTTACTATTATTTTTGACGTTGTTTATATACATCTATGTGAACATCTATATATTCATATACAATAATAAACTCTTACTTTTAGAATTTGATATCTCATGTTGATCTTTGTAGCTCAAAGGAAAGGATAATATTCGTTTGCCATGGTTGCTAGTTTGTTATGGTTACACAGTGTACTTACATCAATTTTCATGGATTGTTACGGGACATGCATGAAATATCCTCCTCGCATATACGTTTGCATGGTTGCTAGTTTGTTATTCATCTTCTTTCCTTTCAAAATGAGATCCTTAAATATTTGAAGAGAAAACTGGAGAAGGTGTGAGCCACAATTAATAGTCGTACATGTAAAGTAGTTAGTGAAGCTACTGAGCAAGGTTCAAATTGCAATTAAGAGTTACCAAGTAGATGTTGGAAGCACGAGTAAGATGATTGATTTGAATAAATTATACACCAATTTGATTTTCTTATCAATTGTTTAATATGAAATTAATTCCCTTCTATAAACTTTTTATATATTTGATGTTAATAAGGTAATTAATAATATGAAGGAAAGATGATAAATAAATTATTGGAAATGGAGAGGTATCAAAGGAAGAAAAATTAATTAGGAAAAGAAATACTAAATAATCTTGATTTATTTTTAGTGTAATCAAATGAAGAGTACAAATGTTTTGTGAAAATATTCACATGTCAATAAAAATAATATGAGCTATGTATTTAGCAACACCCTGTTTTTATTGTAATGAATAAAAATTTCTCCCATGCCGGGGGTTTGAATCAGGGGACATACGTTGTCTCATGATCATTGTAGATTTACCTGGTCTCTGCACCCCTGGGACTTAATCGGGAAACTATATTCTGAAAATCTGATACTAACGAAAAAAATAGAGATTTCAAACTAAAATATAAAAAAACATTATAAACGTTAGGTATTATTAACCTTGAATATATTTCATTAGCTCAGTAACTCAATTTGTGGTAACTCAAGAAACTTGAGATATAGGTAGGAATTCGAAGCTGGTAATTTTCTAATAAAAAGAAAGGAAATAATTAGTACTGTTAAATCACAAGCATATAAGGACTAAATAATTAAGCTAATAGGTTTGAGATTTATAGTTATATATCCTTGTCAAACTAAATTTGCTACTCTAATAATTTGGATAAAATAATTCATGAGAATTAATTTAATATCGATTAAATAATTGATAAATCAAAATTTTTATGATCAATTGGAGTAAAATAACCAAGCGCTATTAAAGTTGGCTTTTATGGTCAATTTGTTAAAAATAAAATAGGTGAAATGAGATTTTCTTTAGAATTTGATTTGGATGCTTTCAACCCATTTATTAACAATCATTATCAAGGTAATCACATCATTTGATTTAGCATTGGGTAAATCCAAATTAGACATTATGCTATGATTTTCAAAAAAGTGTTCTGTTTAATAATAGTTATGTTTCAAGATAATTGTCTCAACTCTTTAAGTCAATAGATGATTTTATATTATACGGTATTTTCTCAGCTAGTATTTTTCCTTTTTAATAGAAAAGATTTCAACTAAAAATTGCAAAGACAAATTCAAATGGCTTGGCACAACCAAGATATCAATAAAAATAAAAACTGAACAGTTTGTCTTTGAAGGATGTGGAGGTCGATGGTCTATCATCGGTGAAGGAGGTGGAGGTCGAGGGTCTATCGTCGGTGCAAATAACCTCTTTCTTTCTTTCTTTACTTTCATTAATAGTTATATATACATGCAACACTAGCCACTAGTCACTAGCCTCTGAGTTGTTTCATCATCTGCTTGTGTCTGTTCTGTTGTTCTATTTTTACAGATTGGAAAATTACACGAAGGATTAAATCCCCCTTCATGGAACATGTTGCATTTTCAAGGCTCCCATCTTGGTCTCGTTATTAAGACTGGCCTTATCACTGGCATCATTTCCCTCACTGTATGTTTCCTATTTCTCTCTGCTCTGATTATATGCTTTTCCTCTTTTTTCCCCTGAACTCAAATATTTGAAGCCCTATATATTATGCATTGCTCACCATGAACATTATTGAAATTGATGAATTCGTTTCAATTTCATAAATTTAGTTAAAGAAATTAGAAATTGATATATCTCTTATGCGATTAGAATGTGTTTAACATTAAATTTAGGTCGAATTGTTTACGTACTTAAATCTGTGTGGACTTGGGTTTATCTGGTTCTGTAATATAGATTAAGATCTACCTGAAGAAAATGGTTGGTAAATGAATCTAATTGGAGTTCACATTTTGGGCTTTTCATTCACATAATAAAATTATGTAGTATAGACACTAATCCCAAACAAGGGAGGAATTTGTTAATTTAATTTTTATTAGTAAGGAAGTTGTTAATTTGTTAGAAATCTCCAAAGCTTAAGTAATAAGAAGAATTTGTATCAAACAGGAAGGGATCGTTGTTCGACGGACTTTTACTGCTCTGAAGGACTACCCGTTGGATGGAAACAAAGAGATGATAACAATAGGGTTAATGAACGTGGTTGGATCATTTACTTCTTGTTATCTGACAACAGGTGAACATTCCATCTTTCTGTCTCTTCAATATTTTTACCTTCCATTTATTTTATCCCACATAAGAATTAAAAATCAAACTCAGAAATATGTATGTCCATGCTTCGTTGAATTTCATGTGCCTATTTTCTGCTTAGTTTACTATTTTGTGATCTTTTTCGTCTGTTTGTTCACTTGTTTCATTCATATAAAGAATTGAACAGTTTCAGTGGGTCTACGATGATTTGAAGCATAGTTCAGCTGATAATTCAGTGATTATATTGCAGCAAAAAGTCTTTCACTCCTATCTGATGACCCGTATATCATTTTCTCCAACTGTATTTATCATTTTCTAGCTTAGATCTGTTAAGTTAGCATTTATAGTTCATGGATGGGCATGTGATTATACTGTAATTTAAGACAAGCGTATGTCTAAAATCATTTGTGGAGAACTAATTATATATGAGGCCTTGTGAAGAAGTATATATTTTCTCTCCACTTTTTTGTCACAGATTTTCTCTCTAATTGGCTTTCTCTTTTCTTCACCCCTCACCCCTTGATTTAGACTGTGACTGACTTGACGCCTCACACTCATCTGATTTGAAGCTTAGTTTGATTACTTTACACTTCATTTAGAGATTCCACCAGCTTTTCTTCTATTCTAAAGATTTAAATTTTACGTTGGGAATTGCAGTTATATATGAATATGTTTGTCTCTTTCACTTGATTTCTTCATTGGATCCTGAATTTGTGACTATATTTTAATGAGATTTTAGTATATGGCCGACAACTAGTGTATAAGACCACCATACTATGTTCACCAGGGAAGAAATCTTCAGCACTCACTTTGGTCTTAACAAGTTGTCTGCAGATTTAAAATGTTGACGCGGGACGGTAAGAGCTTTGAATGAGAGTGATTTGTGACTTTTGATATTTGTAGTAAGATCGAAATGCAGTTGGATTCTGAATTCCTTGTAATCATATTTTGATATTTTGGTATTTGAAGTAAATTGTGCCCATGTAAATTTAGTATCATTTTGAAGATACTAAATTGTGAACAATTTGGTAGAGTGATTTTATGGACATTTATTAATGACAACCAGAATGTATGGTTGAAGTAATGAAAAAACTGTCATGGAAAGACATTTTTTGCCTTTCTATGACAGTTTTTTTAAAAAATAATTTGGATATTAAATGACGGGGATTCCCCATCATCTAACTGCTGTTGGCGACACCTACGATGATGGAGATTCCCCGTAATCTAATTACTTTTAATGGCACTTATGATGACAGGGAATCTCTGCCATCTAATTACTTTTTAGGCACCATATTATGATGGTTTTGTTTGAAAAAAATAAAAATGACAGCCCGATAGATGACAGGCATACAATCGTCATTATAGGGTTATAATGATGGATTTTCATCGTCATCTAAAGCCAAAATTTTAGTAGTGAGAGAGTAACGCCACTGGAATACCTTGTTCTCCTCTTTGCCAGATAACCTCAAGCCTAATGTGCATATCCTCACACTATTACAATTTTGGCCTTAGATGACGGAGAAAATCCATCATAACCCTATAAAGACGGCTGACTAAATGTCATCTATCAGGCTATTATCTTTACTCTTTTCAATAAAAACCGTCATAATAGGGTGCTGCGAAAACAAATTAGATGACGGGGAATCCCCGTCATCATAGGTGCCGCCAAACGCTATTAGATGACGGGGTATCTCCGTCATCATAGGTGCTACCAAAAGCATTTAGATGACGGGGAATCCCCCTCAACTAATGTCTAAATTATTTTTAAAAAAACTATCATGGAAAGGGAAAAAATGCCTTTCCAAGACAGTTTTTTCCTTTAATTACCTTCTCGCGACATATTTTTTTATATACGTTAATGTCGAAATAATTTTTAATCAACACCTATAACAAGCTTTTTTATAACATGTTATACAATATTTACAAAAATAACATATGATAGATACCTAGCAATTATGAAAACCAGTATAAAAGTTCAAATGTTCACAAAATTTAGTTTAATGCTCAACTCAAATGAAAATTGGAAAATTAAAGAGGAAAATGAAAACCTGTATAAAAGTTCAAATGCCTTAACATCCTTGTGTTCGTCAATATCTAGATAGGAGTGATGGGCAAGAACATGAACAATGTCAGCCAGGTTCTGTTTTACTTGTTATTTTAGAAAATATGCAAAGCTCAACAAATAAACCTGGACATGTTGTGCACTTGACTTGAGAACAAAGAATCACTTTGAAGTAATCAAGTCCAGCGTAAATACCTCATGTGACTCAGATAAATCAGACCCATTTACATTAAATAAAAACGTAAAAGCATATTTTGTATCCAAAACCCTGTCCTTGATATACTTATGAGCCTTGCTCTGGAAGAGTTTCCTAGCTTGAAGGAAACTCATATACAAGGCAGGAAAAGGTGAAAAATTCATTAATTTCACATGTTAGTATGGAATAGCACATTTTTATCTATCAACATGATAATAAACTTAGTCACCTATATTAACTCCCCTCCCTAAGAAAAGACATTGAAGCTATAGAGGCAACCACCCCGACCCCCAATAAAGCCAAACAAAACAGCGCAGTACAAAATCAAACAAAATCTTTTTAATGAAGGTTCACTATGATTTTTTTAAGGTTAGGTGAAATATATTGAATGAAATCTTATCATCCTAGTGCTTTGACAGACAAAGAACTGCTTTTGCAGAAGCAAGCCTGATATGAGCCTTATCAACTGAACTGTAAGACGAAAAAAGTTCAATCAAAATTTGTAAGTCTCGTAAAAACCAGTATGAGAAACATTCCAAGGAAAAAAGTGTCGATGAAGTAAGGTACATTATAAAAATTATAATACTCAGACCAAGGATATAATGGACTCGACTAACGGCTCCCCTAACAGAACAAGATTTGAAGTGAGATATTGGAACAAAATATGGTCCCACAAACATATAACGCATGGTGATTCTCTTCATTTTTCAGAAAATATATTCTTGTAAAAATATTTTCTATAGTACAACGGGAAAAAGGCAACTAAGCCCCAAGGAACGCAACACTAGCACAATATGTTGTTAAATAAACATCTAAACCAGGGGGAGAGAAAAAAGTACATACATTGGTCCTTGAAGAAACAACTAAATTAGCTTAAAAAACCGCATAGAATTTTCCCTCACGTAAAGTATGAGAGATGGAACAACCCCAACTACGCTGAATAAGATCTCTACAGTAAATAATAATCACAACAAGAGGGTGATTATCAGCAATTGCAGACTTCAGAAGGGTTATCGCCATTTCAGAATTGATTTCAAGAATAATTTGATTGATACTTTGAAGATCGATACTTCCCACCAGTAGTATGGCCAATTAAAAGTTAAATATGTGAAAGACTTACTGACACTGTTACTCCAAAACAATAAAACAAAAAAGCCTTAAACCCTAATGAAGGGAAAATAAAACTTGTCAAATATATGTAAAAAGCAATTAATATTTACAGTTGGGTAATGTTGCAAGTAGCCCCATTGTTGTCATATCAACCACATTTGATAAAAGGGGTTAAAATTGTTGAAGCTAGAATCATCGATTGCCCTTCCACCAAATATTCTTGCTGACTTGTAGATGCTGAAAAACAAGACAATGGACAAATTAACAGCAAGTTACCTACAAGCCTAGGAGTTAGGACAAGGTACAAAGATAATCCATTTAAAACTTCATATGAGAGTCTGGAAAGGTGTGCTTTTACCACCATCATATTCGTGCAAGAGATGTTGTAATATGAGCATTAGAAGTGACAGGAAGTATCACACAGATCATCACATTGGGAATAAAAATTAGAAACTCAAAGTTCATCTATCTGGTTAAGAACTTAGGAACAAGTAAAAGAGAAGGCATTGAGTTATCAGTACTCCAAAAAATACCAATATAGTTATGATAAAGTTTTTAACGCAGATACAATGTTATCCCTTTAAGCAAATTTTATCGCATGTATGGAACGATATTTTGAACTAATAAGTAATTTCATGGGAAAAGGATTACCTGAAAGAAGAAGAAAGATGACACAACTGCACCCAACCATAGGAAAAAAGACATGACAATAAATAAGTAGATGACATAATGAGCATTATTCCATCTAAGATGGTCCAAAGCTGAGGCTTCACCCCAAAAGTAGATGACTTGGGAGAATGACCTTTGAAAGTCAACATACTCTACCCTTCACCTTCAATATGGTCGTCCGGGTCCGCTACCCTAAAAGTAATATAAAGAAAGACAAGCTAAGTCAAATTTAACTATAAACATTTCAAAAGGTGAGGGTTGTCTTTAAGAATTAGTCAAAGATTGATGTTTTAGCTTCTTCACCAAATATTTTGCCTTCAAAATTGAGTAAAAAGCTAGCAGCATAGAGTGCAAATGGTTAGTACCATAGGAGTCTAGGTAGCAAAGAGTACATCGCTTTAAAATAACATGTTAACTGATTCTTGAAGATGTATAGAGATGATCAAGAACCTGTTATAATAAACCATCATATTCCAAAACTTAAATACTTTCATTAACCATAGTCCATCATCCCCCCTCACGGTCCGAATCTAAGGTGCATCACCTCTTCTAATGTTCTTGCAGCAAATTTCATTAGCAAAGCATCAAACAATAAGAGAACTGCCATGGCCAAATGATGATTTAAAACCCACATAAAGGGTGTGGGGGAAAATATATATTTTTTCAAGTAACTTAGTAGGCAAGCGTACATGGTCCCAACCAAGAACAATGAACCAAAAAGCTTACCAGGCATCGCACCAGCACCAATGAACCCAAACAATCTTGAACCTGGCTAAAACCTGACCAAGTTAAATATGAAACATAAATCTACAAGGACCACCAAATAATGTTTCAAGACTCATACCTCATTATCCATGACGTCAATCACTCTAGCCTATGTTGATGAAATTGTAATTAAATTAAGCAGAACAACCTACAAAACGAAATGCTTACTTTAACAGCATCAAATTGGAGACCGGGCACCATAAACCAATAGAACATAGACCTAAAATTGGTAATATTATTCCATATCCAGAGAAATAATCTGACTCTGACTTACACAAAAAACCACCCATTTTGATCCCAAGCCACAGAAGCGGGACATAAAACCACCCATTTTGATCCCAAGCCACATCTACATGCCGCACACGTTCTCCCAGCTAGAGCAAGGACGCGCACACAAATGAGTACAAAGAATGAAACTCTAACCTTAGGCAGTCTTGCTACAAAGACGCGCGAAGGAAGAAAACCTTCACTGTCGAAGAAGAAATTACAGAAATGGAGGGAGAAGACGCGCAGAGGGAGAAAACCCTTGCTCGACCCATAGTGGAAGCTCGCTATGGAAGACACCGTAAAACCTTACCATCGAAACTCACCGAGTATCTCGCCTGGTAGCCGCTGTGAAGCTCAGCTGGCGCGCGTTCGAGAAGAGGAAGAGTCGATCGCCACTGCCCTGTCCAAAGAAAAATTAAACATAAAAAAATAAAAAAATTAGGGTTAGGTTGGTTATATAGTATGACATTTTCATAAATAAAATGAACTTTGAGGTATAGTCAATTTTTTTACACCATAAAATAATGACAGTTTTTTTTTCCACTATCAAAATAAGAAGTTATATTGACAATCCAAAAATTGGCTGTCATAGTAGAGAACACATTGATGACAACTAATTTGTTAGCTGTCATCTTACATGAATTACCCCACCCTACACTATTTTCCTTTGATAGATTTTAAAGATCTGTCGTTGCATCAAAGATGTGGCTGTCATATAAAGCCAAAATGTACCCCACCCTACACTATTTTCCTTTCCAATTTACCCCTAGTTCGTATAGGGTTCTCTTAGGTTTTAAAGCCTTGAGTAGAATGCACAATTTAGACTTAGGAGCAGATGAACTCTGGCATTGCTATATAGTCAAATATATGAATGAGAGTTATTACCCAATCCTCCGTCCTTCTGAGCCGAGAGGAAAGTTGATAACCACCCTTCTAAAAGGGGATAAAGGATGGGAATGGTATACCCTATTGATCGGCGGGAACTATGGTGGTGATGCCCGCTGGACTATCCCCAGAAGTTGGGGTGTTTTCAGTAAGTTGTTAGAGCTCTGGTTCTTTGCCTTTTTTTTCTTTTTATTTTCTTTTTATTTGTTTCATTTCTAATAAATTGTCCTTCATGCAAGTCCCAAGAAGAACAAGAAACCATACATGTCGAAGTCTTCTATCGACAATATCAATGTGACTTTAAGTTGTCGAGAACGGGATTGGAACGATTTCTGGATCCTCGAAGACAAGAAGAAGTTGCTTACGTCCCAGCCGCAGCTCCCGTTGTAACTTTGTCTGCACAGACTTCTCTCCCTTCCTCACATGAGCTCCCGAGAGGTATTCCTATCCATACCTTCCACCCAGTTTCAATTTCTAGCACTTCTGCTTCCACTGATTCTGAGTGGGAGGATAAAGAGATTGAAGATTTGTTTCGACGAATTCCTAATCCCGAAGATATGTTAAAGTGCATCGAGAGCAGAGATCTGGGAGTAATGGAGGATGAGAGAAATGTTCGTCCAAGAACGGACGCCTCCAGTTCATCGGGGTTTATGGTGCCACCACAACCCGTTGTGCCAAACAATCCCATCATTGAGGCTGATTCAACCGAGTCGAGGGAGGAGACTGGTCCTCGCGTATCTCCTTCTCCTCCTCCTGCTATAGAAAAAGAGTCTGTTCCTTCCAACTCGGTCTGTTCCTAAGGAGGGGCTGAAGAAACTCATCTGCTGTGGTGGAGGCATTTTGCTACAGCTCTTCTGATTCTGGCTTCGGTGAGTTTCTTGATGATCCCCGCTCTTTACACATCGTGGTACGAGGGATTCAATCCAAAGATGATATAGCGCATGCTCGGGGGATGTTTACTGGCAACCAGCTCTGCTCTTTGACCATGGTTTAATGAAGGTAAAAGCCTCCTAGCTTTTCCAGCACAATATCTTTTTTTTAAGTAATGTTACCTTACACCCTACCTCTCTCTCTCTAGGCCATCATCTACCATAATGCATTCCAATAAAATTATCTTGCTATGGATCATGAGGCTATAACTTATTTATAGATATTACAATATGTTCCCTATGGTAACTGGGTTCATGAATTACTGTCAACAAATAGACTCGCTTTCGCTGGCTCTAGTGGGTTCCTTAAACTCAAAATAACAAGGGTCGAGGTCGGCCAGTAAGACGATGAGGGATAAGCTTCATCATCGAGAGGGAAATAGCCCGGATCACCAGCTAAGGCCCCTAAATGACCGCTCATGAGTATTACCTAGAAGCACCCAACCTGAATCTACTTATTAGAAGAAAATAAGTTTCTTGAAATTTTGAATGAAAAAGGCAACTGAGTACTTGGGTGCCTTGGAGGAAGCTCTAGTTGACAACAAGTGGCTAAGGAAGGGAGAATCCGAGCTTCAGAGTGCTTTGGATTAGTTTGCTCGAGACGCAACAACCGCAGCTGAGGAGCATTCCCATACTGTCAATTCCCTGAAGGATGGTCTGATGGCTTCGGAGAGTGCTTTAGCCGTAGCGCCTGAGAAGCTGAAGGTAGCTAGGTTTGCCAAGGCTCGGACGGAGGAATGGGAGAAACTGTTCGGAGAGGAATGCCAAGAAATTTTTTAGAAAACTGAAAGGATGATTTATAGTGCAGGCTATAAAGATGGCCTAGCAAAAATACCTCCCCATATGCCTCTGTGTGAGCTTTCTGCATCCCGTTCTGAGCAGGATACCCCCACTAAGGTTGCCGTTGCTGATCTTCCTTCCTCGGGAAATGATGAAGGTTAGACTTAGCTTTCCCCTTTGATTTCTTGTATTGATTTTTTTTGCGCTTTGTTTGTCCTTAGCTGTACTTTTCAGACTTATTAATGAAACAAATTTTCTTTTGCTAATCTGAGTTCTTGGCTAAACTTTTTAATTATTCCAACTTAACATTTAAAGAACAAAATCTAAAAGAAATTCCTGCTTACAGTGCTTTTAGTTACCTTTTCCTGTGAACGAATGCTCTTTGTCTTAGAATTTCTTTAATCTATTTTCTGCTCGAAATTCTCCGTCTTCACATACTTGAGCATTTGTTAAAGTTTCATATTCCTTTTCCATCTTATTTGATCATTTTCGCTTTCGCGTACTTGGGCATTTGTCCATTTCACATCCTGTTTCCACCTTATTTGATCATTTTCGCTTTCACGTACTTGGGTATTTGCCCGCTTCACGTCATGTTTTCACTTTTTTAGTCATTCCCGTTTTATGTATTTAGGCGTTTGTTAGGGCTTCTCGTCCCGTTTCCACATTATTTGATTTTTCCCGTTTGTTCATACTCCCATTTTCTCATACTTTTTTATTTTCCCCATTTAAGAGAGGGATTCTTCTGCTCTTAAGGGATTAGGCCACAAGACCGCCGACATTTCGTTTTCACATTTTAAGAAACATGTTTCCCCTTTCCCAAGCGCTTAGGCCACAAGACCGCCGACTTTTAGTTTCCGCATTTTAGGAAACATGTTTCCCCGTTCTCAAGGGCTTAGACCACAAAACCGTCGTCATTTGGTTTCCACTTTTTAGGAAATATGTTTCCCTGTTCCAAAGAGCTTAGGCCACACAATCGTCGACCTTTAGTTTCCATATTTTATCAAAGAGAAGTGAGGAGAATTAACACAAGATTTTACAAGGAAAACCCCTTGCGGGGAGGAAAAACCACGGGAATAATTATTCATTATAACAATGTTCAAAAAGAAAAAAACTTAAACAAAGTACTTTTTCAAGTGGATAACATTCCATGGTTTTGCCATATCTGTTCCTTCCTTAGTTGCCGGACAATAGTAACCACTACCGCTTATTCCCTTGACTATGTACGGCCCTTTCTGGTTGAAAGATATTTTTCAACACTAAGTCCCATTTTTGGAACTCATTTCTTTTGATTCTTTTCTCGATGTACGTGTTCCTTTTCTAATTGTAACTGGCCATTCAGACTAAAGCTGCCTCTCTCTTTTCTTTCAGTAGGTCCAGGTTTTCTTTCAATAGTTCCTTGTTCTACTGTTCATTTAGCTATGTTCTTATAGTCGGGCTCCAAATGCCAACCAGTATTACTGCTTTCGTTCCATACGCCAGGGTAAACAGTGTTTCACCTGTTGCCTCCCTGAGAGTCGTTCAGTATATCCACAGTACTGCCAGGAGTTCTTCAACCCATCTACCTTTAGCCAATTCTAGTCATTTCTTCATACTGTCGAGTATAATCCGGTTGGATCTCTCGGCTTACCCATTCCCTTGTGGGTAATGTGAAGTGTAGAACCAATTAATGATTTTCAAGTCTTCACAGAAAGTTTTCACCATTTTACTCGTGAACTTAAGTCCGTTGTCAGAGATACAAACATGTAGGATCCTATACCGAAATACTATATTCTTTTATGGAAATCCTCTCACCTCTTCCTCACTAATCCTCGTGAATGCTTCGATCCACTTTATAATGTAGTATATTGCCACCAATAAGAAACATTTCTGAGCGGGAGCCATTGGGAGTGGCCAACGATGTCGAGGAGCCACTATATGAATGAACATGGACTGTCCATGTTATTTAGTTCGCCGGAGGCCATGTTGACAACAGGTACAAAGCTTTGGCATTTATCACACTTCTTCACGTGTTGCTTGGTGTCCTGGTGTATTTTCGGCTAATAATACCCCTCATTTAATATTTTATGCGCCAAGGACATGCTCTCGGTATGGTTTCCACATAACCCTTTGTGTATTTCTGCTAGTACATATTGAGCTTCCTTCTCCAATAGACATTTTAAATACGGACATGAAAATGATCGTTTATACAATGTATTACTGATTAAGCAGTACTTGGTGCTTTATTGTTGAATTTTCCTTACATGAAGCTTGTCATCCGAAAGTATTCCTTCTTTCAGGTAGTGGATCACATCATCCTGCCAGCTTGGCTCCTTCTCAATTTCCACATCCGCTACTTCTTTTGCTGTGATACTTAGTTTTTTAAGAAACTCGACTGGCACGTTCTATTTACGTGAGATCCCAAATTTTCCAATGCATTCATGTGTCCATTCTTTGCTCTTGGGACTTAATGGATTTCATAACTATTCAATTGGCTCAGCAATTCTTTTGCCCATTGCATATAACTGATCATTCTTTCATCTTTTACCGTGAACTATCCTGTGACCTGCTTCACAACTAACATTATATCACAGAATATTTTTACTTCATTTACCTCCAAATCTCTTAGTAAGGAGACTCCTACTATCAAAGCTTCATATTTCACCTCATTGTTTGGGGCATTGAATCCAAATGAAATGGAGTTCTCTAGCGTTTCACCAAACGGAGTCCGTAGCACAACTCCCACTCTGGCTTCCTTATTGTTTGAGGCTCCATCGACATACAACTCCAATGTTCCACTTCCAGTGGTTTGTGGTTCATTATCGGCTTCTTCCCCACTGTCAGCAGTGAAATCGACTACGAAGTCCGTTAAAACTTACCATTTAGTTGACGTCCTCAGCTCGTAATGGATTTCGTACTGACTTAATTCTATCGCTCATTTTGTCATTCTTCCGCTGACCTCGGGTGAATGTAGGAGGTTTCTGATCAATGAATCTGTTAGCACCTTTATGCTATGCGTTTAAAAGTAGGGCTTTAGTTTCTGTGCTGCCACCACAATGGCCAGTGTCAGTTTCTCTATAACCGCCACCTAGCTTTTGCTTATGAAGTATATTGTTGTCTTCTTTCTTCTTCTCTGATCAAAACAACACTGACAGTTGTCTGCGACACGGCTATATATAAGAACAACGGTTCTCCAGTTTTGGTTTTGATAATAATGGTGAAGTTGTCAGATATTTCTTTATTTTTTAAGAGCTTCTTCACATTCTTCATTTCATACATCTATTGAGTTCTTTCTTAATTTTGCAAAGAAAGGTTTGCATTTGTCAGTTGACCTTGAAAGGAACCTACTTAGCGCGATTAATCTACCGACAGACCTTATATCCATTATGGCTTTCACCTGGTCCAGGTTGACTTCAATTCCTCATTGTGTGATCAAGTGTCCTAAGAACCCAGTGCCACTCCGAAAGTGCATTTCTCCAGATTCAATTTCATGAAGCTTTCCCTCAGTATTGAGAAAGCTTCATTAAGGTCTTTGATGTGATCTTCCCGTTTACAGCTCTTGACTATCATATCGTCCACATAGACCTCCATGGTTTTCTCAATATGTTCTCGAAAGATTTTGTTCACCAAACTCTGGTAAATAGCACTTGCATTTTTCAAACCGAAAAGCTTTACTTTGTAACAAAAAGTATCATGTTCAGTTATAAAAGACGTCTTTTCCTGATTAGGTTAGAATATTTTCACCTCGTTATATCCAGAGAAGGCATTCATGAAGCTTAGGAGCTCATGTCCAGAAGTGGCATCCATCATCTTATCTATTCTCGATAATGGATATTCGTCTTTGGGGCAGACTTTATTCATATATGTAAAATCTACGCAGACTCTCCATTCCCATTATTCTTCTTAACCATGATAACGTTCGTAAGCCACTCTAGGTAATCTACTTCCCTGATAAACATGCTTTTAGCAACTTGTCGACTTCTTCTTTGATGGCCATATTCCGTTCGGGCGTGAAACTCATTTTCCTTTTCTTTACTAGCCTGATAGTAGGATCAATATTTAGTTTATGACAAATTATATTTTCAGGTATACCTGGTATCTCCTGGGCCGTGTTTGCAAAGATATCCTTATTTTCTCGAAGGAATCCTATCAGTCGTTCTTTTTCTATCATTTCTAGATGGGTTTCGATGCAGGTCGTCTTCTCCATCTCTTCATCCAAGCAAACATGTTCGGTTGCTTCAGCTACCTCGTACCTTGGGCCCACATGCCCATCTTCCTATGATTGCTATTGTTCTGTAGCAACCATTAGCTCCTCAACTTGCTCACCATTTGTTTTGCTTTTCATTGAGTCTAACACGATCATTGCATAGATACGAGCAGCTGCCTGATCTCCCTTGATAGTCTTTATCCCTTTTGGAGATGGGTACTTCAGTAGTTGGCAAAATGTTGACAATACAACTCTCATTTTGTGTAACTTGGTTTCTTCCCAAGATGGCGTTATAGGGAGATTATGTGTCCAATACTGCAAATTCCATGAGGTAGTTATAGGGCTTAGTGTTAACGGGAAGAACTACAATTCCCTCCGAGTAACTAACTACTCCGTTGAAGCCTATCAACAATTGCAGCTGCAGATTTCCCATGCAAACGTGAATAGGGGTAGATCATTGATGGCACTCCCATCATCAATCAACACCCTTCTTAATAAGCAGTTCCCGACTTGGATTGAAATGACTAGGGCATCGTTATGGCGCTCGTCATGCTTCAGATCTAGGTCCTCAAATATTAGTGGTAGGCTTTCTTCATCATTCTACGTGTTTCCCCACTCCTAGTTTCCCTCCAACATTGATTTATTACAGTACACTTTCCTTTCCTTCCTAAAGGTTGTTTCCTGTTGTCCAGTTTCTCTTTATCTCGAGTCTCCTTTTCTTTTTCATGTCTCGGTTCCTCCCTTTTCACATATTGATTACGATACCCTTCTTTGACTAATTTCTCCACATAATCCTTCAGTTGGAAGCAGTCTTACATGTAATGTCCGCTACTTCTGTGATACGAGCAATAATTATCCTTATCTTTGTAATGTGGCTCCTTTGTAAGTAGGACTTGGTTTATCGACACCGTTAATGGAGTATAAACCTTGTACCTAGGATGGACCTCGTCTGGATACCTTCACCGGTTCACATTTTTTTCTCGTTTAGTGTCACCTCATTTGTCATCATTTTCCGTCCTCTGAGTCATTTTTCTATTAGATATACGATTCTGTTCTTCTTTTCGGGACTCATCATTCCTCATTTCCTTCAGTTTTAACATGCTTTTCTTTTCCTCTTCCAGTGTAGTGTAGGCCTGCGCCCGTTGGAACATCTCAACCTTAGTCAAAAGTTTGACTTTTGACAGGTCATGAAGAGGGGTGAGTTTGGGTCTAGTCCTCATCTGAAAGCTAGTCTGGCGACTCGGTCATTTCTTTCTTAAACCTATGGGTGTATTCGTGCAAGGATTCTCCTTTCTTGGCAGAGATGGTTAAAAGGTATTCTGAATTGTCCATCACCGTCCGATACGTGGAGTACTATTCTAAAAACACAGTAGACATGACATTAAAGATAGTAATCGAATGAGTGGGAAGGGAATGATACTATTTTAGAGCCGTCACGTCTAGGCTAGTTGGGAGAATTCAGCAAATCAACGCATCTTCATGCTGACGCAACGCCTTGATCTGTTTAAATCACCTAAGAAGGTCAACACGATCAAACTTCCCCTCATAACACTTGAACTTTGGCGCCACAAACTTCCTTGGTATCAAGGCCATTAAGATTTTCGGACTAAGTGGAGTACGGGTGAGTGACTCGAGGTCATCCTTTCCCGCACACCGTAGGTTCCTCAACTCCATCATCTTCCTTTCCAGCATCTCCTCCATTGCCTCTTCAGTCATGACCTTCGGCGAACGTGGTTCTCCCGCTTTCCCTCTTGTATAAGACTGAATTTTCGCATCCTCATCTTTCACGTTTCTACTATTCTCATTGTACACTCGTCTGGTTTCTCGCCCTGTTTCCTCAGAACAAATCTCCCGTTCTTCGTGATTAGTTCATTGACTCACCTCCGCTCTTGCGTGCACAACTTCACATTGTAAAGCATTGAATTGGTCTTGCATGGTCTGCCACGTTGTGCATAGTGCTTCAACGTTCCTCTACTCCATCTCATGTATCCCATTCATGATCGTTTGGAGCATCTCCGTTGACGGAATGGGTTGATTGGCATTCTTGTTGGTTGTCACAACGCGTGCGCGATGGAAGCGTGTGGCGCATGGCTATTTAAAAAATTAAACTTTTAATAAATATAAAATCTTTTAATAAAATAAAACTTGCGTAACATCACGTTAACCAAATAATTTTTTTTATTAAAAACTCATTTACAATCAGTCAGGATCCATTATATATTTATACATCAAATCTACAATATACAAGATTAGGAATCATATACCTCTTGTAGTCTATATCAAGCGTCATTGCAAAACCGATCTATCCTCCATCCCACGAAACCGTTCCAACGATCAGTAGACTCTGAGATCCACACTAAGAACTTTCAAGTCAATCATCAACTCACTATGACGTGTGTGGGGACGTAGAATATTACAAGACACTCTTTTTATCTCTAGATGTACTTAACACATGAGATCTATAAATTTATTGAGAATGATTTTAGTGAGATGATTCTTTAAAAGAACGTCATGATTATTCTTTTAAAGATTTGATTAATTTTTAATCGTAGAGAAAAACTACTCTAACACTAACTGTATTCTCAATTAAATTCTTGATTGATGAATTGATAAACTTATCATCAACTGAGGTCGTTAGAATAATATATGTATATTTTTTAGATAATGGCATATCAGATAGTTATGGATAATTAAAAATTAAAATTTAATTTCAAATTGTCCAATATAGTGGGACTCACTGTATAATGGTGCACAACTGTAGTGCCACACCGCACTGTAGTGTTACAGGCCAACTGTACGTGGCACTACATAAGTCCATGGTGATCTATGATTCCCAAGCGTTGATCGGCACACGACAATTACTGTAAATTAAATATTTATTTTAATCAGATAAATATCTAGATATCAGTTAATTCAAAATTAACATATCTGATTATTCTTATCAACTAAATTCTCTGTTATTTCACAAATAACAGATTTAGTTGATTCAAATTATTATTTAACAATAATTTAGTTATTTAATTTCATAAATTAGATATATTATCTCACGTATTGATAATTGAAAAAATAATCGATAATTATATATATATATATATATATATATATATAATTTCTGAAAATAATATTTATATATAAATAATTTAATTAATTAATCACGCATTATTATCTCATAATTATGCAATTGCCCCAATAAAAATTCTTTTGCAAGTGAGTGTTTTTTTCATGTCCTGAAATATTAACACCTTAAACTGCGTAGTATAGAGGTGACTTGGGACAATGGACCTATAATCCTAAGCTCCAATAAATTAAATTATTAATTAAACTCTTTAATTAAATAATCTTATTTATTAATTTCATTATTATTCCACTATAATATGGAATTGAACTTTTAGTGATTATAAAATGTATTTACAGAGTATTCTCATGTAGTCCACTGATATAATTATTTCATATAATTCTGTCTTTCAATTATTGTTTCGTAAATTAGAGCTGGCCAAAATTATCATTTTACCCCTCTAAATACCTCTTGATTCTTAAGTACCATTAACCCACTAGTGAATGGCTAATTTATAATTTTATTATAAATTTGAACTCAATAACCATTGAGTTTCAGAATTAACACAAGTGAACCAATATACAATCTGTTAGGAAAGTTTCGATTCCAAATCTTGCAAGATCATGTTCCGAGCCATCCACATCACTGAATCTCCAAAACAAAAGTCACTAGCATGATTTACAAACAAACCTAATGAGTGAATCATTAATTAATTCCAAATTAATCATTGGTTAAAATAATAACTCTATAAATATTAATAATCAGTTATGTCAATCTCATTAGTGTAAGTTCATTTAACCTTCTAAAGAGCCTAAGTCATAATTAAGTGAACTTAGGTTAATAAATTAATTATATTCATCAAACCTTAATAAAACTCTTTTACTAAAGTAGGGTATACTAAAGGTTACCTTGGCCCTTAATGCTGTGTGATTACCAAGTTTTAACTAATTGAAACCTAGCAGTTCACATGCAATTGATTTCATAAAATAATACATATAAACATATTAGGACAATCCTAATAAATCATGTCTCTACTGATGAGATGCATGATCAAATGAAACCGTGTGGGATTTTCATGTATGACATGTGATCGACTAATGCATGAACATGTTATCAAAACGTAACATTTAAACAATTATTTAACAATCAGATAAAATAATAATGGACTGAGTAACTATTGGATATTTCTAAATTACAATTCTTGAAATAAGGAAATAATATTACAAAGCGGACTTCAAAAATACATATTTTCAAAATATTACATTCTCTTCCTGATATCCATCTTCATAATCTCCAAGCTTTGAACAAGATCCTATTTAATTAGGGAAAACAATTTTTCTTAATTAAAATTAGTTTCTATAATTATCTCTTAAAATTAGTTGACTTTGATTTAGTCAAATAAATATTTTATTTGATTTGGTCAAACATTGGTCAAACCCCAATCAACTTATTAATTTCTGATTTTTATAAACTTAAAAATTAATAATTAATTTCAAAATTTGAAAGGATAATAGATGGAGATAGTGTTATCATCAAATTCTGCAATGATAAGGTAAGTTGATATCAGGGTTTCTGTGAAACTTCTGCAAATATGATGATAGTTTTCATCAACGATAAGACTCTCCTATTACCGCCCATAATCGTCGGCCAGCCACAGCTGCCGCCGTCAACCATGGTGATGTCACTGCCACCGCCGATTTTCTGGCGAGTCGATAATCATTAATCGGCAGCGCTAGCGCTGGAAATCCAATTTATGGTGCCGGCTCCAGAATTCTAAAAGAATTCCTATTTCTTTTATTTTTTCCTTCATCGTTCATCTCGTGCGTTCTTCATCTTCTCGCAATCGGAATAGTTAAAAAAAAATTGAAAATAAAATTACAAAAATTCCTACGCTCCAAAACGGCTTACACAAGACGTAAGGAAAATTTTAACGAACAAAGCCTAACCCAATAATCGCCATATAATTAACAATTCATTATTTTTCATACATTCAAAAAAATATAACATTTCATGCATTCATACATATCTCGGATTGTATGAATAATGCAAGAAACCACACATAATTTAACATCTAAATATATAAAGACCGCTTTGATACCACTTGTTGGTCATCGTAGCACGTGCACGGTGAAAGCGTGTGGCCGTTGCCATTTAAAAAAATAAACTTTTAATAAATATCAAATTTTTTAATAAAACAAGACTTGCACAACGCCACAATAACCAAATAAAAACTTTTTATTGAAAACTTTTTTTAATCAGTCAAAATTCATTATATATTTATACACTAAATCTACAATATACAAAGTTAGGAATCATATACCTCTCTCTTGTAGTATACATCAAGCGTCCTTGCAAAATCGATTGATCCTCTGTCCCACGAAATCGTTCCAACGATCAATAGACTCTAAAATCCACACCAAAATCTTCCAAATCAATCCTCAACATACTAGGATGTGTGTGGGCACGCAGAATATTACAAAACACTTCTTATGTGTGTAGATGTACTCAACACATGAGATCTAAAGATTTACTGAGAAGGACTTTAGTAAGACGGTTCCCTAAAAGAACGCGATGATTATTCTTTTAGAGATTTGATTAACTTTTAATCGCAGAGAAAAATTACTCTAACACTAACTGTGTTCTCAATTGAATTCTTGATTGATGAACTGATCATTAACTGAGGTCATTAGAATAATATATATATTCTAGATAATGGCGTATTAAATATTTATGGATAATTAAAAATTAATATTTAATTTCAAATTTTCCAATACAATGGGATCCACTATATAATGGGGCACAAGTGTAGCGTCACACAACACTGCAGTTGGCGTAAACCATCACAATCCTCACGACATTGTGTGTTACGCCACATTGCAGTGTCATGTGGCACTGCAGTGTTACACACCTATTACTGTAGTGTCACAAGACACCACAACAATCCATGGTGATCTATGTTTCCTAATCATTGATCGCCACGTGTCAATTACTATAAATTAAATATTTATTTTAATCAGATAAATATCTAGATATAAGATAATTCAAAATGAACATATCTGATTATCCCTATAAACTAAATTATCTGTTATTTCACAAATAACAGATTTAGTTGATTCAAATTATTATCTAATAATAATTTAATTATCTAATTTCATAAATTAGATATTCTATCTCACTTATTGATAATTGAAAAAATAATCAATAATTATTTATATATATAATTTTTGAAAATTATATTTATATGTATAAATAATTCAGTTAATCAAATATTAATTATTTAATCACACATAATTATGTACTTGCCCCAGAATAAAAATTCATTTGCAAGTAAATCATTTCTCATGCTTTAAAATATTCACATCCTAGAATCTTAAGCTTCAATAAATGAGATTATTAATTAAACTTTTTAATTAAATAATCTTATTTATTAATTTTATTATTACTCCACTATAAATATGAAATTAAACTCTTAGTGATTATATAATGTTTTACAGAGTATTTTAATGTAGTCCATTGATATAATCATTTCATGTAATTCTGTACTTCAATGATTGGTTTACAAATTTGAGCTGGTCAAAATTATCATTTTACCCCTTTAAATACCTTTTGATCTTTAAGTACTATTAATGCACTAGTGAATGACTAATTTATAATCTTATTATAAATTTGAGCTTAATAACCATTCAGTTCTAGAACTAACACTTAAAAGAACTAATATACGATCTGTTAGAAAAACTTGGATTCTAAATCTTTCAAGATCATGTTCTCATCTATCTATATCACTGAATCTCCAAAACAAAAGTTATTAGCCTGTTTTATAAATAAACCCTAACGAGTGGATCAAAAGATCTAGTAGATATGCATATGAGTTCATGACTATTCAGGATTCAGACTGATCTATATATGATCATTGAATTGATGTGTAATAAATTTTTATGATAAATGGCACGTTGATAAATATATTAATTCACATCGGTCCAGTCATATATAATCTCATTATATAAAGTACATTCACTAAAATGTTTATATACATCAATGATCGGGATCTAAATCACAAGCATTCATAATGCTCAGTGAACCGTACTAGCAAGCATTCATTAAATATTCCATAGCTTAATATGTTGCTGACAATTTTATTCATTATATATTATGTTAATTCTCTCGTACAGATACAAGAACATAGTCTCATTAATGAATATGAAATTTTTAGATATTTATATAAATTATTCATCAATAATTTAAAAGAAAAATTATAAAAAAAATGTAATCCTCATTAAATTTCATATCAAAATGTTAATATACATACTTTGAGAGCATAACACCCAACAATTCTCATCCCCATTCCCGATTCTATTTCCCTCGTTGAGGGCAGTGTTAAACTTGGTTCTAGGCATCGTTCAATTTTCGAGAGGTTATTGTCTTAAGGTTTTCTCTCATCTCTCAATTAAAACACCAAAATGTAAATGAGTTTTTCCCCCTTACACGAAAAATAACAGAAAGTTTGAGAGAATAAAGACGATGAATAAAGGAATAACGTAGTTTGTATACTATTCTCTATGGATGAATGAATGTTATGATGTGCCTTTACTTATAGGTCTTTTACAGAATCTGATATCACATATTTAATAATGGGATTACTATGAAAATCGTGGGGATTATTCGCATATCAAGGATTTTTGGCTTGATATTAGGATATATTATCGTTTTAGGGAAGATTCAGCATCGCTTTGGTGATAGCGCAATATTCCTCAAATTTTAGAGTAAATCCGCCCGTTTGATGACTTTGATTAATGCTCCTCCAGCTTGCTGTATTCGGTTGCCACGTATCCTGACTAATTTCCTTCTCGCAATCGTCTAAACTGATCTTATGACTATGTCATGTGTTCTTTCCTAGGATTCAGATCTTGCCACGCGTACTGTAATATTTAACTATGTTTAACGAGAACACAACAGACACACATATTATATGTATATGTGAAGTTATACAAAAATCTATGTATGCATATATAATGTGTGTGTATATACAGACGCACACATTTGTGGTATATATTGGAAAAGCATGATTGCAGTTTGTTTCTCAGAAACAATATATGATATTCTATTTTAAAATTGGCGACGAAAACATATAAGTTAAGATTAATCCCAATATTGTAGAACTCTCAAGTAAATTTCATCAATATACATATGCATACATATATGTGTATTGAAAAACAGTGACTTTTCATTTTTATTACCAAGAAACAACATGTGATCTATATTCTAAAATTGGCGAGAGAAAAAATAAGTCAGGTCTACTCCCAATGCTGTAGAACTCTCAAGTAAAAGTTTCACCAATTTTACACAAATCTTGAAAATTTTATTTTAAACATGTAATTAAAAATTATGATTGCATTTTCTTCTTATTTTTTGAAGTTATCCAACCAAATAAAACATGACTCAACTCAACTCCACATTTACTGATGTGATGAGCTTTACCTTTAACTATTTAATCCAACTCGATTATATATCGTAAACCTTACAATATGTTTTTTGTAGATATAACGTGTCAAAAATAAAAATACAACGATCTATGAGTTCTTGAAAAATTTTACACGCGACTTTACGAATGTGAACTAATAAGATTTTCTCGTACCACTGAAAACACTATAATTCCAAGATCTATCAAAACCAAGGAAAAAAACAAGATGCTTTCGCTGGTCCCAAAGTTGGGGGCTTCTCCATAAAATATGTTATATTTTCTTATATATAACTTCTCTAATTCCTAGTAAATCCTCTTACCTATGTATAAATCTAATATATATACTCCAAAGATAAAAGTATACACATCTATAACTGAGTCAATAATAGACATGATATTAAATATATTCAATCAAGAAAACATAACGTCCATAGTTTATGGGGGAAACAGAAAATTGGTTCTGTAGGACTCTGATACTTTGAAAAAAGGTTTAAAAACATCTTAGACACATTCTCATAAGGATATCGAAAATCTGAATCCCTGTGAGAAGCCGCCTATTAAGTTGAAATTTTAATGAGTAAATGATGGACACTGTAGTAACAGATCTAAGATTTTTATTTAGAAGGATACCATTAGTCATACAAACATAACTGTCAAATTTGTATATTTTTCCTTAAAATTTCACATAATCCTTTATTACAATTATATTAAGATACTTCATTTTTTATCACTAGCTAATTTGTATTGATATCATTAAGATAGATGATTATATTAATAATTAATAATTTTGTTCTTTATTTTTTTATTCAAATCACGACTATGACGTGTGATTACTCTATTATAACCAAATTAAATAAAAAATAAAATAGAAAACAACATTTCCTAAGAAATCATAGATTTTAAAATACATTACGTTAATAAGTTAAAATGTCAAAATAAGTTATGCATTTAAATTAATATTCAAGTACTTAGTTTTTTATTCAAACTATGTTTGATTTAAAAGTATTAGAAATAATATATGGCTATCTAACTTTGATTAATACATATCAAATGAAACAATAGAAATTGTGTAACTACGAGTAAGAAACAAACTTTAAAAAATCACAATGAAACAACAGTATCTAACAAAAAGCAAAAAGCAATTAAATTTATGAGAAAGTAAAATAAAAGTGCCAATAGACCAAAAATTTGAGTAAAAGAAGTCATAAAAAAATTAAATTTAACTAGTTGAACACAAAAGAAGTTAAATTTAATGTCAAAAGTTAGTAAAATCATAAAAAACAACAACAAAAATATGGAGACATTGTCAAATTGAGACAGTGAAATTTGAACTCAAGAACTGTCTTTTTAAAAAAATGTCAATCATCAATGGGCTATGTCATAATCCACAGGAGCAAACTATAAATTAATCCTATATATCATACAAAAATAGTTATTATCGAAAACATAAAAAAATAAAATCGAGGGATCAAGAAGGCCATGTGCCCCTTCTTGATCCTAATGTGCATCCGCCCCTGAGACTGGCAGTGCGAGTACTTAATGACTATAAATAAAACTTATGCATGTATGAGCAAGGACAAATATAAAAGTATCCCTATCCATGACCAATTTATTTATAAATATATTTGTATTATATCAGAATTATAATCGTGTGTCGCTCACAACCCTAACCTAACAATATTTTTTTAATTCTCACTACAAGAATTTCGCTAAACAACTACAAATATTTTTGTTGCTAAAAGTTCGAAAAATCTTTTGCAATTTATTTTGGTGATGAATGTATCGTCACTAAAAAGTCATTGGTAAAAAGCCCCGACGTTGCCTTTTACCAACAAAATAGATGTTCCAACGTTAAAGAGTTTTGACGATGACGGTACTTTTGTCACTAAATAGTATTAGCGGTAAATAAAGTTTCCTAGGGAAAACTATTTAGTGACGGATGTCATATCATCATTAAAATTTCCACGACAAATGCTTTTGTCACTCATTTTTATCAGCGACGGTCCACTCACTACATTAGCTAACTTAGCCATCAAATAAGAGAATTCGTATATTATATTTCTCTGAAATCATCTTCATTATTATTACAACCATCATTCTCTCTTCATTCATTGTCATCTTCTTCATCTTGCCACCGCCGCAAGCCGAGTGTAAAAGATCTTTTCTGGTATGGAGAATCCTCTATGAACAAGTAATAAAGATCATAATTTAAAGAGAGAATGAAAGAATAAAGACACCATCATTTATGTGAAAAATCTTTAAAGGAAAGAAAAACCACGGGAAGATTGTTGATATTCATTTATGTAAATGATTTTACATAGTAGTTGATGAGAGAAGCTTTTAGTTGAGGTTTGCTTATGTCTCTTTTTTTTCTTTTTACATGAGCCTATACTTATAGGCTTACAATAATAATAATAATAATAATAATAATAATAATAATAATAATAATAATAATAATATCAGATGTGGTCAGGCCTAGGATAACACCCATTCGTGGGATTCCATTTCTTTTTTATCTTACATCTGTCACACTCAGTCACCCATCAATCGCTACCACATGGCAGTTCCCTGGTGACTGAACAATCTGTCTTGTCCAAGTGATGCAGCTTACCCAATCAATCACGGCCACTTGACTGTCAGTCTGAACCCTCCTTTTCTTTCTGATGTTTTGTCATGTCCAAGAGGTAATGATTCCTTATCCTCGAGATGTCAGTTTCCATTCTTGAAGCAGTGATCCTTGTTCTTGTGATGTAGGTTCCCATTCTGAAGGCGATGATCTTCTGTTCTCGAGATGTTTCGTGACTTCAGCCAATCATTCATTTCTGCTTTCTCGACGCTTCTCATGAGTCATGGGCAAGTCCTTTTTGTTCCATGAAGCAGCAAAGTATTTTTTTAGCTGTTCATTTGCCCCTCATTGTGCTTCGGTGAAGTTCGTCAAAGTACAATGAATGCTTCCAACACATGTTTGATTTTGGTAGGTTTGATTCTTTTCTTTTTTATAGAGTTTTCGGTCTAGATCGTGCCATGTGTCATGTGAGATTTTGCTTGTTCACTTTGAGAGAAAGGCTTTAGGTTCAAATGAAAAACCATGGTCCCGTTTTGGCCTTGAGTTTCAGGATCATCCGCTGAGTTTCAAGAAATATTTCATCTTTGATTTCTATTATGAATTATTTGAGCATCGTCTGATCCGTTTAAACAAGGATATCTCTGTTTTGAAGTTTCTGATTTTCCTTCTGAGAACGATGTCTATGGGGATAATTACTATTCATTAACTGTTTCCACTTCATTATCTGCATAGTTCATATTGTTTGCAGCCTATTATGACTGGATATTATTAATATTGTTTACTTATTTACTTACATGAATAATTGCTTATATCTAATCTTACTCTCCGCCCAAGTGGCTGGTTATTCTTATAATTGATTATATCTTTGTATTATTTGTTTGCCTAATTTGTGAATCTGTTTATCAGAGGCTGACTTATCAGTTTCTTTTTGGTTAGCTTCAGAGACCTAGGTAAGGCCTCTTAGATACGTAAATCTTGAGGGTAGGGTGGTTGTAGAGGCGAAAGGGAGAAGAGTGAAGCCTAATAGGAGGTTGTAGAAGTCACCACGAGGTTGGTAACAAAAAATACAATATGAAATTCTCAATAATAAGAATAATTTAGTTAGTTGAGCAATGAGTGGATTATTTAGGAGTAATTCTTCTAGTAGTAATAGGTCAACAATAACCTCAATACCTGACATAATAAATGATGAACACATTGAATTAACAGATGATCAAGTAGATCATAGGGTATGAAATATACCTAAAATCCTCAATAAAAATATTTATAAATCAACATGCTCTGTTGCTTCTTTCAAGCCTCAACATCATGTAAAAACAATTGAAAAAATATATGCTCTTGGAAAAGAGCATGAAACATGTCAATTACTTTCCTCTGATGCAATAAAGCATCATATTCAAGAAGGATATAGTTTTCTTCATTTTGGTTTAGTCTAGATTGGAGTAAAACCACTCACAAGAAGAGGCCTAAATACCTCTGTCTTATTAGCCTTGCGAGATGCAAGATTTACAAATTTTAATGATAGTATTTTAGGATTAATCGAATCTTCACATTGTAATGATCCAATTCATTTTGATTATTTTCCTGATCTATCTATTAGTTTAGCAGATCCCCATATTTTAAAATCATTAATTTTAAATATTAAAACTAGTGGTTACCAAGTCTTAGAAGGCACCCAACCTCTAGCTTTAATATTTAGAATTCATTACAAAGTAACCAAAACAAATATGAATTTTCAAGCTATCAATAGAAGTCCAAAGAATCAAACCATATTGATACAATCTAGTCAAAGTAATGCCAATATTAGAGTCCCTACAATGATTAGGTGGTCTGATATTAATTTACCAATAAATTGGCTTTTAACTAATGAAAGTCAACCTACCCAAATTCAAAGACCAATTGAAGATGTAGATTACATCCAGCAGTACATGGATGGTACTGTAAAAATAAATTTTCAATCATCTTCTAGTCCACAAATTAGGGAGTATAGCCAGTCTAGTACTCCTAGGAATTCCTTTTCTGGATCATCCATTGGTAATGATCAAAGTTTTAGGATTTAACACTTAGAACAAGAATTAAAGAAATTACAAATTTAAAATTTAAAACTTAAATGCATAGCCACAAGTTCTCAAGTTAGTCAGCTAGTCTTTGATAATAAGTCTAGACAATCTGATGAAACTGAAGCACCCACTGGATCAGATTTCCAAGGAAACCTTCATTCTGTCAATCCTCAACTCTTAGTTCTGAATATAGGAATCTTGAATCAAGAATATGAACCCGATTGGGAAGGTCTAACCCAACATAATAATGACCCAAATAATCTAGATAGACGTAATAGATTTAGAGATTCATATGATATGAATAAAAGAAAAGTCATACTTACTGAATGGAAGGCATTCATGCAAGAATTTAAAATTGATATATTTTTTCAAGATTATGTTGAAGATATTTACGAAAGAAATATCAAAGTAATTTCAAAATATAAATGGGTTAAGGAAGACTGTAGTGTAGTATCTACTAGTCATCCTCCTTCTGAGAAAATCATGATTAATCATAAAAATTCCTTAATCACTGCTTCTCCTTTCAAAATTACAAAGGAAGAAGAACCAAACAAAAAAGTAGTTGAACAACTCAACTATACTAACCAGAGTCTAATTACAATAGGTAAGTAGTTAGACAAAATTGAAACTAAGGTTGATGTTTTCAATGAACCTAAGCCCAGTGAAACCCTGAAAGAAAAACCTTTAATAAATCTTTTAGATAAAACCACTTTAAAAATTATTCCAATTAATAAAAAAAAATTGATAAAATGATTCAGGAATTAAAGAATAAATCCACTGAGTCATCTTCCTCTGTTAAAGTTGTTAACCAAGACAATAGTTTAGATTCTAAGTATGAAAAAATTGATGAAGTATTTCAAGAATTGAAAGTAATTAACCAAGATGATAATACTGATTCCGATAGTCATAGGTCAGAATCAACCTACGAATCATCCACAATAGATGAATTTTCAAATATTAACAATATTAAAAAAAACATTTAAGAATTTAGAAATTAATAAATTAGAAAGAAAATGGCATAAGAAACTCATGCCTCCTGATATTCAAATTACTGAAACTTCTCTTGTTAATCGATTTTCTGTTTCTGTAGAAAAATTATATGAATGGAATATTGATGGTCTTTCTGAACAGGAAGTCCTCAATAGATTACAACACATAGCAATGGTAGCTAATAGCTACATTACCTCTCACAGTTTATTTCATGAAGAAGTAATAAATCTTCTAGTCACAGGATTCACAGGAATGCTTCATTCCTGGTGGGAAAAACATCTCACACAAGAATCCAAAATTGTCATTCTTTCA
Source organism: Datisca glomerata (assembly GCA_003255025.1). Classification (NCBI taxonomy): domain Eukaryota; kingdom Viridiplantae; phylum Streptophyta; class Magnoliopsida; order Cucurbitales; family Datiscaceae; genus Datisca; species Datisca glomerata. The sequence goes on from QANY01008651.1 coordinate 2,179,192, forward strand.
GCAATTAAGATTGATGCTGAAGGAAACCCAATTATTGGAGAAAATCAGGAAAAAATACCGATGGTATAAATACACTCCTCTACACAAAAATTGAACACTTCATTGATACGCCAAGTAATATTACTTCGCATATTCATGATCAATTAACAAATCTTTGGTGTCCAACATTAAGTGATTTTAATTGGTATAAGAATATATTCTTATCCAGAGTAATGTCAATGGATGATGGTAATCAACCCTTTTAGAAAGAAAAATTTATTAATGGATTACCCAATCTTTTTGCCCATAAAATAAGGACAGTCCTTAGTAATGACCTAGGAAATAAAGACTATGATAGTCTAACCTATGGAACCATAATTACTATAATACAAAAAGAAGGATTAAAAATGTGTGTTGATATGAAAATCAACAAACAAATTAAAAAAGAAAGCAAAACTGCTAAATATGAATTAGGTAATTTCTGTGAGCAATACGGTTTACCCTCTATTGCCCCTTCTCAGAAGAATAGAAAAAAATCTCATTTAAACCCTAGAAGGACTCATAAGCCCTATAAGAAAAATTACCACAAACATAAAAATAAAAATTTTGATCAAAATTTTTCTAAGAATAAAAACTTCTCTAGGAATAAAAATTATTCCAGAAAAAGGTTTAATAAAATTTTTGATAAAACTAATATTACGTGTTTCAAATGTGGACAGAAAGGCCACTTTTCAAATACTTGTCAAGTCAAGAATAAAATTAATCAATTAAAAATTTCTGAAGTTGATAAACATGAATTGTTTTGAATCTTAAAAACAATTGATTATAATGACAGTAATAGTGAAGATTTAGGAGAATATGAAACCCTAAATTCTTTGAAACTGAATCCTCAAGTTCTGACAGTGATTCTCCTAACATCACTATGGGGTGTAGGGATAGTTGTTGTCAAAATATCAATGTCCTAAATAAAAATGAAGAACAAGAAACCCTCTTGTTAGATTTAATTTGTAAAATTGAAAATCCTGAATTAAAATAAGAATACATTGAAAGACTTAAAAAGATAATCCTAAAGAAAGAAAATACTAAGTCTAATAATAATAATACTACAAGTCTTTCACAAACCCTTGAGAAATTCAATAGGATAAAAGGAAAAGAAAAGGAGGTTACCTTACAGGAACTTCAAAAGGAAATTAAAGACATTAAAATTGAAATAAAAGATTTGAAGAATTCAAATACTGAAATAAAAGAAGAATTAAATCTTTTAAAAATAGAAAATCTAATTAATAAACAAGAAATAGGTGAACCTAGTAAATTATTAATTTCTGATAATGAGATTAAAGAACTCATAAACTGTCAAGACAATGATGAACATTTCATCCAAATCCTCAATCACATAAAAATAAAAAAAATGACACATAATGGTTAGAATAATCATTCAAGATTTTGATTTCACAACAATGACTCTTGTTGATTCGGGAGCAGATTTGAATTATATGCAAGAAGGACTAGTTCCAACCAAGTAGTTTAAGAAGAAAAAAGAATATTTGTCCTCTGCTAATGGTACTCGTATGCATATCAATTATGAAATACCCACAGTTCATATTTACCAAGACAAAATATGTTTTAAAACATCATTTGTCTTAGTAAAAATTATGACTGACAAAATTATCCTAAGTCTACCATTCATTGCCCTGCTATACCCATTTTCAACAGAGTACGATGGAATAATTACCTATGTCATGAATAAACCTATAAAATTTAAATTCCTCTCTTTTCCCAGTAATGAAAAATTAAAAACTCTAAAAGAAAAATCTATCTCTAATTCAATAAATCTCATTTTTTGTAAAGAAAAATAATTATGTTTTTTACAAGATGAATTAAAATTTAACAGAATTGAAGATCAATTTCAGAGTTCTATTCTTCAAAATAAAATTAAAATATTTGAACAAAAAATCTATAAAGAATTATGTTCTGATATTCCCAATGCTTTCTGGCACAGAAAGCAACATATTGTCAGTCTTCCCTATACTAAGGGATTTGATAAGAATAATATCCCAACAAAGGCAAGACCAATTCAAATGAATTCGGAAATACTTGAGTTCTGTAAAAAGGAAATTACGGAACTTCTCAATAAGAATATTATTAGAAAAAACAAATCTTCTTGGTCCTGCTCGGCCTTTTATGTCCAGAAGGCCAGTGAAATCGAACGAGGAGTTCCTCATTTATCAATCAATTATAAGTCCCTTAATAATGTTTTAGAATGGATAAGATATCCAATACCAAACAAAAGGGATTTAATAAATAGACTTGGAGATGCAGTAGTATTCTCTAAATTTGATATGAAATCTGGATTTTGGCAAATCCAGATAAATGAAAGTGATAAATATAAAACACCATTTGTAACTCCATTTGGCCATTAAGAGTGGAATGTAATGCCTTTTGGCCTTAAAAATACTCCTAGTGAATTTTAAAATATAATGAATGAAATCTTTAATCATTTTACTGATTTCTCAATTGTTTACATTGATGATATACTTATTTTCTCAAAAATAATAGAACAACATTGGAGACACCTTGAATCATTTATTAGGATAATAAAACAAAATGGTCTAGGTATCTCTGCAAGAAAAATTAGATTATTTCAATCTAAGATTAGATTCTTAGAATTCGAAATACACCATTCTATAATCAAGCCAATTGACAGGGTAATACAATTTATTGACAAATTCCCCAATGAAATTCTAGATAGAACACAATTGCAAAGATTTCTAGGATCTTTAAATTACATATCTGATTTCTATAATTAAATGAGAATTGATTGTAAGCCTCTCTTTGACAGGTTTAAAAAGAATCCCCCTCCTTGGACAACTGTCCATACTAATTTAATCAAAAGAATTAAAATCCATGTTAAGACACTTCCTTGTCTTGTCATTCCCACTAACAATTCTTTTAAAATTGTCCAAACTAATACCTCTGAAATTGGATATGGAGGTATTCTGTTACAAAAGATTTCCCCAGAAGCACCTGAACAAATTTTAGGTTTACATCTGGAACGTGGTCTCAATCACAAGTCAATTGCAGTACTATTAAGAAAAAATTTTATCTGTTGTATTATGCATACATAAATTCCAAGATGACTTGTTAAATAAAAAATTCTCGTTAAAAATTGATTGTAAATCTGCTAAGCATGTTCTAGAAAAGGATGTTAAAAATATAGCCTCCAAACAGATCTTTGCTAGATGGCAGTCTATACTTAGTATTTTTTATTTTAATATTGAATTTATTAAAGGAGTTAATGATTCAGTCCCTGACTTTTTAACACGTGAATTCCTGCAGGGGCAACAAAAGGATGGGGTCTAGGCCCCAAGCTTCCGGGAAAATGGCCAAAGGAGAATCCTCCACACATCAATTGGCCCTTAAGGCCCAAATCAAAGAGGAGTCTTCTACTCCAAAAAATACCTAGTTAACGGTTCTCTGGTCTACCAGACCTAATTACCAAAGTGTTTTGGTCAATCAATTTGACCCATTTATAGTTTCTAAACATTTTGACCCACAATTGGTCATCAACCAACCACGCACCAATTATAGAAAATCTTCTCATTATCATAGGAAAACCCCCAGTAAAAATCTCTTCTATATTGGACACCCATTCACCCATTTTAAAAATCCAATAGAAATAGTGAAGGCTCATTACCTTCCTGATTCTCATTTCGTCCCTGGACACAAGGACGAAACCCTTAGTTTCTACAAAGATATTCTCCTAGAGACAAAAATCAATAAATGTCAAACCTATAAACAGTACAGAAGGAAAAATCATTTATCATTCCTTCTACATCCTCAGAATAATAACTTTAGAGCAATGAAAAATCCATCCCTCAAGGTTAATACCCATTTTAAATAAAAAATAATATAATTATTTTGCTATATTGATGCATGACAAACAATTTTCTTGCACCAAAATAGTGAATTTAGCCATTCTTGGTTTTTAAATTTTGAAAAAAATTTAAAATCAATTTATCAAAATGGTTTTTAAGATAGTGGATAATCCATGGTCCTGTCTTTGAAATTTTTCCCGAATTACAACAGAGTTATAGTTTATTTTTAAAATTATTTAAACCCTTAATAGTGAGGCCTATTTTCCTCCAATAATTTATTTTGTAACTAAATTCAAAATTCCTTGGATTCTTAAATGGCAATACGCCATTGAAGGAGAAATCCTCACCAGACAATACTATGTAAAATGGTGGGACAAATTCAGTACATTAAAAATATCTGCCTCCATACATGAAGAATTAGCAAAATCTCACCCTCAGATAAAATCTCTCAAGCCTCCAGTGGCCTCCTTAAAAATTAAGGAATCAGATAATCAGGCTCTACAAATTAACCAATCGTCAAATTCCTCCCAAAATCCGAAATCCACCATAAGACCTTCTTCAAAAGGCAAAATCAAGTCCAGAAAATCCAAAGAAAAACAAGAGTTAATACAAAAAATTCTCATTCTTCTTGAAAATAATACAAGTTCTAACTCTGAATTCTCAGTAGAATCAAGTCACCCCAAGAACAAAAAGAGTCAATCTCCATCTCAAAAATCAAAGGGAAAATCTCATGTTCGGTCTCTTCCCCGATGGGCCCATGATCCCTTCCAAGATTCTCAGGACACTTTTAAGGATGTGGACCTCAGTGAAGATGAAGATGAGTAGTTTCATTATTGGCAAAATGCCAATACGACAATTAAGAGATCATGATAACACAAAAGCACAATGCAATGATCATCATGCTCTTCAACACAATCAAAGGACAAGTTCAGGATAACAATTATCCACCAACAGTCTCAGCCAATCATGACGGCTACAAAGGACTTCGCCTACCAAAGATTCTTTGTAATTTTTCTTTTTGTAATCATTATACTATTTACACTTTTTACTATTTTTAGTCAAAAGTAGTCAAAAGTATGCATGTGAAATGTTTTTACTTTTGTAGAATAGAATAGTTCAGATCAATGATGGGTTCCCGGTGAACTCCACTTTCCTCAGCTATAAATAGGTAGTCTCGCCCATTTGTGAATCAGAACTCATTTTACAACTCTTACTATTTGAGAGCTAAAACCTGTTTTGTGAAACAAAGCTTTCTTCTTCTACTCCTTTTTTGTAAATCTTTTCTTCTTTTTTCTTCAACATAAATTAGTGAGTGGGAGCACTAATTTATTTTTGCCAATAAACTCTGTTTGTGTAAATTTTTAATCTTACACCCTAATACAATAACTATTTTTACTGTTTATTAATACGGTTTTTACTATTTATCTTCTTGTCTCTTAATACCCCTCGTTTAAATATTGTTTAATTCCGCGCATTTTTGGTATCAAAGTCAAACCTGGTGGGGATAATTATTGTTCATTAACTGTTTCTACTTCATTATCTGCATAGTTCATACTGTTTACCGCCTATTATGGCTGGTTATTGATAATATTGTTTACTTATTTACTTACATGAATAATTGCTTATATCTAACCTTACTCTTCGTCCAAGTGACTGGTTATTCTTATATTTTGGTATCAACCTGTTCAATCCCAGGTTTGGCTCTGATACTGAAGTAGAAACCTGTTCATACTGTATTAAGAGACAAGAAGATAAATAGTAAAACCTATTCACTCCCAGGTTTGGCTCTGATATCAAAAGGCGAGAATTGAACATTATTTAAGAGGAGGTATTAAGAGACCAGAAGATACATAGTAAAAAGTGTATTAATAAACAGTAAAAATAGTTATTGTATTAGGGTGTAAGATTAAAAACTTACACAAACAGAGTTTATTGGCAACAATAAATTAGTGCTCCCGCTCACTAATTTATGTTGAAGAAAAAAGAAGAAAAGATTTATAAAAGAGGAGTAGAAGAAGAAAGCTTTGTTTCACAAAACATGTTTTAGCTCTCAAATAGTAAGAGTTGTAAAATGAGTTATGCTTCAGAAATGGGAGAGAGTGCCTATTTATAGCTAAGGAAAGTGGAGTTCACCGGGAACCCATCACTTACCTGAACTATTCTATTCTACAAAAGTAAAAAGATTTTACATTTCTACTTTTGACTAAGAATAGTAAAACGCATGAATAGTTGCCTAATTATTTGACAACTTAGTACAATAATTACAGAAGAAGACAAAAATGTAAAGATCCCTCGATAATTATTATCTCGGTCTTCGTGTCTTCATAATTACTCTGTCATGATTGCTTGTGGTTGAAATGTCATTGAGACTGTTGCACATTGGATCCCTTGATAATTGCTATCTTGGATTCTTGTGTCTTTTTTTATTTGTTGGAGAAATCATAATTACTGTCTCGAAAGTTCATTGTGACTATTGCCATTATTTGATTTTCTTGAAGATCACTATGATCGTTGCATTGTGCTGAGTTGTCAGATCAATTGATTCTTGGATCTTATTCTAACACTGGCATTTTGCCAAAGATAAATCCAATTGTTTACTGGTTAATTCGGATATGTTCATTATCACTAGGATCAATACTTTTGAATAGGACCTTCAATTGCTGGGGGGTAATTGATCTCTTTGGATTTTTCATTTAGTTTGGTGACTTGACTCTGCAGGTGATTCAGAGTCTGGTTCATTATTATCTTCTGAAAGGAGAATTAGAATTAGTTCTTCCTCTAATTTGAGTTTAGGCTTGGTGGTTTTTGGTTTACCCTTTGAATAGGGTTTGGACTCAAGATTTGATCTGGGTTTAGAAGAATTTAGACTGGATAGTTTTATTTGTGGGGCTAGGTCAATGGGCTTATCAATTTTTAATGGAGCTTGGATAAATGGATTTGCTAGTCCCATATTGGGTTGGATACTTGCAAATTCATGGTTGATGGATGCAATAATTTTATGGGTATTCAATTTATCCCACCATTTAGTATAATATGATCTGGTGAGAAGTTTATTTTCAACCGAGTATTGCCATTTCAAAATCCAAAGTATTTTGTATTTTGTTTGTAAAATAAAGTATTTGGGGAAGGAAACCTCAATTGGTGAGAGCTTATAAACCTCTGAAAATATATTGAACCATTGTTGTAACTCAATTGGAAAACGTTCTAAGGCAAGACCATGAATGGACCACCATTTTGAGAACCGATTTGGAAAATCAATGTTGAAATTGTTATCAAAATTTAAAAACCATAAGTGAGAAATGTCACTACTTTGATGCAAGAAAATCTCATTCCATGCATCAATATAGTTAAAATAATTATTATTTTTATTTAAAAATATTTTTAAACTTAAAGAATAGATTTTCCAAACTTTCATATTTATGATCCTGAGGATAGAGAAAGAATGGTAAATGATTATTTCCTCAGAATTTTTGATTGGGCTAATTTTTATGGATTTTGTTTCTAAGAGGATATCTCTATAGAAACTGAGATTTTTGTTATTGTCTAGGGACATAATGGAATTTGGGAATGAAATGGGCTTTAGCAATTTGTGCTGGATCTTTCAGATGAGTAAATGAAGGCTTAATATGAAAGAGATTATGATAAATTGGTTGGTCAAGTGATTGGGCATTAAAAGATTGAGTATTTGAAAATGGGTCAAATTGTTTGACCAGGGTTAATTGGTAATCGGGTCTGATGGACCCAAGTATTGTTAATTGGACTTTATTAGGAGTAGAAGGCTCATCTTTGATTTGGGCCTTAAGGGTCAATTGTTGAGTCGAAGACTTTTCTATTTTTGAAACATTTATCACATATTTTCTTAAAGTGATATTGATTCCTTTTATCAAGAATTTCATAGCATACTTATGACATTTTCTAAATTCATTAGGTATGATGAAGAAAGTTTTTTTTAATACCAAAAATTCTTTTATCGTTTTATTTGAAAATTCAATTTTAGAATTTACTTGTCTCGATAGATTTTTAGTTAAAATTCCATTATAACAGATTTCATTATTTTTGCAAAAACCTATTTTCATATTTTTCTTATACCATTGAATTAATGTTGTATTGAAGTCATACTTCAACCCAACATGTTCTAAAATCTCATCCAATTCATCAAACCAATCATTTTTTGGATATTCAAATCCATTATGACCATAATTAATGGATGTGAGTTTTGGACAAAAAGCTATTGTCTTGTCATTGAGTTTCGTGATTTTAAAATAATTTTGATTAAATATTCTCACATTTACTTTCTCATATTCTAGTAGGTCAGGTTTCTCAAATTGTCCTATTGCAGAATCTTGGTACGATTTCCAGATTACAAGTAATGGGGTCATGAATTTAATTATTAATACATTGTATAAATTAAATATTGAAATCAAAATTGCTATAAATAGATTGTTACCTGGCAAAACTTTGTTTGGAATGAATCTCGAAACATGTTTTACAGATTTATAATTAATTAAAATAAATTTTTGATTTAATAAGGCAAATTGTATGAGATAAATTTTAAATTCTAGAAATCTATATTATGATTGAAATAATTTGATTTTTTTTGCAAAGATAACTAAAATATTTTGTTTTATTATCTGGGCACATAATTCAAAGTATTTCCAGTATTGTTTGTCATATTTAAAGGAAATGTTATTAATGTAAACAATCAAGAATTTCAACCAATATTATTTACTAAGAATGCGGTCAATTAAAAAATTGATTAAAGAATTCTATCATTATATTCTGAAATTGACTTGAAGCAAATTTAAGATCAAATAGTATTATCTTTGTCTTCTGCCAATGGTACTCATCTAAATTCTTTTGTATTCTTCTAAATCATCACTATCACTCTCATAGTGTTCTATTGACTCTACGATTCTAAACAATTCTTATTTTTCTTCATTAAAGATTGATTAATTTTGTCTTTAACTTGACAAGTTTTAGAAGAATGACCATTCTGGTCATATTTAAAATACTTAAGTCTATCTTTATCGAAAGAATATTTATAGTTTTTTCCTCTAGAATAAATTTTATTCTTGGAAAAACGTTTGTCAAAATTTTTATTCTTTGAAAAATATTGGTTAAAAATCTTATGCCTATTCTTATGGTATTTTCTCCTACCAGGCTTGTGAGGCCTTCTAGGTTTTGAATGAGAATTTTTCTCAATAAGGGGTAAACCATATTGCTCACAAGAATTGCCTAATTCATATTCTATTGTTTTATTTTTCATATCAGTGCATATTCCAAAAGCTTCCTTTTGTATTGTAGTAATAATCATACCATAGGTAAGACTATCATAGTCTATGTTTCCTAGGTTATTACTAAGGACTATTCTTATTTTGTGTGTGTATAAAATAAATTTTTCTTTCCAAGAGGGTTGATTGTTATCATCCCTTCACATTATTTTGGACAAAAATATATTTTTGTACTAATGGATTTTACTTAGGGTTAGACACCTAAGTTTGGTCAATTGATTATGGATATGTGAAGTAATATTACTCGACATTCCAATGAAGTATTTAACTATTGTGTAGAGAAGTGTATCGGTGGCATTAGGTATTGTTTTCTATTTTTCTTCAATATTTAGTGTTCCTTCAGGATTAATCTTTATTGCTGAAATGATAGTATTTTTAGATTCTTTTGTGAGATAATTTTTCCACCAGGAACGTAGCATTCCTGTGAATCCTGTGACTAAAAGATTGATTACCTCATTGTGAAGTAAATTGTGTGTGGTAATGTAGCTGTTAGCTATCATTGTCATGTGTTAAAATTTATTGAGAACTTCCTGCTTAGAAAGTCCATTAATATTCCATTTGTGCGATTTATCTGTAGAAACAGAAAATTGGTTAACTAAAGAATTTCCATAAATTTGAATATCAAGAGGAATATGCTTTTTAGGCCATTTCCTTTCTAATTTATTAATTTCTAAATTTCTATGTGATTCTTCAATATTATTAATGTTTGAAGATTCATTTATCGTGGATGATTCATAGGTGGATTCTGACCTATTATTTTTTAAATCTAAATTATTGTGTTGATTAATTACCTTTAATTCATGAGGTATATTATTAATAATCTTTTTAGATTTAGTTTTAGATGATTCTAAATTTTTAATTGATTCTTCAATATTATTAATGTTTGAATATTCACTTATTGTAGACGAATCATAGGTGGACTCTGACCTATGGCTTTCTGGATCTAAACTATTATCTTGATTGATTACTTTTAATTCATGAAGTATTTTATCAATCTGTTTATTGAGGGGAACCATAGTTGGAGTGATTTTGTCCGAAAGATTTATTAAAGATTTTTCTTCCAGAGTTTTACTAGATTCAGGTTTATGAAGATCATCAACTTTATTTTTAATTTTGTCTAATTACTTAACCTATTGTAATTAGACTTTGATTGGTGTAATTAAGTTATTCAACTAATTTTTTATTTGATTATTCTTCTTTTGAAATCTTGAAAGGAGAAACAGTGATTAAAGAATTTCTATGGTCAATGACGTCAGAGGATGATTTTTTAGTTTCAAAACATTTTAATGTTTCTTCAACTTTGTTAACGTTTGAAGATTCATCAATTGTGTTAGATTCATAGGTTGATTCTAACCTATGGTCTTCTAAATTTGAACTACTGTCATCTAATTCTTGAAGTTTATTATTAGTAAGGTTTTCAAATTCTGAACAATTATTTTGATTATCAATCATACCATAATAAGATGATTACTTAGTTTTTAAATTTTTTAATGTTTCTTTAATATTTGAAGATTCATTAATTATGGAAGATTCATAGGTGAGTTCTAACCTATGAATATCTAATTCAAAGATATTGTCATGGTTACCAACATTGACAGATGATTTAATTTGTAAATCTTTGGATGGTTCCTTAATACTATTTGAAGGTTCATAGGATCCTGACTTACAAGATTCTTTAATTTTATGTTTCGAAGAATTATGAATTATGGATGGCTCATAGGTTGATTCTAACCTACGGTTATCTGATTCTAGGACATTGTCTCTTAAAGATTTTAACCTTCTAAGTATTTCTTCATCAAGAGTTTTCTCATAATGAAGTTGGAGAGGTTTAATGAAATCTTTATTAGGCTGAGAACTTTTATGATTAATTAGGATTTTTTCAGGTGGTGGATGACTGATAGTTACCACACTGGAGTCTTCCTTGACCCATTTAGATTTGGAAATTATTTTAATATTTTTCTCATAAATATCTTCGATATAATCAAGAAAAAATATGTTAACTTTATATTTTTGCATGAATGCCTTCCATTCAGCAAGTATGATTTTTCTTTGATTCATATTATATGAATCTTTGAACATATTACGTTTATTTAAATTTTCTGGGTCATCATTGTGTTTATTTAGACTTGCCCAATCTGGTTTGTATTCTTGCTGCAGAATATTTGGATTCAAATTTTTTGAATTTTTGAATTTTTATTTTAATTCTTTAATCCTAAAATCTTGATCATTATTAATATATGATCCAGAAAAGGAACTCTTAGGGGTATACACCCTAACTTTAGAATAAATATTGGTAATTAATTTTATTAGATTGTTTATTATTAAGGTTTGTCTGACTTTCTTGAAAATTTATTCCTTTAGGTTCTAGACCTTTAATTTTTATTTTTTTTTTAATTCTTGCTCTATTTGAATCCTAATGGATAATTTAGAATTGAAATTCTTGTTTTTATTAAATATGTTCCATACCCTATCATTTACTTGATTAAAGTTTTCAGAATGATTTTCTTGATCATCTGAAAGGTATTCGAAATGATCATTCTGATCATCTGATGGGTATTCAAAATATTTATGATATACTTGATCATCTGTAAATTCAAAATATTCATCATCCACTATGTTGGATATTGAAGATATTATAGACCTAATGCTACTAAAAGAACTACTTCTAGATAACCTACTGATTGCTCAGAATAATTAAATTATTCTTATTATTGAGAATTTCATACTGTATTTTTGTTACAAACCTTGTTACCTCCTACTAGGCTTTACTCTTCTCCCATTTTCCTCTACAATCACCCTACCCTCGGGATTTACATATCTAAGAGGTCTTACCTAGGTCCCTAGAGCTTAACCGAAGCTGGTACGTTAGTCTCTGATGAACAGATTCACAGATTAGGTAAACAAATAATATAGAGAAATAATCAATTATAAGAATAATCAGCCACTTGGGCGGAGAGTGAGATTAAATATAAGTAATTATTCATGTAAGCAAATAAGCAAACAATATCAACAATTAAACCAGCCATAATAGGTGGTGAACAGTTTAATTAAGCAGAATTAAGTCGAAACCCTTAATGAACAGTTCCGTGCATTTTGGTATCAGAGCCAAACCTGGTGGGGATAATTACTGTTCATTAACTGTTTCTACTTCATTATCTGCATAGTTCATACTGTTTGCCGCCTATTATGGCTGGTTATTGATAATATTGCAATTGATAATATTATCCATTAACTAACTAAATTATTCAGAATACCTAATATATATAAATAATTATCGATTTATTTATCGATAAGTGGCACTACAGTTGTGCACAATTGTAGTGAGTCCAACTGCAATTGAAAATTTTATAATTAAATATTATTTAATTTTATCTCAAAAAATCAGATACGTCATTATCTAGAATATACACATATATTATTCTAATGGCCTAAGTTGTTGAAAGAAGAAGAGATAATCAGTTGATCAGATCATCAGTTCGCCAATCAAGAGTTGAATTGAGAACACGATTAGCGTCAGAGAGATTTTATTCTGCGATTCAACGTTAATCAAATCTCTAAAAGAATATTCAACACGTCCTTTTAGAAAATCATCTTAGTAAAGTCGTTCTCAGTAAATCTCTAGATCTCATGTGTTGAGAACATCTAGAGATAGAAAAAGTGTCTTATAATATTCTACGTGCTCACACACACCCTAGTGCGTTGAGGATTGACTTGAAAGATTTTGGTGTGGATCTCAGAGTCTACTAATCGTTGTGACGATTTTGTGGGAACGAATGATAGATCAATTTTTGCAAGGACACTTGATATAAACTACAAGATGTATATGATTTCTAACCTTGTATGTTGTAGATTTAACTTATAAAAGGCCACGCATCTCGATGACCAGCAAGTGGTATCAGAACGATCTTTATATATTTTCATGTTAAATGCTGTATGTGTTTTCTTGCATTATTCATATAATATGAGATATGTATGATGATGGATGGTTATGTTTTTTGAATGTATGAAAAATAATGGATCGTTAATTGTATGGTGATTAATGGGTTAGGCTTTGTTTTAAATTTTTCTAGATCTTGCGTTAGCCGAATTGAGGCGTAAGAATTTTTATAATTTTATTTTTAATATTATTGTAATTATTCCGAACGCGAGAAGGCGAAGAACGCACGAGACAAACGGCAGAAATTTATTGTTCATGTGAAAACACTGTTCGTCCACAAAAACAATGTTCACGCCAGAAATTTACTATTTTGGCTGAGGTGAACAAAGCCGACGCTACTCTATTGGTGGTGAATAGTGGCTGTCCGGCGCGGCAGGCGGCTGCCGGCGGTGAGACGGGCAGCGGTGGTGATGGACGACGATCGGAGAATCCTATCATCGGTGACAACTGTTGTCACATTTAAGGAAAGTTCCCAACAAACCATGCAACCAATTCTATCACCTAAGTGTTTCATTAAAACCCAAACTCTTTTAGTTATCCATTTAAATTTTAAAATTAATGTAATTTTAAAATTAATTATTAATTTTTGATTTTATAAAAATTAAAAATTAATAGGTTGATTGGGTTTGACTAAATCAAATAAAATGTTTATTTGATTAAGTTAAAGTCAACTATATTGAAAGCGATAATTATAGAAATTGGTTTTAATTAAGAAAAATAAATATTTTTAATTAAAAAAGATATTGTTCAAAGCTTAAAAATTATGAAGATGGACATCCGAAGGAGAAGGCAATATTTTTGGGAAATATGTATTCTTGAAGTCTGCTTTATAATTTTATTTCTTTATTTCAAGGGTTGTAATTTAGAAATACCCAATAGTCACTCGGTCCATTATTATTTTATTTAATTGTTAAATAATTATTTAATTGTTTTGATAACATGTCCATTCGTGATGACATGCCATACATGAAAATCCCACACAGTTTTATTTAATCATGCATCTCATCTGTAGAAACATGATTTATTATGATTGTCCTAATATGTTTATATGTATTACTTTATGAAATCAATTGCATGTAAACTGCAAGGTTTTAACTAGTTAAAACTTGGTAATCACACCATACTAAAGGCTATAGTAACCTTTAGGTTAACCGACTTTAGTAAAAGAGTTTTATTAAAGTTTGATGAATATAATTAATTAGTAATCTAAGTTCACCTAATTATGACTTAGGCGCTTCAGAAAGTTAAATGAACTTAGACCAATAAGATTGGATTAACTGATAATTAAATATTCATAGGGTTATTATTATAACTAGTAATTAATTTGGAATTAATTGATTAGTTAAAATCGAAACACATTATCCTAAAATAGTGAGTGGGGGAAGGTTGACATGTCAATGTAACATTTGGTCTCCATCATTAGTACAACACCGTGAGGTGCAGTGAGGGCCTCGAGATGGCTTTGTTTTCATTCCCCTAGGGAAGGTTTCAAGCTGTACCAATACCAAGGTTAAACTTCATAAGAAGATAGGAGGAAGTGATGTAGTTTAGTTTTGACTGACCCTAAGGCGACATATTCTAAATGAAATCATGAAATCTGAAATGATGGGATACACTCACAAAGTCACAATTAAGCTTTCATGTGGATAGTTGTGAATTGACTGAACAAGCGATACCTTACGGTTAAAAGAAAATATATGAGATATTTTAAGTTTTAATTAATAAGGATGATAATATCTCATAGACAGTCTGAGGTTAATTTGACCGATCCTAAGGCGACACATTAATCGTTGGGTTGTTTTATCGTGATTAGTAAATGCTAAATTTATGTGTTTATTATGATTACATTCATGCATCACGTTTACTTTTTGAATTCTAGATATTTATCAATTATATTGATTCATATATGTTTCGAATTTCAGTTATCAATATTATGTCTACCATGGGCAACCCTGTTACTGCTTTATTCGCCCTTGAGAAATTGAATGGTGATAATTCTGTTTGTTGGAAATAAAATATGAACTTAATGTTGATTTGTGAGAATCATAAGTTCATTCTTACTGAGGAATGTCATCAGGAGCCCGCTGCTAAATCCCCTAAGAATGTTATGGACAAATATGATGTTTTGATCATATCAAACAACAAGGCGAAGCGCTACATGCTTGTAAGCATGAATAATGTTTTGAGAATCAAGCATGAAAGCATGGAGACTGCCTATGAGATTATGAAATCTTTACAAGCAATGTTTAGACAGTAGTCCGATCAAAGTCGTCATGAGGCCACTAGGAGTAGTATAACAACTAAGATGAGGAAGGGTACTTCTATTCGAGAACATATTTTGAACATAATCAACATGATTCATGAGGCATAAGTACATGGGGTGACTATTGATGAACGGACTCAAGTTAGCATTATACTAGAGTCGCTCACAATAACTTTTTCTACGTTCACGACCAACTATGTTATGAACAAGTTACAATTCAACATGACTCAATTGTTGAATGAACTACAGACTTTTGAGTCACTCAATCTTAGGATAACTAAAGAGGGCAAGGCAAATGTTGTCGAGCAAAAGCCTTATTCCAATATTGTTAAGAACAAGAAAAGAAAGAAGAACAATGATAAGGACAAGAGTAAGAACAAAAGAGTAAAGAAATCCAAGACATCGCTGAAAGTCAAGAAGAACAAGAAAGACGGCAAGCCCAAAGGAAAGTGTTTCTTCCACTGTGAGGTTGAAGGTCATTGGAAGAGAAACTATAACAAGTATCTTTTTGAGCTGAAAAGGAAAGGTAAATGTGATTTACTTGTTCTTGAAACTTGTTTAGTGGAATATGATTTGTCATCCTGGTTACTTGATTTAGAATCATATCCCAACTCACAACATCTAGAACACCACAGTAAAATGGTGTTGCAGAGAGGAGACACTAAACCTTATTAGATATGGTTAGGTCAATGTTAAGCTACTCATCATTGTCACTTATATTTTGGAGATATGCACTTTACACAACAACTTTCATTTTGAATGTAGTGCACTCTAAGTCTGTAAGCAAGATGTTTTTAGAGTTATAGAATGACTCCAAACATAGTTTGCGTCATTTCCGTATATGAGGGTGTCCAACTCACGTTCTTAGACCCAAGACTGAAAAGTTAGACTAAAGGTCTGAGGTATGCATATTCGTAGGCTATTCTCTAGAGACTACAGGTGGGTACTTTTATAGTCACAGTGATCAAAATGTGTTTGTGTCAACAAATGCAACCTTTCTTGAGTATGATTATGTACAAAACTACAAACCTCATAGCAAAGTAGTTCTAAGAGAATTAGTGACTAATGAGATCAATTTACCTTTAATTTCTACTGATAAATGAAAAACCAGAGAAATCACAGTTCCTGCAATGTTGTAGCGAGAGGGTTGTGAGACAACCAATTCGCTATGAACTAGAGGCACATGTCCTAGTGTCAGACACTAATAAGGACAATCCATTATTTTATGAAGAAGCAATTGATGATCCTGAAAAGGAAAAATGGCAAGATGCCATGAACCATGAAATGGAATCTATATGTATTCCAATTTTGTATGGGAACTTGTAGATCCACCTGAAGATGTCAGGCCCATTGGATGTAGATGGATTTTCAAGAAGAAAAGAGGTGCAAATGGGAAAGTAAAACTTTCAAGGCACGATTAGTAGCTAGGGGCTATACACAAAGGGATGAAGTCGATTATGAAGAGACATTCTCCCCTGTGGCCAAGCTAAAATCCATTCACATCATTTTGTCCATAGCCGCTAGTTTTAACTATGAGATATGGGAAATGGACGTCAAGACAGTTTTTCTGAATGACTTTCTTGAAGAAAGCATCAATATGATGCAATGAGAAGAGTTCGTACAAAAGGGTCAATATCAGAAACTATCCAAGTTACTTAAATCCATTTATGGATTAAAGCAAGTATCTAGATCTTAAAATCTTACCTTTAATGAGATTATAAAGTCTTATGGATTCGAGAAAAATATTGACGAAGCCTGTGTTTATAAATACACCAAAGATAAGATATTGGTTTTCTTAGTTCTTTATGTTGATGATATTCTACTCTTTGGAAATGATGTAGAAACTTTGTCAAGGGAGATTCTCTATGGAGAATTCCAAGAAAGGTTAGCAACCGATCAAACATGGAATTGTCCTCTCCAAGGAACAATGTCCAAAGACACGTCAGGAGGAAGAGGATATGAGAAAGGTTATCTATGCTTTAGCAGTTGGAAGTCTCATGTATGTCATGTTATGTACGAGACCGAACATCTGCTATGCAATGATAATTGTCAGTCGTTATGAATCAAATCAAGGTTTGGAACATTAGATTGCAGTAAAGCACATTTTTAAGTATCTTAGGAGAACGAGAAACTATATGCCTGTTTGTTCAGGTGGAGACATAAACCCTACTGGATATACTGATTCTAATTTTCAGTCAGATAGAGAGAGTCAAAAGTCGACATCTAGATCAGTATTCACCCTAGGTGGAGGAGCTGTAGTCTGGAGAAGTATTAAATAATCCAGCATTATAGATTCCACTATGGAAGCTGAATATATAGCGGCTTGTGAATCTACGAAAAATGCGGTATGACTTAGAAAGTTCTATATTGATCTGGAAGTAGTTCCAGATATGGATAAGCCTCTGATCCTGTACTGGGATAACAGTCGGGCGGTAGCAAATTCCAATGAACTAAGGAGTCACAAGAGGGGCAAGCACTTATAGAGGAAATATCATTTTGTAAGAGAGATCATGCATCGAGGGGATGTGACTGTTATGGATAACATCAGAACAGAACCTGGCTGATTCTTTTACAAAGACACTTCCTGCGAAGTCATTTGAGGGTCACGTGCGTAACATGAGATTAAGAGAGATGTCACATTTGCTTTAGGGCAAGTGGAAAATTGTTGGGGGTTATGCCCTCAAAGGATGTGTATTAACATTTTGATATGAAATTTAAAGAGAATTACATTTTTCTTATAGTTATTCTTTTACATTATTGTTGAATAATTTATAAAAATATCTGAAAAATCCATATTCATTAATGTGATTATAATCTTGTATTAGTACGAGAGGATTAAGATCATAGATAATGAATAAAATTGTTAGCAAAATATTAAAGCATAAAATCTTTAAGAATGATTGCTAGTACGGTTCACTAAGCATTATGAATGCGTGTATATGGCATGACCGATGATGTGGTTAGATATCTTAGTGAATGTACTTTATATAATAAGATTGTATATGACATGACCGATATGAATTAATATCTTTATTAACATGCTGTTTATCATAAAGATTTAATACACATCAATTCGATGATGATATGTAGATCAGTCTGAATCCTGAGTAGTCATAAACTCATATGCATGCCTACTGGATCTTTTGATTCACTCGTTAAAGTCTGTTTATTAATCAGGCTAATGAATTTTGTTTTGGAGATTCAGTAATGTGGATGGCTGGAAACATGATCTTACAAGATTTGAAATCTAAGCTTTCCTAACGGATCGTATATTGGTTCTCTTAAGTGTTAATTCTAGAAGTGAATGGTTATTGAGCTCAAATTTAGAATAAGATTATAAATTAGTCATTCACTAGTGGATTAATGGTACTTAAAAATTAAGAGGTAATTAGAAGGGTAAAATGATAACTTTGACCAGTTCTAATTTACGAACCAATAATTGGAGGACAAAACTATATGAAATGATTATGTCAGTGGATTACATGATAATACTATGTAAATACATTCTATAATCTTTAAGAGTGCAATTCCATTTTTTTAGTTGAGTACTAATGAAATTAATAAATACAATTATTTAATTAAAGAGTTTAATTAATAATCTGATTTATTGGAGTTTAGGATTATAGGTTCATGATCCCCAAGTCACCTCTATACTACGATGTCTAGGGTGTGAATATTTCAGAACGTGAGAAAAGGAATTTGTAAAAAATAATTTTATTCTGGGGCAAGTACATAATTATGAGATAATTATGTGTGATTAATTAATCTTATTTATTAAATATAATTTTTGGAAGTTATATATATATATAATTATCAATTTTTTATTATCGATAAGTAAGATAGAATATCTAGTTTGTGAAATTAGATAATTAAATTATTATTAGATATTAATTTAAATCAACTAAACATGTTATTTGTAAAATAACAGATAAGTTAGTTGATAGGGTTAATCAGATATGTTAATTTTGAATTAACTGATATCTAGATAATTATCTGATTAAAATTAATATTTAATTCACAGTAATTGTCAGGTGTCAATCGCTGATAGGGTATCAGAAATTAGAATGGACTACTGTGGTGCCACGTGGCACTACAGTAGTAAGTGTGCAACACTGTAGTGCCACACGACACTGTAGTGGTGCCGTGAGGCACTATGCTGGCTCATGGCACACTGCAGTGCCATGTAGCACTACAGCTGTGCACAATTACAGTGGGTCGCACTGCAATTGATAATTTTATAATTAAATATTATTTCAGTTTATCCCTAAAAATATGATACGCTATTATTTAGAATATATACATATATTATTTTAATGACCTAAGTTGTTGAAAAAAGTTGAGAGAATTAATTGATCAGATCTGATCGGACGACCCTCAATCGAGGAACTGTCGTCTCTGTCGTTGGATACCAACGACAGAGAATCCTAATTCATATATAACGTATCTCCATATCTTTTTTTTAAATGACATGTCAACGTGTCGATGTCGTATTATATCAATGTCGCGTGTCAGTATACATGCTTTTTAAAATGTGTAAACTTAATCAAGTGCAACAATCCAATTTGTTAGTGCAATATTCATTTACTATAGGAGAAAAGGGGAAAAAGTTAAAGACTTTATGACCACGCGCCTAAAATGAAGTACAGAGTGGGCGACAGATTCTGAGAAATTGTAGGCTTGTAGCCAATAACGGCTCAAAGGCTCAAAGATTCGGGGACAATGTCTGGTCTCAGACTCCAGACACGCGCGTGAGAAATTAGAATGTTACGGTAGACACATTAGTAAACAGCGCACGGGTTCGTATTGGTTTTGGACTCGTGCGAGTCATATTCAAACTCAGTGGGCCCAACTACGCTGCTCTCACAGTTTGTTCGTGTTATGGTTTATTAGCTTTGTTTTTGGTCCCACAAACGCGTCTCCATCAATCTCAGCTGTTCGATTGCTACACTTTCTATCATCATCATTTGCAACCGCGCGATTTACTCCGTTGATTGAGAACATTCGTTAAAGGCTGACCAAGTGATTCGAATAATTTTTAGATAAATATATAAGTAATTGCAGCGATTTTGAAACTCACTTTAAAAACCAGTTTATGCCAACGACTTTTTATTGTGGATTTTAACTCGAGTTTCAAACATGAGAACATTTTTTTAAAACCATTATATTTCGTTAATCATGTTCAATTAGATTGCATCAATGTAGATGTGTGAGGGAGGTTAGGGATACTTCATTGCTATTAAATGGATCCAATTAGCAAGTTATAATTTAGCATTTTATCAAACGGTTCGGTGTATCATTTATTTTCATTCATTATAATTAATTCGAATCATCGATATCAAATTTAAAACAATCATGATTTGTTAAGTCATTGAACAGAAATTATAATATATGATGATTGTCGGAGACAATTAAATACCAAAGGAAGAATTGAGATTTGATTTTCATAAAAGAAGGAAAGGAAAAACAATATATTTCATTATGGTTTATGGTAATTTAAACATATATTTCTCCTTGAAAGTTTAAAGTTATCACAATGAAGAAGTTAATTTGATGAGATAAAGCAACTGCAACCCCACATCATGTTGGAATTTGAGATGAATATACCCTCACTTAGTACATTCACTTACGAGGATTAATATTCATGTTAGGATCAAATTTTGATCACTCATTTAATATTACGTATGTTGCATTAGAAAATAAGTTGTTCATTAAATATTCAAGAATATGGTTTTTTTAAGATATATTATAATTTGAGATGAAACTTTTGCAATTATTTAAACTCACTCGCTTCAAAAATATGTGGAGAAGATTAAAGGATTGAGCTAGCTTTAATTGTATAAAGAAAGACTTGAATCCAAATTAGATATTACACCTGGATTTAGATATTACACGTCGGACTAGGTGGCAGAGGTGCAACCAACGTCCATGTTGTGGTTCGTAGTACGGACCATACACTAATAGGGTAACTTCGCAAGCGGTCCCTCAGAAAAGGGCAAAGAAAAGGAGAACATAAAAAGAAAATAAACTGAATCCCCAAACTACCCCTACAGCAGTTTTCCCGCCATACGGAAACAAAATACGATTATTTCAGATTACGACAATGTCGATGATGATCATCATGATGCCCCATCTGACCTGTAGGCCCCACTTCACCTCTTCTCCCTCCCTCCCACCCTTCACTTTAAGAATCTACCTGTCCTCCATTACCCGCAAATCAATGCCCAAATAAATTCAAATATTCCAAAAATAAAAGTTATTTCTAAATTATATTGTAATTAATTAAATGATTTGTATATTAATTTCATAAATTACTTTAATGAACGGTGTAAAACTTAAAATCACAAGTGATTCATATATTGCAAAATTTATTTAAGAAAATTAGATAATTTAAAACATGATCAACAGAAAGATACATCAATGTTAATTAAACGCCTGTCTTATCAATTACACAAGTAGTTTTAAGTTTTAAGACTTAATAGAATAAGTGACTGAAGTATTTTAAAATTACTTTAGATAATTTAAAAGCTCAATGATTTAAAAAATAAAAACATAGATCGATGGTAATTATAAATGTTGGGCTTATCCGTCATTTTGAGTTTTGAGACTCAGTGGAATAAATGGTCCAAATTATGAAATTGAAAATTTTGAATAAAAAAAACAAATTTTGTTGGTAGTAATTACTTCTGCTATATATATAGTCTCATAGCGACGCATACCCTTGCCGTTTTGTTGTTAGCTATCCATTCAGTGCTAACATGCTATACGGTTCCACTCCCACTTCCCTCCGGTTCCCGGAACATCCAGTTCCGGTGCTTCTCATCCCCACCGTATTCACCCTCCTCTTCCTCATCAACCCCGTCATTTCTTGGCGTCCATGGCCCCACCTAGCCGAAATCAACGGCTCCGATGCGCCTCTCTTTGGAGACTCTAAGAAATACGAGGGCTCGTCGGACTTCGTTCACCTGAAGTACCACATGGGCCCCGTTCTAACCGCCAACATCACCGTCCACACAATCTGGTACGGAAGGTGGCAGAAGAGCCAGAAGAAGATCATTCGCGAGTTCATCAACTCAATATCTTCCGTCGATTCTAAAAAACCCTCCGTCTCCGGTTGGTGGCGCACCGTACAGCTTTACACCGACCAGACCGGAGCCAACATTTCCCGTACGGTGCGGCTGGGAGAGGAGAAAAACGACCGGTTTTACTCCCACGGTAAATCGCTCACGCGCCTGTCTATCCAGTCCGTGATCAAGAGTGCCGTCACGGCTAAATCTAGACCGTTGCCGATAAACCCCAAAAGCGGGCTCTACCTTTTGCTCACTTCCGATGACGTGTACGTTCAGGATTTTTGCGGCCAAGTTTGTGGGTTCCACTATTTCACCTTCCCCTCAATCGTGGGTTACACGCTTCCGTACGCGTGGGTGGGTAATTCAGCCAAGTTGTGTCCGGGTGTGTGCGCGTACCCGTTCGCCGTGCCAAATTACATGCCTAACCTTAAACCGGTAAAGTCACCAAACGGCGACGTCGGCGTCGACGGGATGATAAGCGTGATTGCTCACGAGGTTGCTGAGCTGGCAACGAATCCATTGGTGAACGCATGGTATGCGGGTCCAGACCCGATTGCCCCGGTGGAGATTGCGGATCTTTGTGAGGGGATATATGGGACTGGAGGAGGTGGGTCCTATACGGGGCAGTTAATGGACGGACATGATGGGGCCACGTACAACATGAATGGGATCAGAAGGAGGTTTTTGGTTCAGTGGGTTTGGAACCATGTGGTAAGTTACTGTACCGGTCCTAATGCACTTGATGAGTAACAGCGGTAACATTTAAATTCTATGTTACTGTAACCGTATCTGTGATAGTATCTCTATGTATGTTACAGTATCGTAGAATGATCTTAATTTCGGTCTGTTTTATTCTCTAAATTTTCCTCTTTAGGCTTAATTTGGTTATATTGTCTTCTTTTTTTGGGGGGCATATGGTTATGTGAGGTTAATCAGTGATGTTAATAACAGTTTTGCGTTCTATTTCTGTATACAAAATTGATCATCTTCCTTGTCTTGTCTCATTTGCATTTTATTATTTGACTTAAAATCTTTTTGGGCTCTTTAATTCCATTTACAGAAACTGAATAATGTTTATTTGTTTTTAGAATTTAAAAAAGGATAAATAGAAATATTAAAGTAAGATAAAAGGGACAAGTGTCGCTATTAGACAACCTGTGAACCAAATCTAACAAGTGTAGCTGTACCTTTTGGTTTGAATGAAGGGACCCACTCTTTTTGACATATTTCCATTTTTCAAATGACGAAATTTTGCACAGGGATTTGAGCTAATAAGGCTTCTTCAGTTCTGTTGTATTCCTATTCCCTTTTGAATAACATCAGTCACAGACCTAATGAGTGGCCTCGAAGGTCAAATGTCTTGACTCAAACCGAAAGTTTGATTCCATCACTATTGATATATTTATGTCTTTGATTACTTTTGATCTTGATATAAATGTTATGGAGTAGAACTCCACGCGATGATATGTGAATATAATATTTTTTTGTGAGAAAAAATATTTTTTTGTGAGAAAAAAAGAAAAGTATAAATTACTAATTAACTATGTTTATCATATAGAAAATTATACCCATTATATCATATGACCTAATCATCTGAATGCTTTCATTTGAAACGTTCACATTAAATGAAACGTTCACATTTGTGTATTTATAATGATCAATTTTGATATATTAGTCATACTTTATACATTATGTATCAATTTTACAGTAATTTAAGAAGTTCTATGATACTAATGTATCAATTTTACAGTAATTTAAGAAGTTCTATGATACAAACATTGGTCAAGCAGTTGAGGTGATTTTAACTCACAACATGTTTATATTATGTTATGCCTCTTGATTAGTATAGAAATTAGTTGTGCAAAACGAAGTCACATCCTCCAATTCACATGCATTTTACAAACATAACTTAAATGGAAGTAGGGTGTAAATATGTATTTGATTTCAAAACCATGAACTAAATTGAGAAAGTTAACATCTATGAGATCAAATTGATGGTAAAGACAAGCTTGAAAGGTGAAACATTTTGAGACATAACGTTCAAGCGGTTCGGTTGTAGAGTTTTACGAATAATGTTTGATGGCGTTATGAAATGTGAAATAAAAATAATGTAGGCGTAACTCCATACAAATCGAATGAAATGCGTGTCTTTTTATCTGTACCAGAGACTGTCGAATTGTGAGGGATTCTGTCGTTCTGACAGTAGTCTTGTTTCTTTCTTTGGTTCTTACAAAACTTTGGTCCTATAGAAGATTGTAGTACTTGCAATTTTGCAGGCATATAAATCTCAGTTATCATCTACTATCAATGTGAAAATTATCATTTCATTACCAGCTAATCAAATGAATTAATTTTAGATCAAAACTTTTAAATAGAAAATGTGGGATAAATGCCAATTGAGGTTGGTGAAGCATCAATTTCTAATCTAATTTGGGGGAAACCAGCTGTCTCTCACAAGAATACAAAATTAGAAAATATGGGAAAATAACTAGAGAAGTTATAGGTTTACCAGACACAAACTGATCATTGGATTGAAAAATTAACGATTAAAATCTATTCTGATTAATTTAAAAAAAATAAAAATAAGTTAACCTTTTTGTTTTCTGTATTAAACAGATCGAGACCATCTAAATATGAATCAATGGATCAGATTTAAAGGAGATGAGGCCTAGATCATATTGTAATCGGTAGACTCAATAATTTTTCAAGTAACTGCTTAGTCAACTAAGTTGTAATCATACTTCTTTAAAGAGAGTTTATGTTCAAAACTTCATTCATAGACTCGAGACGAAAACCCAAATAATTATAGTGAGATTTGCATGTGATTTAGAGTGGGATAAATTTCATAGTTCATAAGATATAAAGAAAATCTAATTTTCCTAATTTGACAAAAAGAGAACAGATGTGAGCAACTCAAGGAGTAGGTAGAATTTTAGAGAGCTACATTTATTGTCTTAAATCAGAAAAACATAATTTTACTTTTTTTAGGGAAGAAAGTATTTTCATTAAACTAAGTAATTATGATTGTATATTAATTTAATTGGTCATGGGGTGGAAAAGTAAAGCGGTGCCTGAAGGTTGGTCTTTGACCTATAACTCCTTTTGCTCATATTAAAAACTCACTTTATGTGTTTTTCTTGTCTAACCCATGATTTTACTTTTAATTATTGATGATGATTTAGTTGTTTATTATTGTTTTAGTGTCTTAGTGGTCTTTTCCTTGGGGGTAGTTTTGTCTTCACGTCTTGTTTTCTCTGTTGGTAAGACAAATATTTTCTTTTGATCAAGTTGAAGAGGCATTGATTCGCTCCAAACATGGAAAACAAAATATATATATATATATTTAGTTTAATCATATATAATTCATTCAATCTAATATGATAAGTCATTTCAGTCAAACTACATATAATTTGAATTCGAAACTCTTATGTATTTTTTATTAAAAAGATGGAGAAATACACAACTTAGAGTTTGAACCCCATAACAAGAGGATGACATTGTCACTATTACCAATTGGGCTACGTGTTTGTTCGGGTGGAAATTCATAAATTGACTTCTTAAAATAAAACTGTGACATTTACAATGATACGAGAGTGATCATCATTTTCATAATGCATTATCGTAATCTAGTAAAT
This sequence comes from Datisca glomerata, assembly GCA_003255025.1. NCBI lineage: Eukaryota > Viridiplantae > Streptophyta > Magnoliopsida > Cucurbitales > Datiscaceae > Datisca > Datisca glomerata. The sequence continues at coordinate 2,205,239 of QANY01008651.1, forward strand.
ATATGTAACTTGATTAGAAATGAGTTATATGAAATTGAAATGTTGAAAATTTGAGAAGATCACAAAGAAAATGAAAAAGGAAGAAAGGAAAGAAAGAAAAGAAAAGTTGGTGAAAATTGATGTGTATTAAAAGGAGGAAGAGAGTAAAGAGAGAAGGCAAGAATAATCAATCACAAAGAGGACCTCATGCTCCAATGTTATATATATATATATATNATCAACCTAGCTAATGATTGGGGGTCCCCCCCAAAAAAGAGAGAAAAACCCTAGAGGTCACCAAATTCATGAGATCTTATAATCCAAAATAATGTAACAAAACACGGCCTGCACATACAATCTTTAAGGGCTGTTTATTCGCAGAATTTAAATTACAAATCTTGTAATTTGAATTCAATGTTTATTAAATTAAATATGTGAATATTTATGTGAGATCCTTAGTCTAAATACTAAATATGAATTCTTAATCCAAATCATCAATTAAAATCTTCAATCCAAAAGAATGTTAAACATGCCCATATAACGATATAATCATTCTATTATGCGAAGGTGAATGTGTAGTTGAGAGACACAATAACAATAAAGAATTCGATGAGACAGGCAGACAGTAGTAGAAATCATACACGACTGTTTTTGTAGCCAATGGAGAATTAAATTGTAGCTGCTAAACTGACATGAAGTTGATAAAAGTAGGTTCCTAGTAATTTATAATCAAACACTGTGAATTCACCTGTTAGGTGGCTGCCTTATCATGAATACATAACATTTCATTCAAGCAAAATTTTCAGCCATAGATGTGTGCTCCCGTCTATTTGAATGCAAACCACTTCAAAAGTTTTCTTCAAAACAAACGAAATTTGAACTTTTTCATAGGATAAAACACTAAATTACTCTCGCGCTGGATTCTAGTTTAGCAAAATTTCTGCCAAACACTGGTCTTTATTATAGAAGTTATCAAGTTCAACAGAAAATTTTTAAATCAAATAATCAACTCAGTCATTTTCTATATAAAAAAATATCAAATTTCATTAAAATAAACCAGGGTCTTAATATTGTTTTTTTTCTTTTCCCAAGGGCCCCTTTTTAATTTTTTCTCCTCACAAAATTCCATTTTTGGGAGAAACTTGGGGCAGTTTCTTCCGCCGGTGATCTTGATACCCGAAAAAATAATGGGTACAAGTATCTGCTATGTATTTTTCGATTTGCAAAATTGCTTGGTTGTAGTTTCAAAAGCCAGTCGAAATCGAAAAATGTGTTTGATAGACTTGTTTCTGGGCGTTCTAAAACCTTAAAAACGGAAAACCAAACCAAATCACCAACCAAAGATACCTTCTAAGGAATGATTTAACTCTCTGTGTGTGTAAGAGAGAGAACATTGGGGGGGGGGTGTTGACCCTGAATGAGAGTCACAGAGATTAACAATTGTTGTAGAGGATAGATAACCTTCGACAAGTAACTGATGAACATGCAGGGTGATAAGAAAGAACAATGCAGGTACAAAGCCTTATAAATATAATCTCCGACTGACAGACACTACAGATGACTGTCTTGTCTATGTGTGGGGTTAGGAGTTTGAATTGCAACTCGGAAACAATCCCAAAATGAATCACTTTTTCCTATTTAATTGCACCGTGTTTCTTTCAAGGCACGATTATCTCAACAATAAGATTTTTCCCAGTCTGCGTTCAACGGGAACAAGTTTGTTGATAACATCGATCAAACATAGTAGAAGGAAAGACAATTGAGCTGCTTCACAAGGAGACAGCATGAATTATAACACGTAAAGCTTGATTAAAGATCAATCAATACATAACAAATGAATATTTTAAAGCTAACCACCAGATTTACTTCTTTCTTGGTCTTTCTCTATTAGTTATTTAGAACTAGTTTTCTCATTTGGTTCTTCTTTCTATCAAACATGAAAGTTAGTACAAGTATGACCTACGGAAAGAATCAAGGGCACTAATTTAGAACAAAAGCATCCATCCAAATTGCTAATATATATCATTCCTGACCTTTTATGTTCTCGTTCTGGAGATACTTCAAAACTCCATAAGCGACCGTTCCAGCAACAAACAGACCGACTGTTGGAGTAAAAGAGGGATACAAATACTTCACAAAGAAATTATCCCACTTTTCTGGTAGGAAGCCTGAAAAGACAAATGAGCGTCAATTACTGCGGTGAAAGCAGTATTAAAACAATGATCTCCAAATCAAACAGACAACAGTAATTAAGTTATTGTACTTTTGATATTCCTCTAAACAAAGGAAGCGTATAATAAACATGCTTTGCATTTGTCGTATATGAGAAGAACAAGGCAATACAATTTCACGTTTAAGCTTTTTATCCCTGGTTACAAACTGCTGACTGATCCTTCAGTTGTATATGAAGACAGCTGAATAGAATTTCCATATTTATCTTCCCAAGTAATAGACATGTCAACAGAAAGCCAAAGGAGAACGACTAATATCTCAATGGGCTTCTCCATGTCTAAAAAACAGATGGAGAAAACACTAATTACTGAACTTTCACTAGTAAAAAAGACGTACAAAATTTTGATTGAAGGACATAGAATGATAGAATTTGTGGTGGAACAAATGCAACCTACTCGCTAGTTAATGTATTCTAGTGCCAATACCGAAACGAATTTGACAAGATATGGATCTAATCATTGAGTCGAATAATTATGGACATCCGTAATTACACAACCCCAGTCCAACTGGGAAAGCAATATTCAATTAACTTCTGAATGCCTCAGTATCTAATTCAACCCGAAGCCTAACAATAATAGCAAATCTATTTTGAGTATATACACAAAGTCTCATATTTCAATAAAGTAGTTAGTTCTAAGAGGTAAAATGCCAAACTGATATCTATTCCAAACTAATCGCAGTGTACTCCAAACCCGGTCCTATCGAGTATCAGTAAGCAAAAATAACTGCTATTTTACAAAATTCCTATCAACTTATTAACATCACTGCAATTTGCAATCCAAAAATCAAAAACCCAATTCACTCAAAATAGAAAAAAAACCCATACCTGATGCTGCAAGAATAATGCCCTCTACGAGAATGACCGCACCGAGCCCCAACCAAGTAATAAGAAAAGCACTCTCATTTACGCTCTGCTCCTTAACTTTCGATTCATCTACTTCTCCAAGGAATACCGGCTTTTCCACAGGCAAACGCCGAATTATGGATGCTCGCTGACCTTTACTCCTCGTTTTCCTCTTATTACCCTCAGAATTTGCATTTTCTTTGGCTACGGACGAAGACGATGAGCCAAATCCTCGACCGGATAAGGCGGGTGTCTTGGATGAGGCCTCATTGATATCCGAAATGGGATTTTGAGGCTCCGAAGAGTTTTGGGATTTGACTGTGAATTTGGGTTTGATGGAAAAGGGAAGATGATGATAGGGTTTGTGGGGGAAAGAAGAGGGAGAGTGAATTTGTAGCGCCATTTTCAGTTAGTTGGTTACTGTGATTTTGTTGGCCTTTTGGTTTGATTTTTTATATGGTTGCTCTTTCACTAAGCCTTTGACTTTTAAGATATTTAATTATCAAATAATAAGAATTAAATTGCAAATCAAGCAGGTTTTATGTCTTTGAAATTTTAAGAAATATATATTTTAAGCGAATATTACTACTACACGCGTTTCAGATATCAAGATTTTTAACTATATTGTTTCCTTTATTTTCATTTTTTTTCCCGAAAGCACGTTTTTATATCACAAACCAAATATTGTTGTGCAGTCACTCGTCTCGTATATTATTATTTAGACAATTTGGGGACAGATTAGACGTTTTCAATTTACTATATAATATATTTACTTTTGATTAAGAAATGATAATGTGTTTTAGAAGTATAAGAAAACCTTATTGATATAATTATTTTTCTTCTTTTTAACAACATAATCTGATTTTGATAAAAAAAAATAGTTATAATCTATCAAAATAATTTGTTAAAATTGTTGTTTAAAAAAAACTTCCCCATACGGTTGAAGCAATAAGGTTTAATTGTTTTTTACTGCTTTGTATTTTTCTGTTTATAACGCCTAAATTGTTGGGGGGAGTTGTTAGTGCTGTTTTAAAATTTGAATTGGTCTTGACCCTCTTACCACATTTTTAGGATTGTGCAACGTGAAGTTGTTTTCTATTTCCTTTCTAAAAGGCTTATATAAAGCCATCGTTTATTGAATAAGTGTGAGGTGATATCCAAAAACACAGTAAGCGACTTAACAATGGTATCAGAGCCACCATTACAGGGGCTTTATTGAGTGTTTACGAAGCTGCAAATTCCTAAGGAAAAAGCAAGAGTGAGAGAACAGAAAGGAGAGAGAAGTCAAAGAATCATGGCAACGAAGAACAACAGTTTTGTTTAGCCGGCGATTCCGCGGTTCGATGGTCATTATGATCATTGGGCTATGCTCATGGAGAATTTTCTCAGATCAAATGAGTACTATGACTTGATACAAAATGAGATACCTATAGCAGCAGACGGGACAACAGAGGCGCAACATAAGACCATTGCAGATCTGAAACTGAAAGGTGTAAAGGTTAAGAATTATCTATTCCAAGCTATAGATAGAACTATTATTGAGACTATCCTCAATAAGGATATTGCGAATGCTATCTCGGATTCGATGAAATTGAAATATCAAGGCTCTACGAAGGTGAAACGTGATCAACTACATGCTTTGAGAAGAGAGTTCGAGATTCTTAGCATGAAAGAGGGTGAAAAGGTGGGTGAATACTTTGCCAGGATACTGACCATTGCAAATAAGATGAAAGCACATGGAGAAAAAATGGGGCAGAGTGTGATTATTGAGAAAATTTTGGGATCGATGACTCTCAAGTTCAATTATGTTGTGTGTTCGATAGAGGAGTCCAATGAACTCTCCACCATTAACATAGATGAGCTTCAGAGCAGCCTGTTAGTCCATGAACAGAGGATGCACATACAGAAGGAGGAAGAGCATGTTTTAAATATCACCAATTCATAGAAGGATAGATGAAGAGATGAATACAGAGTTGAAGGAAGAGGAAGAGCTCGTGGAAGTTTTAGAGGAAGAGGTCGAGGCAGGGGTAGACAGCCTTTCAATAAAGCTATTGTGGAATGTTTCAACTGATACAAATTATGTCACATTTAATATGAGTGTCCTAGTTTGGGGAACAACGCAAACTATGACGAGTTGGATGAAGATGAGGGGATGCTACTAATGTCTTATGTCAAGATGAACAACTCAACAATTGAGAAAATGTGGTTTTTAGATTCTGGGTGCAGCAACCCATGTGTGGTTCAAAGAAAAATTTTCTCAGATCTTGATGAAAAGTTCAGGCAATATGTGAGGCTTGGAGACAATTCAAAGATGATGGTAATGGGGAAAGGAAATATCAGACTTCAGGTGGGTGGCATAATTCAGGTAATCAGCGAAGTTTATTATGCGCCTGAGTTAAAGAATAATATTTTGAATGTTGGCCAACTGCAAGAAAAAGGTTTTTCCATTCTAATTCAAAATGGAATGTGCAATCTTTACCATCCAAGGAGGGGATTAATTATGCAGTCCAGAATGTCAGCAAATCGGATGTTTGTTGTGTTGGCTTCAGTGATGCCTCAAGCCATAACATGCTTCCAACCTGTGACTGAAGACAACTCGCATTTGTGGCATTATAGATTTGGACATCTCAGTTTCAAGGGCGTAAGAACTCTTATCAATAAGAAAATGGTGAGAGGACTACCAATTCTCAAATCTCCATCAAAGGTGTGTTCGGATGGTGGGGAAGCAACACCGAGAATTAATTCCCAAGACGAGCCTGTGGAGAGCCTCACAACGTTTTCAATTGGTTCATACTGATATTTGTGGACCCATCAAACCTGAATCGCATAGTCACAAAAGGTACTTAATCAACTTTATTGATGACTATAGTACGAAGACTTGGGTTTATTTCTTATCAGAAAAGTCTGAGGTGTTTAATGTGTTCAAGAAGTTCAAAGCACTTGTAGAAAGGGAAACTGGTAATCTTATTCGTTATCTACGTAGTGATAGAGGTGGAGAATTCACCTCGTTGGAATTTAATCAATTTCGCAGTGCAAATGAAATAACTAGGCAACTTACCACGGCTTACACACCTCAACAAAACGGGGTGGTAGAGAGGAAAAACTGCACCATCATGAATATGGTGCGTAGCATGCTATCAGAAAAATAGATTCCTAAGGAGTTTTAGGCTGAACCTGTTAATTGGGCGATACATATATTGAATCAGAGTCCAACTGCAGTTGTGAATGAGGTAACACCTGAAGAGGCCTGGAGTGGTAACAAACCTACTACGCATTATTTTAGGGTATTTGATTGTGTTGCTAATGTACATATTCCAGACATTAGAAGAACAAAGTTGGATGATAAGAGTGAGAAATGTGTCATGTTGGGTGTAAGTGAGGAGTGAAAGCCTATAGGCTATAAAATATAGCTTCAAAGAAAGTGGTAATTGGTAGGGATGTGGTATTTACTGAAGATGAGAAATGGAATTAGGGAAGAAGCACTGATGAGTTGAAAGCTGATGTATTAGAGTGCGGTGATGAGGAAGAAACTAGTAATCAAGAAGATCAAACTGAAGAAGCTGTGAATGTTGCAAATGAGGAAGTAGAAGAAGGAGCAAGTATCAATTCTCCATTTGGCGAATCAAATGAAGAAGGTTCTTTGAGTCCAATTCAAAGGAGGAATAGAAGAAAGCCTTCTTGGATGCAAGATTATGTGTCGGGTGAAGGTTTATCAAAGGAAAATGAAAATGAAATTTGGTGATGTTCACTACTTTTAAAGACCTCGTATCTTTTGAAGAAGCTGTCAAGAGTTCGAAGTGGAGAGAAGCCATGAAATTGGAGTTAACAACATTACCAGAATGAGCAAAGAAAATAACGGTAAAATGGGTGTACAAAACCAAGCTTAACGAGAAGGGTGAGGTGGACAAGTTTAAGGCGCGCCTTGTGGCAAAGGGTTACTCACAACAACATGGTATCAATTACAAAGAGGTGTTTGCTCTGGTGGCCAGATGGGATACTATCAGAGTGATTCTCGCTCTTGCAGCACAAAATGGTTAGTGTGTATATCAATTGGACATCAAAAGCGCGTTCTTACGTGGAGAATTAAATGAGTCTGTGTATGTCGATCAACCATAAGGGTTCGAAAGAAAGGGGGAAGAACACAAGGTTTACAAACTAAGAAAAGCATTGTACAGACTCAAGCAAGCTCCTCAAGCTTGGTACAACAGAATTGAAGGGTACTTCATTAAAGAGGGCTTTGAGAAATGCTACTGTGAGTACACATTATTTGTCAAGACCGTCAATGGAGGTAAGATTCTCATTGTGAGTCTTTACGTAGATGATTTGATTTTTACTGGAAACGATGAGGATATGTTTGTGAGATTTAAGGAGTCAATGAAGAAGGAATTTGCCATGTCTGATCTTGGCAAAATGAAGTATTTCCTTGGTGTAGAAGTCATACCAAATCAACATGGAATATTTATCAATCAAAAGAAATATGCACATGAAGTGTTGGAGAGGTTTGGAATGTTTAATAGCAACTCGGTGAATAATCTTATCGTTCCAGGGTTCAGATTATCAAAGAATTGAGGAGGAGCTGCTGTAGATACAACAATGTTCAAGCAAATAATAGGCAGTCTCATGTACCTAACTGCTACGAGGCCAAATTTGATGTATTCTATCTTTTGATTACTAGATATATGGAGAGGCCCACTAAAGTATACTTGCAAGCTGTCAAAAGAGTCATGAGATATCTCAAGGGAACAACTGAGCTGGGGATTACTTATAAAAGAGAAGGAGAAGAAGAATTGGTGGGGTTTGCTGATAGTGATTATGCAGGAGACATTGATGATAGGAAAAGCGCCTCGGGGTACAATTTCATGCTTGGAACTGGAGCAGTTTCATGGTCTTTGAAGAAGTAACCAGTTGTGACCCTCTCGACTATAGAGGTCGAATTCATTGCAGCAACATATTGTGCATACAAAGGAGTTTGGTTGAGGAGAGTTCTTGAGAAGCTGGGGCATACTCAAAGAAAATATACAACAATTTATTGTGATAATAATTCGGCCATAAAACTTTCAAAAAATCCAGTCATGCATGGGAGGAGCAAGCATATCGATGTAAGATTTCATTTTTTGCGTGACTTGACAAAGGAGGAAATTGTGGAATTGGTGCACTGCAGCACACAAAAATAAATTTTTGATATTATGACAAAGCCTCTCAAGCTGGATGTGTTCTTAAGGCTGCGTGATAAGTTTGGTATGTGTTTGAAGTTAGAGTAAACTGATTGCATTTTTTGCAATTCAGTTTAAGGGAGGATATGTTGAATCATTAAGGTTTAATTGTTTTTTACTGCTTTATATTTTTCTGTTTATAACGCCCGAATTGTTGAAGTGAGTAGTTAGTGCTGTTTTAGGATTGTTTAACGTGGAGTTGTTTTCTATTTTCTTTGTAAAAGGTTTATATAAAGTCATCGTTTATTGAATAAGTGTGAGCTTTTATCCAAAAACACAGTAGATGACTTAACAAATACAATCTTTTCTTTTTACAAGAGCATTAATCCTTTGAATTTTAGTTAATCATCTCTTTAAGAATATACACTGGATTCATGAAATTGTTAATTGCTTTTGACATTTTGAGAAATGGGAATAATCTTGCACCAAGTGAGAGGACTTCCTTGTTTAGGGGTGGATAATTTTTTACCATACCGAACTAAAATTACCGGTTTGGTTGAAGGGTATTCAGTCCATTTTGGTTCAAAATTAAAGAACCACAGTTTTTGAAATTTTGAAAGTTTTTAAATTAAATTGAAACTTAATCTTCTGTTATTATTTTTATAGTAATTTCATACACATCGAACCAAAACTTTTTCATTATTTTTGTTAAGAATTTGTTCTGGTATTTTTTAGAAAAAGATCTTTTTCTTCCGTTACTAAAGTCGAACAAAAAACCCAAACTGAACTAAAACGTTGAATTTGCCTTAGTTCATTTTTATTTAATGGTTTCATTCGATTCAACAATACCATCAAACCAAATTAAATCGAACTAAACCGTAAACATCCATCCTTGCTCCAGTAATAATTTGATCAGATCACCTCTGTAACTTCTTTATCTCTCTTTGTTCCTCTTTTGTCGAAAGAAAGTTGATAGCTTTTAGTCAACAGTTCATTGAAGACTGAGATTAGCCTTCAAAAGGAAATTTAGATTAAACCAATTGTGGGCCAAAAAAGGAACGTCACGTTGGCTTTGAAGAAAGAAAGAAGAGCACTGAATCCAAGCGTGTTTGCCTGAATGTAATAAGCAACACTTCTAGTTCTTTTTTATGTCATTTCCTTCTCTAATCAAACAATAAATGATAAAATATAGAAATATCAAAATCTGAAATCAGATTCAGTTTTATAAGCTTTACATGATTTAGTTTAAAAGAATTTTATAGCAGTGGATTGACATAGATAATTAGTTAAGCTTTCATGTTTCACACTCTTATGAGATCGTGAGCGTGAGCCAAATTATCCAATGGCAATGGCACTAGAATTAGTAACTTTGCCAAAAAAATATATATATATTAAAAGATTTCTTTGATAGGGCAGAGAATAAGCAGGCACACCAAGTTTAAGGAGCCGGAAGTTGTAGACTTAAGGAGGTTAGCCCATGACTGGCTTCTCTTCTTGCTCTTTTTTTGTAGGGTATAGCAAGAAGATGCCGTAGAAGCGGCCATGTTTTTGTATCCCCATGACTTCCCAATCGATTTGCATAAACTTCAGGAACAATCTTTCTCCTTACCTGGCCTCTCCGAGGCCTGGGCATCAGCACTCTACATGACATCCTTCTCCTTCTTTGCCAAGAGTGACGAATTCTGCCTACGCAGAGCTCCATGTTCCCTTGTATCATTGATTTCCCATGAGGTTCAATTCATCACGAAGACAAGTCAAATCAGGAACTACACCTCCGTGAGAGTACCTTAGTATCCCATCTCCCACAAGATCATTCAGTAAGTCAGCTGGTTCTTTGGATCCCCCATGCTGCAAAAATTTTGATCTTAGAGCAGTTCCTGTTGTTAATGACAGAGGATCCTCTTGGCAGAGCTTCTGCCATATAGTTGCAGCAAAGCATTTGGCATACAAGTAGCTGTAATAACCTACAACACAACAAAGAACAATTATCTCACTTGATTAACAAGGGCCGGAAAAGTGCAGTTCCGTGAGCACGAATTTTTTATAATATTGTTGCACTCAAAATTTTGATAAAATGTGCTTTTGGCCCTCAAGTTCACTCTGATTCCTAGCTGTTGTTGCAATCAAGTCCCTAAATATTTTAAATGTTGCAATCAAGTTCTTTCTCAAATCTCAAACTTTGAAATCACTTTTCTATAACTAATATCAAATTGTGTTTCGGTAATCTAGGTCATCAACGGCATAAGAATATTAAGGTTTGAGGCTGAAAGGAGCAAATTGCAATATTTTAAATTATTCGAGGACTCAGCTGGAAAAATTAGACAAAAGAAATAAAATGAGAGTCAGAGTAAACTAGGAGGAAAAATACATTCTGCCCTCCAAAGTTTCAAGCGTGGTTTAAAATTGAGGTGGATATAGTGGTGTCAGCTGAAAGTGCGAGGAAACAAGATTGATTCAACCCACTCAATTAGGTCAGAATTTACCAGTTCATACTTGGTAGAAATTTTAACATGCTCAAGAGTCGAGACATTCTTTAACACTGATTAAGGTGCTATGCAATTTAATTTATTTTCATCTGACCTGCACCATAATTGAGCAGATGATTAAACCGGATCTGCCAATGCGTACCCTCCACGTGCTTCCAACCAGTGTAGCGTCTTTTTAAATCCGCAACTGTTGAACTCGTGTCTGTTGGTGTGGCCGTTTGTTCCCCAAAAAGTGTTTGATCAATTAATGCATAGAAAATCTGGAATCACAAACTAGCACTCAGAATTTTGTAAGGACATAAAATCGCATTAGGACGTGATCAAAATTAAAGATAGCTGAGATTACCTGACGTTGCATTTCAGTAGCAGCAAACATCTTTCTTGCACCTTGCATAGACCGTACTAACTTTTCAGGAATTACTTCCCCAGTTGAATAGTGCTTTGCAAATGTCCTCAAAACACGATAATCCCATGCATAATACCTAGTTGACACCAGAATCAGCGTATATTATGGTATCAATATACAGAACGATGTTTTGTATTGGAAGAATTGAGTTATAAGGATCATGCAGTAAACAATTCAGAAGGTGCTCATAACTTCTCCTATGTACTCAGACTCAGAAAAAATAACCAATTTCAAAAGGGATGTCGTAATAACTTCAGAGGAAAGGGAACAACTTCTGAGGAAAGGGCCACATCTTCTTGATTTCGTTGTTATATATTTAGTATATAGTTTATATTTAGAGTATCCGAAATTAAAGATGCATCCTTGTGCTTATGCATTTACGTTCTTGTCGTTTTCCTTTCTTTTTCAAGTGCATAATAATCTGATAGACCACAGGCACGGCTCATGTTCAATGCAGTTTTATCCCAATTTCACTTCTCTAATTTTCGTTCATAAATCCTTCAGCAAACAGTGGATATCGTCTCAGAACACCCAAAGAAAGTTATACCGCTTAAAATATCAAGTTATTTCCCAAGTTCCACATACTATAATGAGCTAAATATTAAATGGAATAATTATTGCAGAATTCAACTCACTCAAAGAGGTTTGAAGGTGTCTCTGCTAAATCAAGAACCACTCGTGTACCTGAAAAATGCTGGTACTCCTACAAGAAAATGAATAAAAAATTTAAACAGTGTAACATGACAGATAGGTACTTTCATAAGGAAAAAGTTTACCAACAGGCTACCGTTCTTGAAAGCAAGGAATGAAGAGCATGCCCAAACTCATGAAAGAGAGTTTCTAATTCCCAGTGATTAAGCCTCACAGTTGATAAATTATTGGAACCTGAAAAATTGCAAACAAGAGCCACAACCTGCACATGACCATGACCAGCAGAGATTTTAACATAAATATCATTTGATGAGTAAACTATCAACATCAATTTTGATGTTGCAAGAAAGGTATTTACAGAAGCGTTGCTGAAAGATGAAGTACATTAGCATTTAGATAGGGACGGCTTAGACCTACTTTAGCAGTGACATATACTAACCAAGGATTGATCCGAAAAAAATACTTCAGATCCTGTTTGGTTCATAACCTGAGTTCAACTACTGGCTTTGCAAATTTTACTAAGAAATCTTTTTTTATAAGTAAGGATTATATTAACAAGAAGAAAACCCCGACGGCTACACAAAATATACAAAAAAAAAATTGGTCTCAATCACGGATCTAGAGAAAAGATCCATTCTTTACAAAGGTTTACAAAAGAATTAGAAACTTCGTTAAAACAGTTAGAATATTGTTACATTAACTTTTTTATAGGTATATGCAACATTAACTTGACCAAGAAATATGAATATTGTTACATACAGGAAGTTGGTATTCTGTTTCAGAAATCTTGCGCCCACCTCTAATGGCAAAATGAGCACAACCAGGATATTTGCCCTTTCTTGAGTACAAATCCAGGTATAGAAATCCCAAGTCACCCTGATAGAGGACCATATAACCCAAAAATTGTTTAGAATAGTGAGTTTCAAAAAAATACATAGGATAGTGAAATGAAATAAATATTTTGATGTGCAAGGAGAATAAAACGTTAGCATGACTAAGTCTACGAAGTAATCACAGTAGTCAATAATCAATATCAATAATCAATATCAGTAAATGTTAATCTTTACATTAACTGGTGGAATTAAACGTTGCAGCCAAACATAACAAATGAGGGTTAGTGGCTTAAACTCACATTCTTAAAGGACTGTAACAGTGTGTGCTAAAAGTAGGATTTTCGTAGTGCTGTAGAGGAGTTAAGTACAATAGCTACTCTTGCCAAGTGGCATAATTGCTTGGGACTGCAGTTAAAAAAAGAATATTACACATCAATTCATCTAATGACAGTTAGCTACTTTTATTATTATATTTGAATCAGGAAAATATTGCCTGTATTAAAAAGGTTTTTCCACAAATACTCCAGTTCATTGCAAGTTCTACATTTCACCCATATCACTACAAATCAAGCATCTTGTGCTATTTTGTTTGTGAACTAATAGGTTAGTAATGTTATCAGAGAATTGCACTTAATTTCTCTCACCTTTACATTCATTATTTTGGTCATTTAAGTTGAAGAAGCTTAATACCTCATCAAAAGCTTATTAAGAAGGAATTAACAGTTCCTATCATCTGATGAATACCTCGTTAGGATGACGAAGGGACAATTTAAGCACATTGGGATGCCATGATTCACCTGGTGCAAGGGGGATGCTATGAAATGTTGCACCAAACAACGACTCCACAAGAACTTTTAAACCCTCGAGACACTGTGGCAAAGGAAAGTATGACGCTACAACCTGTAAAAGAGAACGAGTCACTTAAAGAATGCTCGGAACTAGAAGGAAATAGAAATAAACTCAGAGGAGGCAAATAATTGTAGATCGAAACGCCTCCATATTTCAAACAAAAAGAAATTCACCCACTTGAAATAAGAAGAAACATTTACTTACCGAGGAGTCCAAATTATAGGCCGAAGATTTCATAATTGATGTATAGTATGCCTCATCCCATGGCTCTAAATCTTCAGCGTCTCTACCACATTTTCTTAATTTGAATTCTCTAATTGTCTTGAACTCCTACAATGGTGATCACTTCTAATTAGTGAATGAAACTACAATAACCACTAGATAATGATGGCGTTATATTAATCGAAAAGAGATTATGGGTGAACAGGACAGCAGGGAAATAGGGCCACCATTCCTTTTCCTACTCCAAGAAAGGTTCATTGCGAATCACACAAGCAATTTCTCTCTTTCTTCTTATTTTTTGGATTAGCAAATGTTTCCTGCCTCACAAAATATGATACCTCATCAGCGCTGGGCCGAATCATATTGCTCATCTCTTGCAAAAAGCTCATCACCACTTCTGGTGATGAAGCCATGTTAGGCTTCACTGCAAATTCTGCATAAGATCGATAGCCCAATATCTGCATTAATCAAGAAAGAAACAGCATGTTTGTCAGCTGTAACATAACGTGCAAACTCAAAACCAATTCCGATTTCTATTTCAACTTCAATGAATAAACACACACACACACACAAATTTTAACCACCATTCAGATAGAGACATAGATGAGTCTGTTTTCCCATTTTATAGAAGCTTATTTTCAGAAAAATAGAATAAAGAGATTACTTAGTATCAAATAGCAATAATGGTTTAAGGAAACCAATAAAATACTCCCATCTGTCAATAGGGCACTAATGACGAGTAAGTAAATAATCTCATCTGCCATAGGGAGAAAAATAGTTGGCAGGCCTATGTGCAACAATATCAGACCGAGGGTGACATTTACTTGTTACAAGGTAGCACTTAAGCCTTTGATTTCAAGGTTTGCAGTTAATACATTGTCCGTAAAGGTCAGGAAACTTTTAATCAATCTAAAAAAACAATGTGCAGTTTATAATTTCCAGAAAAAGTGGACAGTAAATAACCTGAGCTAGTTCATGACGTGTAGATATAAGCTTGTCAAGAATACCAAGGTTCACAAGAGGGGACGAATTTCCCTTGACATATGCCAATTTTCTAACCTGAAAACAAGCGAAGGTCATAAATAAGGATGTAGTTAACTTTCGGTGATGAGGAAGAAAAATTTAACACTTGTCTTTCTGTTTACATCATGTCATACTAACGTGTAAAGTTACTAAGATATCCAAGTTACTTGACAATCCTAGCAGCTTCAAAACAAATTGCACATACCCCATACTCAATAGCCAATACAACACCAAAACTCAAAATGTAGGACTACCCATTATTCCAATCAAATGGATAAAGCTACCTCATCATCTGATGACCACTGCAGAACAGAGGATAGAGTATGTGCATCTGTTGTTATGCGAAATCCCTTCTCTTTCATGCTATTTTTCAACCCAAATGATTCGCTTGAACGACAAAGAGGCTTAAGGAGATGGTGTAAATTTTTCGGGATACGAGATGACGGAAATATATCCACAGAACCTGGATCACCTAAAATATTTTCATTGAACCTGATAAGATTAAAGAAATAAGATAACTTCGATAGGATGTCAAAGGAATGAACAATGAGGATATCACGCCAATAGAACACTTCTCCACAGCAAAAGGTATGCTATTGGCATGCTTGTAGTCGTCCTAATATACAATAAGAACTCGACAATGCTGATGATTGAGCATACTGCACAAATCATATTTAAACGGGAATGAATGCAAGTCCAATTTCATGAAGGCCGTCAAAGTTTTGAATACTAACATATGTGTAACGCTACCCATTGGTATACATATCACTAATTTGACATGCATCAATTTATTGGCCATAATGGCATAAATTCAAATAGAGTCAAAAATCATGGGCAACCATAACACAACTTACTCCATGCAGAGCTGAGAAATATCGATATTTATCTGATTTACTCGATCTAGTTTATCTGCAAAGCAATACTGGAATGTCAGTTTCTGAGACAAACAATGGTAATGTAATAGTAGAAGGTAACAAAAGAATATATCAGTAAAAAAGAAGTCAACAATATCAAATAGTTACCACGAGAGAGATGGATTCCACCCCTTTCAAAATCAACACGTAGGTAATGGGCTGCTCTTTGAGCTTCATAAGTAAGAAAATGAACATCTTGCTCGGCTTTCTTCACAGCATTGTACAGAATATGATTTGTATTGAGATACTGTGAGCAAGAAAGTAACATTGACTCAATGAACCAATAAGAATAGGTCGTCAAAATAAAAAAAATGTATTTGTCGACATGCATAAGCTTCTGGAAATTATCTAAGTCATCCTAAGTCCGAATTGATCGGCAATTTAAGCATCCCTAAAGCCAACTACAAACATAATGAAGAAATTTTTGAATAAGAAGGTGAACATTCAGGAGTTCATTCACATCATGTGAATCTCATTAAGAATGTTCAGCACATCATGCAAATCTCATTAAGATAATACTAGGAAGTGGCGTATCAATATTATTTTCATGAAAAAGTCTTGTAGTCATATCTACACAGTTTTTACACATGAAAATAGAGGTGAAGAAGAGTGTTCCAGATTTGTTAGAGAGGAGGAGAAACATTCCAGCACTTTTTCTTCGTTAAACGCCAAATATATTTCAACCAAAGAAATCATATTTATAAGGGGCATACCCATGAGAATTATACATTCAAGGGTTACTTCTCTTTCGCTGAATGGGATGATAGATAAACAATTATGGAGAATCACCCCTTTATGCTTTTTTGGACCGTTTGGCATGAGAAAAACAATAGTTTTTATGATGGCATGATGCTCATGCCCCCAATTGTTTCAGCTTTCAATTCCTCTGTTCTTTCTTGTAAAGAGTGAACATTTTCTCTAGATCCTGATTCCTGCCCTTGAGTCTTGCTTTTCAGACAGCTGGAAACCTTTTTTTATTAATTTTACAATTGTACAAATCTTTTACTGTTTCTAAAACAATAACACTTGTATAGTTGTATTGAATAAAATATAAGGGTTACTTCTCCAAAAAAATTTCAGGGCTGTTGGTTCCATAGAAAGTATCCCCTTCATCGTGAAACTGACTACTTTAAAGATTAGTTGAAGACAAATTTAGTTTCTAAGACACTTTTTTTATCAAGAGGAGCATTAATTTGCATATGGTTTTGCGCCTCTAAACAAGAGCTTTGAAATCAAAATAGAAAGAATGAACTTTGCTAGTGGAGTTCCAGCAAGTTTTGCTTGCTTTTTATCGTGAGAGTGAGAGTCGTGACTTGTGAGACTCTAAGAAATCTTAGTGAGTCTCTGAACTCTTAAGCTTCCAAAATTACTGTCCAAGTTACTTTTAGCAGCACTCTCAAACTCATATCTTCTATTATATTTTGATTCCTCGTTCAGCTTCCTATGACAAAATACCCTGCAGTCAAATTCCTTACCTCAACAAATATTTGAATTTGAAAGCTATCCTATATCAAATAATCAGTACAAGTGAGAAGCCCACAACCATTCAAATAACTACAAAGAACCAATAAACCAGTAATGATTTTAGTTCCATTCATTTATCGTGAAGGAGATAAGTATCAACCTATTGTCGTTACAGTATAAACAGTATCAATGGACCAGTCTCTACTGTGGAAGTGAAACAGTTCAAGGGGTCAAGGACTTTACTGGAACTCAAACTCAAGGTAACTAAAAAAAAGTAACTGGAAGCTATGTTATCTTGTTCTGAGTAGTAGAAGGCTCCATTTTATAATGTAAACAGTGCCCATAATCAGCTAATTTGTGGAAACGTCTAAAATATTTTAGGGGCGGAGCTTATTTAATCCCTGGACTCATGTTTTATGTTTGTTTTTGTTTTTTCTCCTCAGTAGCAAGAAATATAATAGGTCAGACATTTCAATTAAGAAAACTCTTGCAGCCAAATAATTGATAAAACACATACTATCAGTTAGCCTTACATGTAAGTATTCATTAATTCTCATTGATGCCTTGTTTGCCTCCTCCACGAATTCCCTGACACATCAAATAATTGCAAATACTCATATCTCACAACAAAGAACATTTTTTCTATAGGAATATTAAAATCAATTCAACTATAATATTATTATTCCAAATATATCTGAATGGAAATACCTGTCTGGATGAGTATGTCTACAAAGTTCCGCAGAGTCGACAACAGAACAAACCTATCAAATTAGACACCATGTTTACTCCAAAAAAAAATAAATTAAAGCAAAAATATCTGATAGATAATTTTGATGACAATACAAGCAAATAAAAAACTCTAGACATACTGTGTCAGAGATCTCATCCATTGCTCGGATAATTTCTGATGAAGAAGGCATTGTAGAAATGAACGTAACAAGGTCCCCTGACCTATTAACAAAAAAATATTTACATTCCACAGAAAAGGAAAGAAAAGCAAATGTGAAGGTTAGGTTCTTTCTGGCTAGCACATTCAAAGTAATACTTTTCTACTATTTACCAAGCAAAATGGTTTACTCTGCTATTCTTCCTAAAAAATTTACAGATATAGCATTCTCAATCAAATGTTTAGCAACAGCCGAAACTAAAGAGCATTAGGTAAATATCAATTTAGTTTGATAAAGCTAGCATTCAAAATTCTCTGATCAAACTTTTTTAGAAAAGGAAAGCCGGTTTTCTAAAGAGATTCAAAAGAAGCCATAATTTTCTGCCTCATGACATAGAAAACATAAGAACGACGGAAGTTAAGCTAAGGAATACTTATAATCCTTTTAAGTATGCACGGAATATGATGAAGCTAAGATACCGATTAATTAATAAGGAGTATTCAACATTCCATTCTTCCATTCCTTCAAACTTCCACCCAGCTATGAACTTCCATTAAACTCAAGAACTAAGCTAAACTTGAAAGGAACTAAACGAGCAACAAAGAAGTCAATTTATGGTTCTTTGATACTTTTACTTTCCCACATTTTCTCAGTAACCAAGCAGCATAAAGGAGAAAAGCAAAAGTATATAAATGAAACTGAAATGAACCAAAACCAAATGTCCTTGTTTCTTCTACTTTATCAATATGCTGAATTTATGTCTTCGTTCTTTTCTTTCCCTATTACTCCGAATCCTCTAAGCAATAGGTACACGATTAATACGCTATTTTGGAGCTTTCGCTGCAACCTTTCAATTGCTTCATCGACGAAACGTTGAAATCCTTTTGGGGTCCTCAAATGGTCGAAGCCATAGAGGCCAGTGGCGGCCGCGGTCTGAGGAGCCAAAGAGGAAACGTGAACCCGGCGAGCTGCGGGATGATGCAAATAGCATGATGATCTGACTATGGGTAGCACACCAAGTTTCCGGGCAGTTCTGCGAATCAGGCCCGACATGCCTAGCCGGTCGAGCAAATCGGGTATGACTGCCGAGAACGCGCCTGAGTTTGTGGTCCAAACTGGAAAGTGGATACGGGGCGGGAAAATACAACGGGCCGGGATAATTTGGGTGGGCTTAAACGGGTTATTAGACGTTGGGTGGATCGATCTGCTGGAACTAATACTTTGAAAATTTTTGCATGAGACAAGTTTAAAAGTGTGCTTTAAAAAGATTTTCAATAAATTTATGTAAATCGTAGATTTTCTATAATAATTTTATAGTAAATTGACCATCATTTATATATAACACGTTAGATATTTAACGTTTACCTTATCAGAATTCATCAACAGTTAGTTGATGACGTCGAACTAAAAATCCATTATTTACCTTATTAGAATTAGAATCAATTTCTTATCAGAATTAGTTAAAAAACTAGAATCAATAATTTAATTAAAAATAAAAATAAAAAATAGCATTTGAATTGAAAGACAATAAATCTCAGGATGTTTAATTAAATGCAAGGATCCCACCAAAATCTGATTATGAAACTTGTAAATTGAAGTTTAAAATAATCAATTATAAATTCATTAACAGCTAGTTGATAACGTGACACTAAAAAATTTGATATTTACCTTATCATAATTAGAATCAATCATTAAAATTAGAATTTTTTTCAGAATTGATTAAAAAAGGAAACTAGAATCAATAATTAATTATCATATGATTTAATTAAAAAAATCTTTGAATTGAAAGAAAATAAATTTCAGAATATTTAATTAAATGCAAAGCCTCAATTAAATCTGATTATGAAATCTGTAAATCGAAGTTTTAATTCATCAACTACAAAGTTGTCAATAACTTGTTGATGATGTGATACTAAAAATATGTTATTTACCTTAATAAAAATAGAATCAGTAATTGAAACTAGAATATTTCCTTATCAGAGTTAGCTAAAAAAACTAGAATCAATAATTAATTAACATCAAATTTAATTAAAACATAAAATAACTTTTTTTAATTTAAAGACAATAAATTTCAAAATATTTAATTAAATACAAAGCCTCCATCAAATCTGATTATGAAATCTGTAAACTGAAGTTTAAAATTTTCAACTACAAATTCATCAACAACTAGTTGATGACGTGACACTAAAAATCTATTATTTATCTTATTAGAATTAGAATCAATCATTGAAACTATAATATTTCCTTATCAAAATTAGCTAAAAAGGGAAAGTAGAATCAATAATTGATTAACATCAAATTAATTAAAAATTAAAATTAATATTTGAATTGAAAGACAATAAATTTTAGAGTATTTAATTAAATGCAAGAAACTCATCAAGCCTGATTATAAAATCTGTAAATCGAAAGTTAAAATTGTCAACTAAAATATTAGTCAACAACCGGTTGATGACGTGGTACTAAAAATCTGTTATTAACCTATAATTTGAAAAAATGATATTTCTAAAATTAACTTTCAAAACTTGTTTATTTACTATGATTACTTTCATATTTAAGGTGAGTCTGAGTTGATTTTATTTAAATATACTTGAATGCATTCAAAAACACTAATAATTTTTATTTTACTTTAGAAAACAAACATATTTGGGTGTTTTTAACCAATTCTACAAGAAAAGTATATTGAAATGTTTCCTAATAACATTTTGAAATACAAAAAACTTTTTCGTCCAAATACAAATAAGTATCCTTCGAACTATATTCAATTGATTTAATATAAGAATAAATAAAAAATCACAATTAACTAAAATAGTGTAATTTCAACGTATAAATTTTTCATAATTTTTCTATACCAAGGGCAAAATTGACTTGGGCATAACTAGTACTAAGTTTTTAGGAAGCCCATAAGACTAACATCACATCCATCTATGCGGCGAGCCACATGCTAACGTTTAGTCCGCGCTAAAGCCAAGTGGTTGAGGTAGACCAAACAAGTGAGTGAACCCCACATGATTGAGGTAGACTAACGTGACCGAGTAAACCCATGTGGTTTAGGTAAATTTATATGACTGAGTTCACACTAAAGTTATATGGCCGAGCCTTACCTTAAGTCGAACCACTATCTGAAGTCACCTAGAGGCACTCCAACGTGATCACATTAGAGTTATGTGACGTCACTTGAGCAACTCATTTTCACATAATTTGAGTTCGCACGACCTCAATTAGAACGACTAGGGTTGTATAATTTGAGTTTGTACCTGGCTTATTAGACGAGCATGCCTCATAGCCAGCCTTGTCTACATAAAGTAAGGGTCCATCATAACAACCATTAATATGAGGGTTTTATAAAGAAACATCCTCATGACGGATATGGTCCATTACAAAGAAACTCTCCATACCTAATCGGGGGTTTTATGCCTCTAGTGTGGTTTTTTAAACTTATTACTAAAATAGACTACTTTTGAAACTATTTAGAAAAATTATACAAATTTTGCCACATGGAAATCGTCTCTTGAAGAGGCGATTTCTGTAGGATCGATATGACAACCCAAGATGGGGGTGAATTGGGCGATCTGTGTTCAAATTAAAAAAATTCCACACTCAAGTGGAAAATGAATGTTCAAGAATGAACTTCAATGTTCCATGAGTTTAACTCTTGAAAAGATAAATAAGTAATAGATAAAAGTGTTAAAGATAATACTTGCGATAATATAAATGTGAAAATATAAAGCAAGCAAATAAAATAACTATGGAAACTTAAGTGCGAAAATTAAATTTGCGGAAATTAAGTGCGAGATATTGAAGTGTGGAAAATGAGTGCGGAAAATTAAAGTACAAAAAATAAATAGCACAAAATAAAAAGAGAAGAATTAGAAGAAGATAGGCACACGATATTTTTACATGGTTCGGGAAATTCTATCCCTACGTCCACGCTCTAAGACCTCCCTTGGAGATTTTTAATCCCACGATCTTTTTAAGGGTGGAGACCAAACCTTACAAACCCAATTGATTTATGGGTGTCAACTAAATCTCATAAGGCTATGTGTTTCGAGATTAAATGATCTCTTTCAATAACTCTCTCAAAATAGTAGAATCTTCGATCTAAGCTCACAAAAACATAATCTTGTCAACTCAAGAAATTTGTAAGTATAAAACTCAAAATATTAAGAGATATTTAGGAGAGTATTTGGAGAGTTTTAAGAGCTAGTTTCTTGGCTATTAATTTTTTTGTGAAGAGAAATGTGGTGTATTTATAAAAGAGATGGAGGTTAGGGTTTATGAGGGAAAAATTCAAATTTTGAATATAGACAAAGGAAATGACACTCCATCCTTAATAAGGAGGACAAAAAATCATTGACCTAAAAGGCAGGGAATACTCCTACCCAAAATAACACAATATGGTCGAAAACTATTTGGGTAAGCTTCATCTCTCTTTATCTACTTGAAATTGAAACTTACTCTGTTTATACTTTATCATTATCTCTTTTTCATGTATTTTGTCTATTGCGCAAGAGAAATATGATTTTTGGTGTTTAGACATTTTATGGATGGAGACTTAATTTAACAATAGCCATCTCTAAATAAATTGAGCTTTAACAAAAGTAAATAAAATGAGTAAGCTTCTAATAAAAATTACATGAAAGTAAATATTTTCATGATCTTCACTCTTTATGCTTTATGAGCTCCTATGAAAATAAATATTCATGATCTTCGATTGGAATGTTTTGTGATAATTTTTCCAATAACCTCTGTAAACTTAATTAAATTTATTAGCAATGTCAATATTTTGTTATCATCTTAAGTTATCTCATAGAGATATAGGGCTAACAATCACACCCTTTTTTATGATGACAAACCACTTAGACAAAAAAATAAATTTAATCAGATAAATTTAATTTACCCCCCATAAATAAATGCTTACCCATCAATATAAAAACATAACTCTTAAGCATATTCTATTTTCTCCCTCACTGTTATAAAAAAAAGAACAAACCAATAATAATAAGGAAAAATACTTTTATCTTGACATGGTAAGTAGAAAAAAAATTAACTAATATCTAAAAATTCCCAAAGCAAGCATATTTTTACAAAAACTTTCAATATTTAATGGTTTGTGAAAAAATCTACAAGTTGATTTGTAGTGTCTACAAACTCTAGTGAAATATCTCATTTGTGCACATGATATCGAACAAAATGATGTCTAAGATCTATATACTTTATACGAGAATGCAAAATAGGGTTTTTGGAAACATTAATTGCGCTAGTATTGCCACATCTAATAGGAACATTTTCAAAAACTAAACCAAAATATTTTAGAGTTTGCTTCATCCATAAAATTTGAGCATAACAACTATCGACAGAAAAATATTCAGTTTCGGCGGTTGATAATGCTACTCAATTTTGCTTTTTGCCAAACCAAGAAATAAGTGAGTGTCCTAAAAATTGACATGCACCACTCATACTTTTTCTATAAGCTTTCAGCATGATATCGGGTCTACTGGCAGTTAAGTAAAGTAGAGATTTAACCATACCTTGATATTTCTTTATATTGATGTCTTTACTTTTATCATCTTTGTCTAGCTTTGTCGTGGTACTCATAGGAGTATTACTAGCCTTCACATTTTCCATGCCAAACTTCTTCAGTAAATCCTTGGTATATTTTTCTTGGTTTATGAAGATCTCATCATTCATTTGCTTGATTTGTAGTCCAAGAAAAAAGTTCAATTCTTCCATCATGCTTATTTCAAACTCCTTGCTCATAGAGTTTGCAAAATTCTTACACAAAGATTCGTTAGTGGCACCAAAAATTATATATCTACATAAATTTAGACAATTAAGATATCATTGCCTTTTGATTTATGAAGAGGGTGTTATCTATTTTGCCCATGTTAAATTCATCATCAATGAAAAATTTACTTAGCCTTCCGTACCAAGCTTGTTTTAGTCCATAGAGAGTCTTTTTAAGTTTATACACATGATTTGGGAAATTCAAATTTTGAAAACCGGGAGGTTGTTCTACATAAACTTCCTCCATGATGTATCCATTTAAAAAGACACTCTTGACATCCATTTGATATAAAATAAATTTTTTGAAACATGCAAAGGCTGATAGCATTCTTATTGACTCAAATCTAGCAACGAGTAAAAGTTTCATCATAATCTATACCTTCTTCTTGATTATATCTTTGTGCCACTAATCTAGCTATATTTCTAGTAACAATACTATTTTCATCTACTTTATTTCTAAATACTCACTTAGTACTAATTATCGAGTGATTAGAGGGTCTAGACACAAGATCTCAAACATTACTTCTTTTAAATTGATTAAGCTCTTCTTGCATAGCAACTATCTAATATTCATCTTTTTCGACCTTTATAAAAGATCTAGGCTTAAGTTGAGAAGTAAATGTTGAAATATATCCATAAAGTAGAGTGTAAAACTATTTATTTGTATTTAGTTATTTCTCAGACATTTGTATTACTGATTTTTTATGAATAAATGGAAGTTTTATTTTAAATGAAAGCGTGTTTATAAATTACTCAAGTTCTGAAACTATTGTCAACGAAAGAAGAGTGAAGACAAGAGCGTCTCCATACGAACTCTTCTGAAATAGTTCAGAACGATATTCGCAGTCTTAGGGTCGACTGGGCAATCAAATCTGATTACTGCTGTTAGGTTGCACCGTTGAATGTCAGTCTTGGGGCATAAAAGTTTAGGCTCAAATGGTTAACCAAGGCATGTTATGAACATGTTGAATATACCAGAAACAAATTAGTTTAGAGTCTAAAACTGTCTACCTAACTCTAAATCTAATTGTTACACCTTAAGGGTATTTTTATATTTACCTTAATCTTGAGGTGAATACATAACTTGACTTGGTTAATTGAAATATTTGATATGTCAAATGAGTGAGTTCAAATTAGCGGTCAATACCTCAACTGTTGGGATTGTAATTTAATTAAGTAAGAGTTACATGATTCATAAATATGGAAATTCGTTGTTGGATTGATAAAGCAACAATATCACCTTATGCTTTATTGATAGGTGTGTGAATAAATTAACTTGATCTCGATAAAATGAATCATTGAATAAGACTTGTAAATTATACGAGACAATTCACTATAATGTATTTCTTATTTACAGTCAATAAAAAAGTTAAGAAAATAGTAACAGGATGGGTAAATCGGTAATTGTACATTATGCTCTTATTACTGATATTTACTTAGCTTCAGAATTAATCCCACGGGCAACTACGTGATAAGACTGAGCATCATATAGAAAACAGACTATCGAGGGTATGTTAGTAAATTTCCTAAATCGCCAGGGCCAGGACGACCAACAACACCCTGAAATCCAGAAGGAGTGTCTTGACTGATAATTGGCAGAGATAGCGTGGGAGCAGTGAGAGGGGGAAGAGTAGCAGAACGGGGGGGATGGGGGATCCTCACCCTGAATAAGAGAAATATTCAGAGCTGGAGGAACTAGTCTCGTCCGATCTGGAGTGAGTTCGCCTCCGAACTTCACCTACCATGGTACAAAGGCGTTTAGATATAATTAGCATCTCCTTCACTTTCTGAAGTAAGATATTATCCTATGAAGAGTCAGAAGCAGAACTGCTGGGGGAAGAATGGCGTGAATTTCTCGCTGGGCAGGAAAGATATGATGGAGTAGATGTGATGGACAGAGCTGAACGAGGAGCAATGGACATGTCTCGTGGTAGAACAGACAATGGTACAACAACAAGGGGTGCGACTAAACTTGAGGGTTGAGAGTAAGCAAGCGTGACGTCACCGCGCGGGTCTAGGATATCAGACCACTTTCTATACCGGTAGCGAAAAGTGAGGATCAACTTCTCTACAGTCTCCTGGGTTATGTAAGGCTTCTTATTCTTAAGCTTATCTGCAGGGAAATAGAGAACCAACATAAGAAAAAAAATTATAATAATAAAATAATTAAGGTTTGAGAACAAATAATAAGGGTAGATTTAACGGAAAACATAGTTTGGAAATAGGGCTCTGGCTACTTACTGAAAGTCCCCCAGTTCTTGAGAATTCTTCAGCGGCCATCACTGACCCAATTCCGCCAATGACAAGAACATCCATCTCCCAGTTATTGTCATCCAGGGGAATATCGGTCACCATTGGTCCCATCTTTTCTAAAGTTCGATTAGAAAGGTAGTAATATCAACCCTAGGTTTGATTATGTAACAACATCTCAATTCGCGCGACCCCTAAGTCGAAACCAAACCTCTTATTCAGTGCCTCAAAACCAAGGAGAACCCTATAGGTACTGGGAGTAAATTGTGAAGGTGTAAGGCCACACCAGTGGAAGAACTCTTGGAAAACGGGGATAAAAGAAGTCTGAGACCCAAGACAAAGTACATTGGACTTAGGGTTATTTGGTATGGAGGTTTACAGGGGTAACCTGGTGCTCTACTCTCACCTAATCTAACTATAACGTCAGAAAGGAAAGCGTCATGAAAGATAGAAAGAAATTCATTAAGCTCAACTAGATTCCTGACTAAGGGAATGATAGGCTTAAGTTCAACTCCATCCCGACTCATGGCTACTGGAATTGTTAGCAGAAAAAAAAGAAGAGTAGAGGGAACAAATGACATACAAAGAAGAAGAGAGGAAAATGAACAAAATGAATGGGAAATGAAGAGTTTATATTGACTTCGGACAAGAAATGTTATAAAAATTAATTAAGAAAAATGAAATGATGACTGACACATGCTCGATTCAAGGAAAATTTACAGGGGAAAATGGACTGTCGCTGCAAATACCTATTCAAGGGTTGACAGCTGGAAAGAAAGATGGCATGTTCTGATAAAAAGGTAAATAACAACTATTAAATCTGAGCACAAGGATGAGAAGTGACAAAATAAATAATTAAGGAAAGTCAAAACGTCAGAACAGAAATCAAAGCGTAAGAGAAAACCCTAGCGAGAACAGAAATCGAAATGTAAGAGCAGACCCCCTAGCGAGATTAGGAGTCGAAGCGTAAGAATAGACCCCTCAGCGAGAACAGAAACTGAAGTGCAGATAAAAATCTTAGCAAGAATGGGAATTAGATCACCAGATCAGACTCTGAGCGAGAATGAGAACTAGAGTGCCAGATCAGACTATTAGCGAGAACGGGAATTAGAGCGTCAGAACAGACCATCATGGGAACAATAGAATGAAACAATAGAAGAAAAAGCTCACGCAACCATCAAACGCACGTTATGTGGTAAGAAAACTCTATTATTATTGTTAACTTTTGCAGGTCGTTATTATTGTAGGTCCCAATGAATCAAATCTTGAGGGTCAATGAATCAAATCATGACACCTGAATGACGAAATGTTTCATCAAATGTAATGGGGGCAAATGAACGTGAATAATTCCCAGTGCTTAGCCACATCAGCGGAGAGAAAAAAATAATTAAAGTAAATGCCACATAAACATTGCGGGAATAGTGGAATTTACCACGTTGACGGATCTGAAGAAGCTGATCGGAAGCCAAACACCTGGTCAAGGTAGCTCAAATGTAAAAGTCGCATAAGAATTCACGAAAGCTAGAGAAGTCAATGGAGGGAATCATCACCGTTGTAAATTTGGTAGCGATCACAACGACTATCAGATTTGCCACACTATGCAAAATGATTCAAATTCAAAAAGTTGTTAATATGGATAAGCAAGGCTCAGTTATTCACCTAAAAGATGAAGCAAATCTTGGGAGATAAACTCAATCTCAAAGAATATTTCGTTTATTCTTGTTTTATTTCGGAGATTAAGTTGTATTACAAGCCTATAAATACATGCCAAATTATAAATTGAAGTATCATCCAATACAAGCCATTGCAAATCGCTTACTCTCGTGCTTATTTTCTCTGCTATTGATACTTTCTGTTTTAGAGGAAAAAATTCCTTTACACCCCCCTCGGAGATTTTTAATCACACGATCTTTTTAAGGGCGAAAACCAAACCTTACAAATCCAATTGACTTATGAGTGCCAACTAAACCTCACAAGATTACATGTTTCGAGATTAAGTGACATCTTACAATAACTCTCTCAAAATAGTAGAATCTCCAGTCTAAGATCACAAGAAAATAATCTTGCTCAGTCAAGAAATTTACAAGTATAAAGCTAAAAACATTAAGAGAGATTTATGAGAGAATTGAGAGAGTTTTAGGAGCAAGTATCTTGGTTATGAATTTTATTTTGTGAAGAGTAATGTGGTGTATTTATAGAGGAGATGGATGTTAGGATTTAGGAGGAAAAAATTTAAATTTTGAATATAAACAAAGGAATGGACACTCAATCCTTAATAAGGAGAACACAAAATCTTTGACCTAAAAGTTAAGGAATACTGTTACCCAAAATAACACAATATGATAAAAACTATTTGGGTAAACTCTATCTCTCTTTATCTACTTGAAATTGAAACTTACTTTGTTTGTGATTTGTCATTATCTCCCTCTCATGTAGTTTGTCTATTGTGCAAGAGAGATATGATTTTTGGTGTTTAGGCATTTTATGGATGGAGACTTAATTTAAGGATATGCATCCTTAAATAAATTGAGTTTTAATAAAGGCAAATAAAATGAGTAAACTTCTAATAAAAATTACATGAAAGTAAATATCTTCATGATCTTCAGTATTCATGCATTATGAGCTCTTATGAAAATAAATTTGTTTATGATCTTCAATTGAAATGCCTTGTGGTAATTTTTCTAATAACCTTTACAAACTTGATTAAATATATTAGCAACATCAATGTTTTGTTATCATTTAAAGTTATCTCATAGAGATATAAGGCTAACAATTTCAAGTTAGCCACGTAGGACGTCAAGCTAGGCAAGTAGGAAGTGATGTAAGTAGAACTCACCTCTCGAAAATGTGAGTTGTGCTTGATAGGAAATTGCCTCTTGAAGAGGCGAGTTATGTAAAGACTTACATACACAGGAACTCGCCTTTTCAAGAAGTGAGTTCAGCATAAAAAACTCGCATTTCAAGAAATGAAAACTCGCGTCATGAACTTGTATAAAAAAACTCGCATTTTCAAGACATGATTTCTTTCACGTTATTACCCTTCTCGCCACATCATTAACATCCACAATATCTTAAATCGCCTCTTCAAGAGGTGATTCCACTTATATTGTCCCAACTACATTATTTCCTAATTAGTTTGGAAAGTAGTTAATTTCAGTAATTTTTTGTTAAAACATTATTAAAAATATAAAAAGTCCTAGTGAGGGGACTGCCCACATTCAATGTATAGAAGATGTTTCTTGAAACCCCTCCATAAATTGGGAACTAATAGAAAATATTCTAAGATCATTGTCATCTTTCCTATAATGTTTAACTTATCATTCATGATAAATTTTAGAAGGTAGATTCTAGATCTTACCTCTCTCTCCTGTAATTAGACGGTGATACTCTCTCTCCTCCCCAACTCGCCAGGGATGAGTTAACGCTCTTAGGATCAACCGAATAATTAAGCAACACACCACAAATCTTTTGGTTATATTTATGCACCTACACTCACTATGATTTATTTAACAATTTATTGTACAAATTTGCAATACATGAACAATTTAAAACAAATCTGAGACAGAAATCAAAAAATCTTTGAATTGATATTTGTAAATAATTTTGTTTCTGACATTGTTGTAATTAATTTTGTTAGTACTTACTTATTATGGTAAGATATTTCATTGATGGTTCTTATTTAGATATTTCTGACAAATCTTTAAAATGAAATAAATAAAAAAGAAAAAAGATAAGTCTCGTGGGCCAAATAGGAAGAGGTTTGGCGGCCCCACAGACGGTAGTCGGATCCAAATACGGGCAACTGGAAGCATGGCTGTTCGACGAAATGTCCCAATGAATTTGAAAAATCAAACTTTATAAACACCAGTACAACACGTCTTCAACTCCAGGAAGAGGAAGTGCGAACAGAGATGTGGAGGCGCATGGCTTCGATTTCTCATTCATTCTCTGCCTCAAAACTCTCCATCATCAACCAGGTATTACAGCTCCAATTTCTTGAATTCCTCATGATTCAGTTGATGTATTGTGCTTCTCTTTTGTCGGTATGGTGTGATAATAAAAATTTTCGCAATCGTTAATTTCATTAAGCACGAGCGTTGAAAGCTAATGGTATATGTAGTGTATATCAAACTTCTTCTACTATGAATGCCTGTGTGTGTGTGGGTGTATGCGTTGGGGGAGGGGTTGGGGGTGGGGAGAGGGATATAAGGAAGATTTAATAATTCAACTCTATGTTTTATGCCAATCTCTTTTGTGTTAACTCAAACATGACAACAATTCTTCGATCTTCAAATGTGATAAAATGAACAAAACGAACTTCTTATTTGAAATTACAATGTAGTTTAGCGGAGCCATGGACCATAGTATTTGAATACACGAGTCAGCTTCTCGGTTTCTTAGTAATATAGATCTCGATCATAGTTCAGTTATGGCTGAAAAAATTAGTTGATCTTCTCTCTAATTGCTTCATGTAATATATCTTTACTGGGGATAAGTTCTTTACATATTTCTTGCTCGCTTTGACTAATTTATTGCTAATATTTAACTACAGGAAATATGCAAAGTGAAGATTTGTGAAGCCTTTGCCACGGGGATATCCAAGCTGGTACTGCATATGTTAATTCAAACTTCTAAGAAAAGCTTACTTTGAATTAAGGTTGCATTAAATTGTTTTTTGCCTTATCAGTGTCCATATTTTTATGTCATTTTGCAATCTGAATCATTGAATTCTTCAGAAAGACGTATCCATTTGTCGTACTCAACCGAATATGTAATAGACTCGTGCTTTCGGAATATCCCCAATCTGTGAGCTCTGTGGAATTATGTGTAATTTACGAGATCATGCATTTTGTATTGAGAAAAAAAGTAAAAAGTAGTTCTGCTTTCATATTTTTCAGCTATGGGTTTCAACAATCATAACAGCTTTTTCTCTAGTAAGAAACTTTCTAATATGGATGTAGAACATGAAAGATTCTCTACAGGAAAAAGTGCTGAGATCGCAGCCTTCAGAAGAGGTGGATGTGGTATAACTTTACTTTTGGTTGTATGTACAGAAATATAAGAATCTGATATAAGTGAAACAGTTGGAATATTTTTAACCTTTTTCCGTGTTTGAAGGTACCTTGTACCTGGAATCCTATGATTACCATTAAAAGTGTTTACTTTCCTGACTTGAGCAGAATCAAGTGGACTCGGAATGACTATGAATTATCTAGCCTAATAGCTTTCTGGGCAGTTTCTCAAATCAGCTTGCATTATTTTCGTCTACTATTTTCAGCTCGATGTGCTTCTTTAATCGTAGGGATTTCAGTTATTATATACTGAAGCCACCTTGTAGAAGTCTTTCAGCTTGGAAGCTAGTGTTAAGTCAGAATCCCTATTCCAATTTCAGGAACATGGATTTAAGTTTATTGTCTAAATGTATGTTAGTTCTATTATCTTTTTCAACGTGTGGAGTGATCTATGTTATTATAATGTAGTTTGAAGATCAGGTAGGAGAAAGCATACTTCCATCTTTAGCCAAACCAATGTTCTTACAAGGAAACAGAGGGAAGCTCAAGCTCAGCTAACTCAAGCTTAATAAAATTAAACTAGAACTCTCAATAGTCAATAGAAACTTATCTTTGTGGTCCATATGAAAGGGAGCGGGGGAGAGAATTTAGAACCGTCCTTTTAGTTTGAACAGAAGACCCAAGAGTGATTTCTTAGAATGTGTGGCTAGTTTCATGTCCTGCATCAGTTTGACTTCACAACATCGATAATTTACTCGCGATCACAATGCTTTAGTATGTAGGTCTCTTTGCAATCGTTAAATGTAGTCTCATACATGTCCATAGAATGACGTGGTTTTTTTATACTTTGGATGCAGGAAAATGGTGAATTTTCAGAAAAAGATGAGAAACCATTCATAACTTTCGTGTTAGGTAATATGTAATCGCCATTTGTTGACTTAATAACAGTCCAATGAACATACCTGAAGCTTATGTAGTAGAAATTTATTTTATGCTTCATAGTTTAAAAGTCATGACGTTGAAATGAATAAATAGCTATATTTTGACTCATAAGTTAAGTTGATTTTCCTAAAGTTAATGGCTTTAGGAGCAAGGTGCACTCCTAAA
The DNA here is from genome assembly GCA_003255025.1 of Datisca glomerata. Taxonomy (NCBI): domain Eukaryota; kingdom Viridiplantae; phylum Streptophyta; class Magnoliopsida; order Cucurbitales; family Datiscaceae; genus Datisca; species Datisca glomerata. The sequence continues at coordinate 2,237,335 of QANY01008651.1, forward strand.
ACTTGCGCTTGAGCCACCACCTCTACTTGCTTGCTGGTCACAATCCAATACGAGAATTCTTCTAAGTATATATGCCCCCCCCATTCATCCAAAATCCACGCAAACTTTCGAAATAAGAATAAATCGGATAAGAATGTGATAAGGTCATATGTGTTGTAAAGTTTCTGTCATTCATTCTCTTAGGGGGTATGCATGATGTCTCTTGTCCTCTGTTTAGTCATCTTGGAAAACATCGGTAAGAGGTTCAATTCTTCTGAACCTCAAATTGTGTGGTTTTATTGAAAAGAAAAAGATATCTGGACTCTGTAATTTTTCTTCAGTGAACATTTTGTATCAACCCCTAATTTAATTGGTTTAGGCCCTTTAGGGTCTCACTTTACAAATCTGTCTTCTGTTCAATTTGCCGTTGAGCTACTTCCCTTAGCATGTTCCAGAACATTCAGAAAGGAGGGTCCACATCCCTTGGGACTAATAAGATGCTCTAAAAGGCCTTAATATCCCGAGTTATAAAAAAAATATAACTCTTGTACAAGCCGTCCTTGCAAAAGTAACATATTGGCATAATAAAATCTCTCATTTTTTATTAATAAAAACTTCGACAATGTTTTCAGGTGGTCCTGGTAGTGGAAAGGGTACACAATGCGAAAAGATTGCTGAGATTTTTGGGTTCACACATTTGAGTGCAGGAGATTTATTGAGGAGAGAAGTAGCTTCTAATAGTGAAGATGGGTAATGATGTTTCATTCTCATGTTAAAGAAACATTTTGAAGCATATATTTACACTTACGTAGTCCTCTAATACTGGGCTGAATTTCAGCACCATGATCCTTAACACAATTAAAGAAGGAAAAATCGTACCTTCAGCAGTGACAGTCAAGCTCATTCAAAGGGAGGTGGAATCAAGCGACAATCATAAAATTCTCATTGATGGTTTCCCACGGACTGAGGAGAATCGTATGGCGTTTGACCGTATTGTGAGTTTTTTCTCTTTCTACTTGTTCTTTATTTTTGAAAAGAGATGGAGTAGGTGAAGGTTGATATTGTTTCCTATAAATGTCTTATGATTATGTTGTTATTGTTACTCATAGTTTCATGTGATAGTTTAAAATATTATTGATCGTGTCACTAAACACTAATTGGACAACGTGATGAATTGGAAATATTAAATGTGTGAAAAAAACTTAGCATTTTCAGTGGAGTGAACAGGAGTTAGAGCGTAAGTATAGTGATTTATTGCAGTCTGCTCTTTACGATTAAATTGCTTTACAAAAGTACAACTGTGTTCATCGTTCATCTTATATTCAGGTCAGAGCAGAACCAGACATTGTACTTTTCTTTGATTGCCCTGAAGATGAGATGGTGAAACGAGTGTTAAGCCGTAATCAGGTAAATCTGTTCTACCTGCATTTTCCCCTACTAGTGCATGAGCATGCTTTTAGCTAGGTATTACTTATTTGACATATTGCAGGGTCGAGTTGATGATAATATAGATACAATCAAGAAAAGGTTTAAAGTTTTCAACACTCTAAGTCTTCCTGTAATCAAATACTACTCAGAGAAAGGAAAGCTTCATAAGGTACTTATAGATATAGAGGGTTGAACTTAGATCCCTTCTTTTATTACGATTCTGAATGAATTTCAAATTATTGCACAAAAGAATGGTGATAGTTCGCGTCTTGCATGTTTTTGCATTTCACTTATATATATATATGTGTGTGTGTGTGTGTGTGTGTGGGTTTCTGACGTGTAGTAAATAGTAAGTAAATTATGAGTCATATATTGTTTTCAGTGAGAGACTCTATATGTGCAGATCAATGCAGTTGGAACAGTTGGCGAAATATTTGAACAAGTTCGTCCAATTTTTGCTTCATTTGAGGTATATTCTGTGTTTTGTTCTCTGCATGGAACATATGTTTTTTGGATTGGACATTGTGTTTTTTTTTTCCTTTCATCTTTATTCTTTGGTATCTGACACTAGTTTCACTGAAAGTGTTGAGTATGCATTAATACTTTCAGTTGTGTGAGTTTTTATGTTTTGTTATGATTATGTTCAGCAGCAGGCGACATGAAAGTTAATTGCATAAATCAGCGAAGGAAAAAGGCGAATAAAAAACCATTAAGGATTCCAGTTACAGTAGCTGTTGTCGTTGAACAGAGATCAGTTGGAACTATCAGAAAAACAAGCTTGTCAAAAATCTGTTTCTCTTGGCTGACAGACTACGAGCATCCGAGTGCAGGCAAACATTTGCCTGCTGAAAGAGTAAGATCTTTTTCCTTTTTACCATGTTATCTGCATCGATACCAAAGTGCTCATGAAGAAAGCAAAAGCTACTGGCAAATATATGTAGATAAGAATAAATTGTGTGTTTTTTACCTTTGTTAAAAGTGTCATATCTCAACCATTTGATTTGTTGGAATTCTAATAAGGTTTGTTTGAACAAGTGAATAAATATAAGATAACCAACATATTCCGTGGAAAATTTGCTATTAGTCAAGATTACTTTTGGACAGAACCCACTGCTTCGCTATTATCAGTAGGTACTATTCACCCGCATTGCTACTGGCTTTAACCATGTCAATGGACTAATTTTCTCTAATAATTGAGGTGCTGTTTATTTATAGGTTTTTTATGAGAAATATAGGTAAAGAGATAAAAGAATTGACGAGCGAATGATACGTCAGTCATGTGATATTCATATTTATCAGACAAGTTTTACATATTTAATGAGACAAGTTTTACAGCATATAATTACCCATAAGACGGCTTCATCTAGCGACTCTGACTGGGCGTAGAAGATTTCTGGATGGGTTATGTGATTGATTTATTCATATAAATCTTATTAGTATTATATTATACTCATATAAATAAACGAACCATATAATGGGATTCTGTAAATGATTTTGAAATATCAATTAAGCGTGTACATTAGATCTAAAACTTCGACCGTTTACGCAACATTACAAAGATTAGGACTAAATTAACGCAAAAAAAACTACTATTTAATGAAAGAAAATAAGGGAGGTGCTGTAGATGAAACTTCCATGGACAGTTTTCTCTCATCGTAATGAACGGTGGATATTGAAGCTGATGGCCACCAGCATTAGCACCTCTGCTCTTCTTCACTTCAGCTCAGCCTATGCAAAGGAGAAATCAAATCCCAATCCCTTCCCTCTCATTATGCTCTTCTTCACTGCAGCCCATTCTTTCCCTCAAAATGGCGGCAACGACATTCCAATCACAAACTTCCTACTCTTCTCTTACCTTCCATTGTTCTAATTCCAAGAGCAAGAAAACCAAGAGACGAAACCAGCTGCAACGGAGACAACAAATTCACCAAAACAAAAGCAATAAAACCACTTTCTCTTTTCCCGCATCATCTCCAACCCCAATTTTAATCCACCAAAAACCCTACACCCAAACCAAATTCCAAGCCCTAGATGCCGTCATCAACGACATTGAAGCTTCTATCGAGAATGGGATAGAAATCGATGCCGCTATATTTTCTTCACTCTTAGAAACTTGTTTCCGATTACAAGCCATTGATCATGGTACACGAGTTCATTCTCTTATCCCTGCTAACCTCTTACGTAGAAATGTTGGGCTTTCATCGAAGCTTCTTCGTCTTTATGCTTCATTTGGGCACATAGAAAAGGCACACAATATGTTCGATCAAATGTCCAAGAGAGATTCCTCTGCTTTTGCTTGGAATTCGCTTATCGCAGGGTATGCTGAATTGGGCCTATATGAAGATGCCTTGGCTCTATACTTTCAGATGGAGGAAGAGGGTGTGGAGCCTGATCGGTTCACGTTTCCTCGCGTACTCAAAGCTTGTGGGGGCATTGGGTCTATTCAAATTGGGGAGGCAGTTCATCGGCACATTGTTCGTTCAGGCTTTGCCAGTGATGGGTTTGTTCTCAATGCTTTAATTGACATGTATTCTAAGTGTGGTGACATTGTGAAGGCTCGCAAGGTCTTTAATAAGATTGCTTGTAAAGACTTAGTTTCTTGGAACTCAATGCTTACTAGTTACATTCATCACGATCTTCTACCAGAGGCATTTGACATTTTTGATAAAATGATCTTAGACGGGTATGAACCAGATGCGATCTCGTTATCGAAGACTCTCACCGGCTTTTCATCGTTGAAGTTTGGAAAACAAATCCACGGATGGGTAATTAGGCGGGGAATCGAGTGGACTTTATCCATTGCCAACTCCTTGATTGTTTTCTACTCCAATAACGGCAAGTTAGACTGTGCGCGATGGGTGTTTGATAAAATGTCTGAAAGAGATGTTGTATCGTGGAATTCAATAATATCTGCTCATTGCAAGGACAGAAAAGCCTTAACATATTTCGGGCAGATGGAGAGAGATGATGGTGTTATGCCAGACAACATCACATTTGTGTCATTGCTATCAGCTTGTGCCCATATGGGCTTTGTGACAGAGGGGCAAAGGCTATACTCTGTGATGAAGGAGAAATATGGAATAAGACCAATTATGGAACATTATGCTTGTGTAGTCAATATGTATGGAAGGGCAGGGTTGATTAAAGAGGCTTATGGAGTGATAATGGAGGGTATGGAGTTTGAGGCGGGTCCAACTGTGTGGGGTGCACTGTTATATGCTTGTTTTGTTCATGGGAATGTAGATATTGGTAAGATTGCTGCTGAAAAGCTGTTTGAATTGGAACCTGATAATGAGCTGAACTTTGAGCTTCTTATGAAGATTTATGGTAATGCGGGTTGGTTAGAGGATGAGCAGAGGGTGAGAGTGATGATGGCTGACCGAGGATTGGATTTTTGAACAGTTTTAATTAACAAGTACATAATTGATGGAAGTATTTGTTATAGAGAAGTAATTTAGATTTAGGGTAAAATATAAATTGGTCCCCTACAATTTACATTAGTGGTTAATTTGATCAGTGTATTTTGATTTGGTCAATTTACATTAGCGCTTAATGCGAAGTAATGTAGTCATTAGGTTCAATACTTTCGTTTCGAATCTTGGTACTTCTGATCACATGCGTCGTACGTGACTAGCAATTCTTTCTAACAATTCTTTCTAACGGGTCTTAAATCTTGGTGTTTCTAGTCATGCAAAATAAGAAAAAAGTGAATCGTTGAGGACATAATTGACAAAATTGATTGTCTATGAGTCAAATTGATAATTCATGTGAACCGCATGGCACTAACTTATATCTTATCCCTAAATGTATTAGCATACATAGCAATTCAATAACATGGCCGTAGATAAGACGAGTGATGTGGCTGAAGGGTAAATATTTCATTCACCACTTATATTTTGAGTGCTCTTATGTTTGAGTCATGTCTGTTATACTGTTCCTCTAAAAAAAAAAACCACTAAATCGCCAGACATTTTCTGACTTCATTCTGGAAATTGACCCTCTATATCTTATTTCCGTCAATTTTTTCTAACGCCAGAAATTATTTTATTAAACATTGTATTGTATAATCAGAAAAACACCCCAACTGATAATGGTGCTCCAAGTCTATAATCTATGGAGTTTTAATTTCTGTTTACATGTTCTATAGTATAAAACTCATATTCCTAACATTAAATTTTAAAAAGAATTTTATAAATAGAGTTATCAACTTCCAAATTCATTATGGGAGTTCTATCATTGTCATTAGATTTACTAAAAATGGATAAAATCTTTTTTATGGTCATATTGGATAGTGTCTATCTTAACGATAACATATTTGGATGAGTGACAAATAAATAATATAAATAATTTTTTGTATTCTCTCTCATCGCTATGTTTTTCTCCCACTCAATGTGTTACTCTGAACAGTAATTTTTTTCTAGTTTTAAAGTTATTTTACATAAGATATTAGTATATCATATGTAAAAATATTTTAGTTTGTCTAGATCCGATAAATTTTTTGGTTAAAATGATATATTCAACCAAAAGAAATATACAGTACAAGGAGCATACCCCAGACACAAACAAAAAACAAAACACATAGGACAAATTACTCTGCCGAGCAAAAGAAGCAAGCCTGTGTTGTCGAAGTATCCCATTCACTTACCATATCCAAAGTAACCAATTTATTTCTTAACGCGAGCAACGCAGTAAAATTGCATTTAGAAATACACCCCGCAAACAAGATCAATGATGCACAGTCAACCACACTATTATATACAGTAACAAAAACGTCATAAGCACTACAGACTGAAAACAATCCATTTCTAGTCTTAGTCCAATACCAACAATCCTCACAGTTATTATTAAGTAACTCATCCAAACTCAACGTCTTTCGCAACGCGATCAAATCTTAAGAATATCGAAAAGGAATGTCTCATAAACCATTACTAATCACATCGTATAGCTTAGTGTTTAAAGACCAACCAACAACTAAGGAGAACTCCCTCCCCTATCCTGCTAAGAACCAACCTGTTAGGAAGCTAAGGGTCAGTCAAAATATTAGATCCCCCATCATTGCCTATTTTGATCAAAATATGGCCTAGTAAAGAGTACTGAAGTTTCAAAAATTTCCTCCAAAACCACGATGGGTCTGAACACAACTGAATTGTGAAATAGGATTGACCTTTTCACAATTTCAATCTACATGGGCAATCCAAAGAGAATCACTAGAAAAAGTAACAAGGAACCAGACATGCTTGGCAACCACGAGTTTGTTCCATGCTTCTAAGTTTCTAAAACCAAGGCCACTAGACCTCAACGATACATAAATATCGAGCTATGCTAGTTTAGCTCTTTTAGAAGATCTAGCCTTTCCAGACCATAAAAACTTCCAGATAATAAAGTCCACAACTTAATTGACAGATTGAGGAAAATAAACGTACGGACCCAAAAAATCAAAGGAGCTATCAACATTGCCTTAATGAGCTGCAATATACATGCAAACAATTCTGTCATTTAAATCATCATCCATACCATAACAGAATAACTGACTTTTACCAGGATTTGGCTTAACCCCAACCAACATATCAAACAATTGAAGATTATCTTTAATCAAAGAGATAAAGTTCAAATCACTCTTAGAGAAAATAAATAAGTCATCTGCAAAATAGATATTAACAATATGAAGTTCCTTACATTTCCAGTGAAACGAGAAACTAGGCAAAGTAGATGCTTTAGACAAAATGTCAGATAATGCTTCCATGATTAATAGAGACATATATGGAGCGATAGGATTTTCTTGTCAGAGACCCTTCACCCCTCTGAAAAATCCTCTATGTTCACAATTAATCTTGACTGAATAAGAAGGGGTAGTAATGCATTCTATAGTCCAATCTATGAAAACGGCAGGCAAACCAATAGCCACAAGCATACGATGAATAAAGCACCGGTTAACACTATCATAAACTTTCATCAAATCAACTTTCAAGGCACATCTAGAAGAAATAGGTTTCCTCTGATAACCTTGCACAAACTCTTGGGTAAGAAGAATATTATCCGAAATTTGTCTACCCGAAATAAAATTAGTCTTATTAGGGCTAATCAGACAAGGAAGACCCCGTTTAAGTTTATCAATCAACAACTTAGAGATACATGTTAGATTGAAAATCATTTCGGTGTAAATCGTATCTCAATAAAACCCAAAATCTCATATTGAACACATGAAGAATCAAAACAATTATAGAGCGAAAGCGTACCTGAATCCATGACGATAGATTGCTGTTTAGAGCCGAGCGGTTGACCTTCCAGATCTATACGATTATCTATCTGAGAGTCTCTTTTGATAAAACCTTTCAGTTTTCTCTCTAACGATGGGATATAAGAGAGAATAGAATGGTTTCCCATTATCGTGTAACCTGAGGACCATAACCACTTATAGATAATTCATCTTTTAGTAATTCTATTTTAACCCATCATAAAAATAGAAATTACCCTTAAGTCTTCACACATTAAAAGGTCCACAACCTATCAGATACATTAAAATCCTAATTATCCAAACCTTAGTAGATCAATTTTAATTCGGTTTAACTTTATTTGACAGTCTGCAACACATGATTATTTTACACATAAGTCCAATGTTGGATTAAGGATCCAACAATCTCCCACTTGGACTATGTGTTAAACCTTATAATCATGTTTTGTGAAAAATAACTGAATGCGTTCAACTTTGCTGTCATTACCGAAATGTATCTATGACCAATCCGGTCCATCAATCATACTGACATAGAATCAAAGCGGCCTATGTTACATCAATCGTAACTCAACCCATCGATGATAACGTATATCAATACAACTGAATGACATGGATTATGATGTGGATGTGTAGCATGGAAATTTCATATAATGTGATCTTAACATGCCTATTTCCTATTGGTCCTCCTTAAACCTTAGTGAGATCAAACCATACATAAATCAGAGTGTGAATACCAAAAACTTTATTTCTGCAGAAAATAGCCTTAAAATATCCATAAAACAAAATGACTGAAAAATACGTCTATATGATAAAAGAGCATCTAAAAATAAAATACAAACTCCCACTAGAACTGAATATCCTCAACTGATATGTCACCCATGTGAGTAGTGTTCTCATGAAACACCTTGGGTGGTAATCCCTTGGTAAGCGGATATGCAATCATGAAGTTTGTATCAATGTGCTCTATAGACAACTGTCTACTCTGAACTCTTTCTTTAACAACTAAGAACTTGATGTCTATGAACTTTGACTTTATCGAGCTCTTGTTGTTATTAGAATAAAGAACTGATGATTTATTGTTACAAAATATCTTTAGTGGTCTCTGAATACTGTCCACTATGCGCAGCCCCATGACAAAATTTCGTAACCATATTCTGTGATTGGACGCCTCATAACATGCTATGAACTCTGCTGCCATGGTAGAAGAGGCTATAAGAGACTATTTAGCACTCTTCCAGGAGACAGTACCTCCAGCAAGCAGAAAAATATAACCCGACGTAGATTCATACTATCTTGGCATCCAGCAAAATTGGAGTCAGTATATCCAATGATTTCAATCTGATCCAACCTCCGAAACGTGAGCATGTAATCTTTTGTTCTCTATAAGTACCGCAAGGCCCGTTTAGCTGCTTTCTAATGGTCAATGCCTGGATTGCTTAAGTATCTTCTCAACATCCCAGTCACGTACGCAATATCAGGACGTGTACAAGCTTGAGCATACATTAGACTCCTCACTACCGAGGCGTAGGGAATCTTCTGCATTTCCTTTTCCTCAAAATCATTTTTAGGACACTAATTGATATCAAACTTGTCTCCCTTAGCTACATGGGTATCACCCGGTTTACAGTCTTGCATGCCATATCTTTTAAGGACCTTTTCGATATAACTCTTTTGTGATAATCTTAAAATACTCTGAGAACGATCCCGATATATTTGGATTCCTAATACAAAAGAGGTTTCACCAAGATCTTTCATCTCAAAATTCTTAACTAGAAATCTCTTGGTGTCATGCAATAAGTCTATATCATTGTTGGCAAGTAAAATGTCATCCACATATAAAACCAGAAAAATATGTTTGCTCCCACAAAACTTATGGTATATACAATCATCGACTAAATTCATCTCAAAACCGAACGAGATGATCACTTGATGAAATTTAAAATTCCATTGTCGAGATGCCTACTTGAGTCCATAGATGAATTTCTAAAGTTTGCAAACCATATTCTTTGGGTCTCCCGACATAAAATTTTCTGGCTGCACCATATATATCGTCTCTTCAATGTCACAATTGAGAAACGATGTCTTTACATCCATTCGATGCAGCTCAAGATTGAAATGCGCTACCAATGCCATTATAATCCTGAAAGAGTCTTTCGTAGAAACCAGAGAGGAAGTCTCTTTATAGGCAATGCCTTCTTTCTGTGTAAAGCTCTTTGCGACAAGACGAGCCTTGTATCTTTCCACATTGCCTTTTGAATCCCTCTTGGTCTTAAAAATTCATTTGCAACCAATGAGTTTCGCACCTTCTGGTAATGAAACAAGATCCCGCACGTCATTGTCCTTCATGGACTTAATTTTCTCATTCATGGTATCGATCCACTTTTGAGAGTTAGGGCTTTCCATGGCTTGATGGAAGTTGATCGGATCATCTTCCATCACACCAATGTCAACCTCATGCTCTTGAAGAAATACAATGTAATCATTTGGCACTTCACTTCTTCTCTCTTGTGGGTCTTCTTAATAGCATAGGTTCTTGAGGTGCTAGAGTTTGTTCTTCTGGAACAATCTCTTGAATGGAAGGTTTTCTGATATTGTCTTGATGTGTTGTGTAATGAGCAATGTCGGGAACACAGTCCTGATCAATGCTAATAAAACTTATGGGAATATCAACATATTCATCCTGAAGGACAAAATCTCGAACCGTATTTTCCCCCTGCAAACTCAGCATCCTCAAAGAACCGAGCATTTCCCATCTCAAAAATCGACCTGGTTGTGGGATCATAAAACTTGTGCCTCATGGATATTTTAGAGTATCCAACAAAATAACAACTCATCTTCCGTAAGTCCAATTTCTTTTCATTAGGCTTATATGGCCTTGCCTCAGCTGTACATCTCCAAACGTGCAAATGCCTTAGACTAGGTTTCTTGCCGATCCAAATCTTATATGGGGTTTTGGAAGTTGCTTTAGTTGGAACTCTGTTAAGGATATATGCTGTAGCCTTAAGTGCTTCACCCCAGAGTGATTCTGGTAAGGTCGAATGAGTAATCATACTTCTGACCAATGTCCTTAAGCGTTCTGTTTCATCTTTCAGCAACATTATTCATAGTGGGCGAACCGACATAATGTACTGTGGGATGATACTGCATTCCTCTAGGATTTTAGCAAATGGTCATGGACGTTATTCACCTGAACCATCATATCTGTCATAGTACTCACCACCACGGTCAGATCTGACGCTTTTAATCATTTTGTTGAATTGATTCTCAACTTCAGCCTTAAAATTTTTGAACAGGTCCAATGACTGACTTTTCATGAATGAGATATATGTAGCTATATCTAGAATAATCGGCTATGAACGTTATAAAATATTATTGACCATTCCAAGCCACCGAAGAGAATAACCCACAAATATCTGTATGAATAAGTTCTAAGATGTCATGAGTCCTGTTGGCTTCAAATCTCCTTTTATCGGTTTGCTTTCCCTTTATGCAATTAACACAAACGTCAAAATCTGTGAAATCTAAGGGACCAAGAATTTCGTCTGACACAAGTCTCTCTATTCTCTGTCTGTAGGTGTGACAAAATCTCTTGTGCCATAACGTACCTGAATTCTCACTGGTTAATTTTCTTTTAGTACCTCATGTACTTAATTGCAGGGATTCTTTAAATGAAGCAATTGTTTCAAGTAAATAAAGATTATCATATCCTGATAAAAACCGGAACCAACTGAAATTAGATCACGAAACAAACCAAATTTTTTTTCCAAAAGAACAAACATAACCAGCTTTGTCTAAAACAGAAATAGAAATCAAATTTCGTCTAAAGGACGGTATAATAAAAGCTTCATCAAGATCCAAATAATATCCAGTTTTTAATAATAATCTAAATTTTTCTATTGCTTCAACCTCAGCCGTCTTTTCATCGCCAACGTAGATGAATCTTTCAGCATCATTTGACTTTCGACAATTCAGGCAACCCTGCACAGACACACTGATGTGAGTTGTTGCATCAAAATCTATCAATCACGTGTGTTTAGGAACCGAACTTAAATTAACCTCAGAACAAACTAAATTAAGAAGCATACATTTCTTAGCACGACAAGCGTGATAGTTGGTGCATTGCTTTTTCCTATACCCTTCAGCTCCATAGAAGAAACAACCATGACCTTCCGAGTTTATCGGTTTCTTTTGTTGTTTCTTATGCGGTGCTGTATCTGCAGTTTCCTTATCCTTTTTCATTTTCTTTCCCTTGCCCTTATCCTTAGAGGTAGAGGCCAGGTAAGCACTTTCTGTCTTATCATGTTTCACTCTTTCCTCTTTCTAAACACAGTGTGAGATGAGCTCATTCAGAAACCAAGTCTCTTTCTGACAATTATAGCTCACTTTAAACTGGCTAAACTGTGCCGTAAGGGATATCCAAAACCAAATATACAAGCAAGCCCTCTGAGAGTTCAAGCCTCAGTGCTTTTAACCTTGAAACAATATGAGACATTTCCATAATGTATTCCCTGATATTACCTTTACCTTTATACCTTTTTGAAATTAAGTCTGACAAGAGCATACCGATTTCTGCCTTTTCGTTCTTGACAAACCTCTTTTCAATGTCTGCAAGAAAATCCTTAGCTGTAGTTATCTTTTCTGATATAGTGCCCCTGAATACTTCTAGAATGGCCTTCTTCATGATCAACATACACATGAGATTTGATCTCTCCCACCTTTCTATCTCCCTCTTATCATCAGAGGTACTCTTATCCGTAAGAGGTGTAGGAGAATCAGTCATTAACGTAAAATCGAGATCCATCAAAAGATTATCTTTCTAGGACTTGAAACTCGAGCCATTCAGAATTGGAATTGAATTGATGTTGACCATGATACTAGCAGGAGTAATAACTGAACAGAGAACAATAAATAAATTAAGCTCACATGAATTCTAAATAACAATAATAATTCACACAATAGTAACAAATAACTCATCTCAAGACACCAGACACTCCATTAATATTATGACTTTGAAAAAAAATATTAACTTGTAAGTGATATCTTGGTGTAGTAATCAAACACTGATGATAAATAACATGTCAAACAAGAAATCTTCTTTTAGGTCGATTTATTGTTCACATGTAAAACCGAATAATCATCATGTATTTATTACCACAGAAACACATGTAATTCTGTCAAATAATTATCTTCTTTTGGGCCGATAAATATTCACATAAGTTACACGCACACATAACCTTTTATATTTCAAGACAAACCAATTTTCATAAGAGATGTCACTTTGGCGACACATGCTTCAACAAATTCATCTTAAAATATATATAACATACTAATGTTCGAATTTAAAATTGTACCAAATTTAAACCTTAAATTAATTGATAAACAATTAATTTTATGATACTTTGAAATTGTTTTGAAAGTATTTTAACCAAAAAACTGAAAATAATCAAAACAATTTATTTTGAAAGTTCTTAAATTAAAAAAAATTAATTTTACGATCTTTAAAAAATAATTTAAAAATTAATCTAAAATTAATTCATAAAATTAATCAAGAATTGAAAGAAAAAAATAATAATAAAAAGTGTGAGGGTTAGGACACCCCAGCCCTCCCAAAATTGGCTGGGATACCCAGCCTCCCAATTTGGCTATGAGCTTCACCCACAACTTATGCCTGATAACTGTCCACAGTCATTTAGACTTTTTTTTACTGTTCACGGATTGGATCAACCCGACCTGTGTCCAACCCGACCTGTGTCCAACCCTTAAGTCTTTATACATGAAAGGATTCACAATCTATTAGATACATTAAAATTTCAATTATCCAAACCTTAATAAATCACTTTTAATTGAGTTTTATTTTATTTAACAGTTTAAAACACATAATTATTTTACACATAAATTCAATATTAAATTAAAGATTCAACAATATATTTATAGATAATATCACATCAAGCAACAGGGTTAAAGTCCCTAACTTTATTAGGGTTAGGGGCTCTAGGAATAAAAAAAATAGTTGTACTTTTGAGCAATTTACTAGATTCATAGAACTCCAAGACTGTTGCAATGACATCGTCTTCCACAATCAACCAAGAATTCTTGAAGAAGCTAGCAGAAAAATCATCCGAACCTAGAGATTCAATCCTCGCTAAAAGAGAAGATAAATCCCTTAATATCCTCACCAGAAAAAGGCCTGGAAAGATCATTGCCATCCTCCTCTCACTTTCTTATCATAAATTCACTACATAAAATCCCAGTTCAGATCAGGAGAAGATTCAGGGACCCCAAAACCCCTCGAAGAAACGAACCACATGATTTTCAACAGTGTTTCCCTAGTTATCCATCAGTCTCTAGATTCTAGATCGAGCCACGTTCTTCCTAATAACATTAATGAAAAAAGATGAGTTTTGATCCCAAGTTTCAACCAATTCACCAAGGAATTCTGCTTTTGGAAGCTTTCCTCAGCAGTAGCCCAGTCCATCAAATCTGAGAATCATTATTTCACCCGAAGTTGAATACCGTGATCCCTAGGATTACCACAAAGGTCAGTCTAAGCTTTATCAAGGTTCTAAGCTTTATCAATGTTGTCTCTAACCTTCTCAGATAAGTTGCTACGTACACCATTTTATTCATACTTTTCAAAGCAGCCTTAACAGATTTCAACTTTATAAAAACACCCTCCACATGAAATATTCCAAGCAGCCTCAACGAGAGGGAGAAAATTCTCCCTGTCAGCCCATAAGTTGAAAATCTTCAGTAAAAGTTTAGACTGAAGACTAATCACAGCCGGGAATGAGACTGAAGACTACTTATAGATAAAAAAAGTTTTATTCTATTTAAGTTATATAATTTAACTTTGTAATCCTTAGCATAGAGTAAATAATGTAATTTAATGTTTTATTTTACTTATAAAATCATCCCACCCGACTTTAAATTAAAATTAATTCAACTAATATTAGATGAAAAGTTCATACAATACAATTAAATAAAAGATAAAATTTTGACTAACCGGTACATTAAACTTATTGTAAGATCAAACAAGAATTCTCCACTTTTGTCTTTGAAAAAAAAAACTGGTACATTATTTAAATTACATTAAATAATGTAATTTAGTGTTTTATTTTATTTATAAACTAAATTTATACAGCTAGTTTGTGTTCCTACTAAACTAAAGTCTTGGACCCTTATCTATCTATTAGCACATGCATCCTGTGAAGTTGCAACAAACTAGTTTTGTTATACACGAAAATTAAAAAAATATTATTCAAGAATATAGATATATGAATCATATCAGACACGCCGTCCAACTTACCACCCAAACAGTGGATACCGACATACGGAACTCAATGGTACCGAGATGACCGACATCTCATCGCCGACACAATCACGAGCCAGCATAAGGATGGATAATGTACGGGAAGTGTGTGTGTCAATCACTATTGATTTCACATCTGGTTCTTTGTCCCTTCTCTTTCCTATTAAAATTTTATTTTTCTCATTTACCTTATTTCAAAAATTATTTAGATATATATATCTTGATTATTGAGAAACTCAACCGTGCAAATCACAATATGATTTGCACGAATCTTATCTGTTAAAAATATAAAAAAATTAGTATCAAAATTATTATTTTAATATAAAAATAGTTGAATCATACCTAATAGTTATTAATTTTACATAATGATTTGTTGACGAGTGAATTTCATCCATTTATTAATAGATAAAAGAATAGAAACCCATTCATTAGAAAAGATTTTAACTAGAATACCAAAAAGATAAATGATGTTTGATTTTCTTAGCGATATGGGTTTGAGAAAATGGGGGTTTTAACATAGTAGAAGTGTGAGAATATTATTTCAAGGATTAAATTGCAGTAAAATAATCTTTTTGATCATATTCTAAGCGAACTCTTTTCACCATCCTTATCATCTCCAATTTCTCTTTCTTTCTTCCAAAATTTGGTTCCATTCATTTTTTATTATTGAGAATATGTTTTTGTCACATAGGGAATTAAACTTATTTATTATCATAAAATGAGTCTAATTGTGACTATCACACCCTAAATTTTTTTGAGAATACCATGTGATATATCATATCAAAAAACTCGACTATCACAATTTCAGTAAAAGAAATTCTAAAATTATTATTAAGAGAATCAATAGTCTAATAATCTCGCAAACCCGAAAACCTTCTTTTATAATAATTTTCAACTCGCAAAAGTAACTTCTAATCAACAATTTACAACTTAATCATGATTAGTCAATGTAAAAGCCATTGTACTAATTTACATTAACGGCTCCTTTCACATTACTTTTTTGTTCTAGATTTTACATCATCCTTATTACATTTTATAATTTTCCCTAACATCTTTAGTCTTATTCGATTTCAAACATGAGAAGGGATAAATCTAAAAAAGTATTGGATTTAAATAATTACAACATAAAAAATGAATTGGCTTATTACAAGATCGTTAACGTCAACATCAGTTGGTGGCTTAATTTTGGTCATTAAATTAATCACCCAATAGTTTTTTTTAGTACCAACCACTAATTATTAGAAAGAATAATTAGTGTCAAGAACCTGTTATCACCAGGATTATCGGAGAATATGAGATTTTTCAAAATGAAATTCAAAATTTCTTTTGGGGTCCATCAAATAATTTTAGTTGATACGAAATGATGAAATATTTGTCAAATATCAAATTATATAGTCCAAATCACTTCACAGCCACATTGTCCCCAAAATATCATAAGCTAGGGACAGTGATTAAGGAAATTTTGTCTACTACCACAAATATTAGGTCCAAAATATCGTTCATTATTATTTTTGGTACAAGAAAAGTAAATAACTATACTTAAAGAAAGACAATTCTTAGCACAATCTTCATCATAGCAAGATTTTAGTTATGGAGGCCAAAACGAAATTTGCGTTAACTTTAAAGATTAAAATGTAAATACATTTTTATACATGAACTATTATATCGTATTAGATTTTTAAATAAATATTATGTCCGAGCGAAAAACATCAAAGAGATCAAGAAGTATCACAACTAAGTTGACACTCAATTATATAACCATCAAATCTAAAAATAACTTATATATATATATATATTAAAAGAAAAAAGAGAAAATAAATATGATCGCTTGAAGTGAATTTTAAACGCTATCATTTTAGGTTATCCAAAACCTATGAAAATTAGGTTCCTTTCAATAAACCTAAAAACAAGCATAAGAATAAGATAACGTTTGATAAGCATTCCCATGCCAAAACCTATGAAAATTAGGTTCCTTTCAATAAACCTAAAAACAAGCATAAGAATAAGATAACGTTTGATAAGCATTCCCATGCCAAGATGCCCTTGGTAGGACAATGGTGTTTATGTTCCAATGAACTCTAGCACACTAATATTTTAGCCATCACTTGATGAGCGTCAATGCTCAACATTTACTTATTGTCACACATCATATATAATTAGCATTGCAAATTTAGGAGTTTAATTATTTAAACATGTATAAATTGATTGCATGACAAGCGAGTTGTCTATCTCATATTTTTTCGAGTATTCATATATGTGTCTCATGAATTAAATTTCTTGGCTGATTTTGGTTAAGTAATTAGAGTGGGTGTACACAATAAATCTTTTGTCCATCCCCATATCATTCCACCTAGATGTCACATGTAGTCAATTGCCAATTTGAAATGATAAAATATCATTGTAACAAAGGATTTTTAGTGGGTCCAACTAATTTAAAAGGGTTGTATAAAAGAGTGGTAAAGAAATAAGTAAAAAAAATATTAAAGGGGATGTAAATGTACGATCTCATGTCATATGCATTACGTATTATGTTATTGGTGTTCAATACCATGATGTGTAATATAGTATTTGTTGAAATAATAAATATTATTTTCGAAGAATGAGATGTGTTTGTATAAATAATATAGTATTTATTGAAATAACAAATGCTATTTTTAGAGAATAAGATGTGTTTGTACAAATAATTAAACTCACACACCTATATGTACACATGTTTTTGTGTGTTTTAGTCACTCCTAAACCCAATTTTTATAGAACTTAATTATAACTTTGTTACAAAATAAATCCCAAAGGTTCGATTCAAGTAGCTAGTGAGGGCTTTGCTTGTATAATTGTATTTAGAGGTTTGACCCCTCCCGTTGACTATTTGAATCCTCCAGCTGCACAGCGACCAGTCTTTTGGAGCCAAACTTCTCTGTTGGAATGAGTTGGACTCGAACTATTTCTATTTTCTACCAAAATATATGTGTGTTGAGCTATTCCGGAGGCTCCAGGATTAATACAAAAGAAAACTCGGCAAAAATAAATAGAAAAAAGAAAATATTACTTTTTGGTGAATTAATTTCGATTTCATGTTTAAAAATAGTTCAATAAATGCACACTACACTAATTCTCATATTTTCAATTATCAAACAATCCTGTAGGAAAAAGACATTTTCAGTCATTGAAAAAACATTAAAAAAAATTATTCATCCAAAAAATGTGAAACAAAATAAATGGCTAAAGAGTAATGTCGGTGGGAAAACGTCAACTCTTTCCCACATAAATCGTAGGAAAAAAAACCACACAATCACATGCCTAATCTCCGCTCAAAATTTTATTTTCATGTATAATTTATTTCTTTATTTATTTAATTGACACTTTTCATTTTCTTTTTTCTTCTTTACCTTTACCAAGACCCAAAACCCAATAATAATGATAATAAAATAAAAATATTATTATTATTATTGTAGGTCCACATTGACAACCTAACAAAACACGAGCGTACACCCAAAAATCAAGAAAAACTGTTACAATAATGATATTGATTATTGTCAAATACATTTTTATCTCTCTAATTATTATTTTAAGATTGTAATTTATTTTATCATTGTGATTAAACTTTCCGTTTAGAATCAATAACAAGTTAAGTTCAATATATTTAAACCAAAATACCCTCTCGTTTCTCGAAATGATCTATATAATTCCCTCTTATTTACTATCAAACCATGAAAATTGAAAATATGCCTTCCTTCTCATGAACAAATTCTAGAAAAGCATAATTATAATTTTATTTTTTTAAATAGAAAATGTAAATCACAACTCATTGAATAATTTAAGGATCTCAATCTTACAACTCAAATATTAGTTCAAAATGTCAAATCATAATATAATATTTTTATACTCCGAACATGAGAGAGTAATTAATTTAATTTGAGTCATTTGTTTAGATTTAAATAGATCATATTAATTTTTAATCGTGTTTATTCAATTTTCATGAAAATAATGATGTGAGCTCACTGTTAGTTTATATCTTAAACAGATCTTATCGCGTGAAAAGCACATCCTTCACATAAAACTAGAAATAAAATGAGACAAAGTGCCCTAACTTACACGGTTGAAACACAAGACAACCAGCTAGAATGGCCTAATACCGGATTACCGGTACAATAACATGATGGCTCAGCCAAACCTACCCTCTATAAATTTACATCCCTCTCCTTCTCATCTCCCAAGTCCCAACGCCCAAAACACCTCTTTCTTTTTCGCATCTTAAAAAAAATCAATGGCTAGATCTACTCTCCTCTTTCTACTTCTTTCCATTTTCTTCGCCGCCGCCATATCCACCCCCACAACCACCAGACGCGGCGGTGCCACAAACTTCATCAAGAGCTCCTGCAGTGCCACAACCTACCCAGACCTCTGCGTCCAATCCCTCTCAGTCTACGCCAACACAATCCAACAAAACCCACACCAATTAGCTCAAACTGCCCTTATCATCAGCCTATCGAATGCCCAAAACACCCAATCGTTCGTGTCCAAACTGAGAAGATTCAAAGGGCTAAAACCGAGAGAATACGGTGCTATAAAGGATTGTTTGGAGGAAATCAGTGATACTGTGGATAGGCTGAGTAAATCGGTGGAAGAGCTGAAGCTTGCTGGTGGGAAGGGAAAAAAGAAGGATTATTTGTGGCGTATTAGTAATGTGGAGACATGGGTGAGTGCTGCTTTGACAGATGAGAATACTTGTGTTGACGGGTTTGCAGGGAAAGCTTTGAATGGGAGAATTAAGAGTTCCATTAAAGGGAGATTTGATAATGTTGCTAAGTTTACTAGTAATGCTTTGGCTTTGGTTAACAAGCTTGGTTCTGGTAATTGAGAGTCTGGGTTCCGTTTTTTCTTCTTTTTTTGAGAAATTTAAGGTTATATTATGGTGTTTTTAGCTTTTTTTTGTGAGAAAACGTTTGGGTTTTTGGTGTATATTGTTTGCAGGGAGAGTTTTAATATGATATAGGAAATGAAAGATGGTATTATGTATGTGAGATCTGTTTTTACAGTTGGCAGCTTCTTAAGTGCTTTTTTGCTGCTTTAATGGCAGTTCTGAATTGAATCCAATTTGTCAAGAGCATGGGAAAAGAACTGAAAATGCTATTATTTATGGGAATTTTTTTAAGTTGGCATTTTGGAGTTGGATCCAATTTGTTAAGAAGGGAGAAGGACGTGAAAAATGGGGAAATAGTATGGTACTATAAATAGACAATTAGATTAGTCTTTGCAATTGTTTTAGAGTGACAAAAGTGTATCGTTTTTAAGGATGTTACATGTGTAATGAGACTACACATTTACGTTATATTGAAAATATGTGAATCTTTATTAACTTATATTTTGCACATGTTATGAGGATTGAATACACTGTCATGTCAAATCATAATATTGATGAGTGGTATGTCATGTAATATTTTCTGTTACAAAATATATGATTATATTTATACATGATAATGAAATTTTATCTCTAATAACAATTGTGATATGAGATTTCAAACTAATATGACAAAAAGGAGAATTAGGATTATCTGTAATGGCAAAGACGATAGTTTTATGATTTAGAATCATCTGATTAAATTTAAATAGTCTAGATGCGTGAAACTTTTGATCACAACCGTTCAAATCTATTTAATCTATTTAGACGGCTGAGATTAAATTTCCCCTTGATTTCAACTGTAAAAGATCATCATCCCAAAAAGAGGTCAATTCACACTACCTTGATTGAAGGACAAATAAAACAAGATAGGGGGAAGATACAGAAGAAATCAATTTGATAAGAATATAGACTTAAGGTGTGAAGATAACAGCGAATTGACACTTTTGCCTCTCACATTTTAAATATGACTTAAGTTATTGAACTAATAATTGAGGGAGCACCAGTAAAATAGTGTTTTTTTACCTTCAATATATTTCCCGAAATTAGGAGAGCACATGGACTATTGGGATTCCATTTCCTTCATTTTCTATCAAATTTCTATAAAAAGTTAAAATAGATGCTATATCAAGTTTCGTCTTGAAAATTTAAGGAGTAAGAATGTCACTTTATAAAATAAAATCTAGTAGGCGGATCCTTGTGTATGCATGTGATTTGTTGTCGCAGTCACCCATTCATTTTTTTTGTCAAGTCGGTAGGCACGCACTTGATTTAAATAAATTTATATTTCAACAACTTGAAGTAAAAGTCTTATCTATCCTTTTTTTATTATGAATTTGAATTAAGCATTTTAAAAAAATTATTTGAAAAACAAATATCTCTGTCATATCATAGCATATAACTCATTCAATCATTGGGAGGAAAAATTGAATTAAAAGGTAATAAAGTAATCTAGTTAGCCAATTAGGAATTTTGTAGAATGAGAGAGAGTATCAATCTAAAATATTCCATATTCCTTAGTATTGTAGGGAGAATTTTACCCAACTTTTCAAACGACTCTTTTAGCAAAACTTGACTACAAGAATGTTAGGCACAAGCAATTAATTTTATGAGTGTGAAAAGCTTAAAGACTACAGTCTATTGCAAGTATCAACCAATGTGTTGGGACCACAATATACTGCTATCATTCAATGTGTAAAACTAAGTGATTCTACTGTATCGATATAAAAAACGATCTTACTATTGAATTACTCTATATGTGACTCTTTTCACATAAAGTAATCTAAGAGTAGAATAACCCCATTACTGATATTGACAGTGTCGGTCCGATTGTAGAATTTTCTCAAATAAAACCATGACCATTGGAATAAGGAATTTACTCTTGCAAGTAACCTTATCATGAAACTAGCTATGATATTTTTAAAGAAGACACACCCACATGGTTTTGACAGAATTTTCATTAAAGTTATGAGGAAATTACAGAACAGACCCCATCTAACTAAAGTGAAATTTTTTGTGTAGGGGTGGGGGACAAGCCATACAATTATTGCTGAGTGCTGGGGTACGGTAGTATTGTTTGGATCCATATTAATTTTGTAAGCATTTTGGCTGTAATAAGTTGTTGGGTACATATTAGCCGGTAAAACAAGTTCTAGAATTCTTGCTACAAATATTGATATAACACTTGTATTGAAGCCTGTATTGTAAAACAAAGAGATGTATGAGTTTATACAAACTATAAAAAATATTTTACACTTAACACTCAAATGTGTAGAGAAATGTTAAAGGCAAGGGTTAATTAAGTTAGTTATTTTAGTTTAGGGTTTTTTTTCTTTTCTTATTAACTAGCCGTTGGCTTCTTCTTTGGTTGTATATTTGTTGCCTTTCTTTGGCTTGGTTAGTTGATGTATTCTTCCATTCTACTTCTTCCTTCTTTTCTTTCTTCTATCTGTTCTGGTCCACATCTGCTTCCTTCTAACTCATCTTTATCTCTTCTCTATTTCTCTTCATGGTATCAAAGTCTCGATTGACCTACCTCTGATATTACAAAAAATCAATCCTCCAAAAATCAAGAAACCACTAAGACGAGAATTGGATCTCAAAGCAATTCTCAAACAAGTTCGCAAACTATGTCATCCAAAATTGTCAGAATCGTGATCCTACCTAGGATCGTAGTGAGGTCTCATGAATCGTATCGTAGGATCGAATCGTGGATCGTAAGATCCTACTATATACTAGTAATATTATTAAAAACATAATTTATCAAACTACATATTAAAATTCTTGAATGTAATTAATTAATCAATGGTAAATTTCACTACTTTACTAAGTGTAATTTAAATAAATAAATAACAACTTAAAAACTGAACAGATTAAATGAACTTTATATTATTTTCTTATTGATACCTTACAAAATTATGGTTAGTGGGATCGTAAGATTGTAGTAGGATAGTAAGATCCTACCAATCTAAAAAATAAAAAAATATAATAGGATCGTAAGATCCTTCTAATTTAAGATTCTACATATGAATGAGATCATGTGGGCTAAACATGATCATAAAATCATAAGATCCTACGAACCGAATCGAGAATTTAATAACCATGATGCCATTATCTTCTTCTACTCGAGAGTGTGCTAATACTCCTCCTCAAATCTGTCCCGAGCCTTCACCCCTTTCTCCAATTTTCCTTCTCTCCAACATCTATAACCTCATCTCTATTCGACTGGACTTGAACAATTCATTCTCTGAAAGTACCTGATCTTGGTAATTCTGAAGGCGCATATGGTATTTGGATATATTGATGGGTCCATCAAATGCTCACAAAAATTCATCAAGAATGGAGGCAACACAGAGAGCAACCCCAAATTCGAACAATGGGTTGCCTAAGATCAAGCCCTTCTGACTCTGATTAAAGCAACCTTGTCTCCAATGACCCTATCGTACGTCTTTGGGTGTTAGACTTCTAAAAAAGTTTAGGACTCAATCGAGAAGATATTCTTGTCTATCTCACAGACCAATATTCTTCAACTGAAATCAGATCTACAATCCATAAGCAAAAAGCCTACATAGAACATTGATTCCTATATTCAGTAAATAAAGGAGATAAATGACAAATAATCTGTGGTTTCAGTCAATATTGAAGATGAGGATATTCTCATTTATACAATAAATGGTCTCCCAACTGAGTTCACACTGGAGCATAGCCTTTGGCCCTTGATAGGCTACATGTTATTCTCAAGTCTAAAGAACTGTTCTTGGAATCTCAACACAAGAATCAAGAGATACCATTTTTCATAACATTGCTCTTCTCGCTTCCTTCTCTAACACACTTCTACAATTTTGGCTTTAGATGACAGCCACAACTATGATACAATGGCTGCCTTCTAAAATCTGTCGAAGGAAAATGGTAAAGGATGGGGTAATTTGGGTAACATGACAGCTCAAAATTTAGCTGTCATCAATGTGTTGTCTATTTTGACAACTAATGTTTGGGCTGTCATTATAACTTGAAAAATAACCTGTCATTGTTTGATGGTGTAAAACTTTTTACTAATTACCTTAAAGTTCATTTTATTTACGAAAATATCATTGTATATAACCAATCTAACCCTAATATTACTTTTACTATGTTTTATTTTTCTTTGGACATGGCAATGGTGATCAGATCTGGGATGAGGGAGAGAGAGGAGAGAACCAAAACAACCAGATATGCTTCCAACTCCATTACTAACTCTTCTGTGGCAACGATATCTGACTCTCGAATATTTGAACAAAGACAAAAATAGAGAAGCTTTGAGAATGTCACAGATTTAGGATGAGGGAGAGAGAAGAGAGGCAACATCTCATATCTGAGATGAGGGATAGACGAGAAAGAAAATATGCTTCTTCGAGAACCAGATCTGAAATGAGGGAGAGACAAGAATGGCAGAGAAGCTTCATAAGAAACATAGAGTTTTGTTATGAGAGAGAGGGGGAGATCTGTGAGAGAAAAAGAATTTTGAGAGAGAGAGAGAGAGAGAAAAGAGATTTACGAGAGATGGGGCTTTGAGAGAGAAAGAGAGATCTACGAGAGACAGAAAGTTTTGAGAGAGAGATCTGTAAGAGACAGAGAAGCTCGAGGGTCTGTGAAGGAGGTGGAGACTCTGTCATCTTTGAAGGATGTGGAGGTCGAGGGTCTATCGTCGGTGAAGGAGGTGGAGGTCGAGGGTCTATCGTCGGTACAAATAGCCTCTTTCTTTCTTTACTTTTCATTAATAGTTATATATACATGTAACAGTAGCGACTAGTCACGAGCCTCTCAGGTGTTTCATCATTTGCTTGTGTCTGTTTTGTTGTTCTATTTTTGTAGATTGAAAAATTGCAGGAAGGATTAAATCCCCCTTCATGGAACATGTTGCATTTTCAAGGCTCCTATCTTGGTCTTGTTATTAAGACTGGCCTTATCACTGACATTCATTTCTCTCACTGTACGTTTCCCATTTCTCTTTGCTCTGATTATATGTTTTTCTTCCTTTTCCCTTTGGACTCAAATATTTGAAGCCCTAAATATTTCGCATTGCTCACCATGTACATTCTTGAAATCGATGAAGTCATTTCAATTTCATAAATTTAGTTAAAGAAATTAGAAATTGATATATCTCTTATGCGATTAGAATGCGTTTAACATTAAATTTAGGTTGGATTGCTTACGTACTTAAATCTGTGTGGACTTGGGTTTATATGGTTCTGTAATATAGATTAAGATCTACCCGAAGAAAATGGTTGGTAAATGGAGCTAATTGGAGTTCACATTTTGGGCTTACATAATGAAATTATGTAGTATAGATACTGATCCCAAACAAAATGGGGGAAGAATTTGTTAAATTTAGTTTTTTATTAGTAAGGAAGCTGTTAATATGTTAGAAATCTCCAAAGCTTAAGTATTAAGAAGAATTTGTATCAAACACGAAGGGATCACCGTTGGACGGACTTTTGCTGCTCTAAAGGACTACTGGTTGGATGGAAACAAGGAGATGATAGCAATAGGGTTAATGAACGTGGTTGGATCATTTACTTCTTGTTATGTGACAACAAGTGAACATTTCCTCTTTCTGTCCCTTCAATATTTGTACCTTCCATTTATTTTATCCCACATAAGAACCAAAAATCAAACTCAGAAATATATATGTCCATGCTTCGTTGAATTTCAGGTGCCTATTTTCTGCTTAGTTTACTATTTTGGCGATCTATTTTTCTTATGTTAGTTCACTTATTCCATTCATAGAAAGGATTGAGCAGTTTCAGTGGGTCTGCGATAATTTGAAGCATAGTTCAGCTGATAATTCAGTGGTTATATTGCAGCAGAAAGTCTTTCACTCCTATATGATGACTCATATATCATTTTCTCCAACTATATTTATCATTTCCTAGCTTAGATTTGTTAAGTTAGAATTTTAGAGTTCATGGATATGCCTGTGACTATACTGTAATTTAAGACAAACGAATGCCTGAAATCGTTTGTGGAGAACTAATTATATATGAGGCCTTGTGAATAAGTAAATATTTTTTCTCCACTTTTTTGTCACATATTTTCTCACTGGTTGGCTTTCTCATTTCTTCACCATTCACCCATTGATTTAGACTGTGATTGACTTGATGCCTCATGCTCATCTAATTTGAAGCTTAGTTTGATTGCTTTACACTTTATTCAGAGATTCCACTAGTTTTTCTTATGTTCTAAAGATTTGAATTTTACCTTGAGAACTACAGTTGTATATGAATATGTTTGTCTCTTTCACTTGATTTCTTCATTGGATCCTGAATGTCTGATTATAGTTTAATGAGATTTTAGTATATGGCCGACCACTAGTGTATAAGACCACCATACTCTATTCATCGAGCAAGAAATCTTTAGCACTCACTTTGGCCTTCACAAGTTGTCTGCAAATTTAAAATGTTGACGCGAGACGGTAAGAGTTTTGTAATGAGAGTGATTTGTGAGTTTTGGTATTTGGAGTAGGATCGAAATGCAGTTGGATTCTGAATTCCTTGTAATTATATTTTAATATTTTGGTATTTGAAGTAAATTGTGCCTATGTAATTTAATATCATTTTGAAGATACTAAATTGTGAACAGTTTATGTTAGTGTTTTATGGACATTATTAATGACAAGCAGAATGTATGGTTGAAGTAATGAAAAAAGCTGTCATGGAAAAATATTTTTTACCTTTCCATGACAGTTTTTAAAAAGATAATTTAGACATTAGATGACGGGGATTCCCCATCATCTAATTACTTTTGGCGGCGCCTATTATGACGGGGATTCCCCATCATCTAATTACTTTTGACGGCGCCTATGATGATGGGGATTCTCCATCATCTAATTACTTTTAGCGACACCTATGATGACGGGGAATCCACGTCATCTAATTATTTTTTCGCGGCACCCTATTATGACGTTAAAAAATAGTAAAGATAACAGCCCGATAAATGACAGACGGTCAACCGTCATTATATAATGAAGGGTTTTCACTATCATTTAAGGCCAAAATTATAGTAGTGACAGAGGAACAACCAGAGGTAGGGGTTTCAGAAACTTCAGAGGAAACATATATAATTCTAGCAAAAACAACTTTGGCAAAGGAAGAAGATCTCAAAATTAGAATTATTCTCCTATGCCCTTTGTTCACGGCTCACCCCCCACCTAGAATACTCAAACCTTTATATCAAACACAAACTTTCCTTCTTATGGTTCCATGAATACTATGTTTCACGGCTCATCCCCCATCCAGAATACTCAAATCTTTAAACCAAACGCCAACTTTCCTTCTGATGGTTCCATGAATACTATGTTTCTTGGCTCATCCCCCACCCATAATACTCAAACCTTTAAACCAAACGCCAACTTTCCTCCTGATGGTTTCATGAATACTCGGTCAAATAGAATTCAATGTCAAATTTACCAAAATATGGGCCACAATGCTGTTGATTTCTTTCATTGTGTGAATTTCTTTTACCAGGAAAGAGTCCTTCACCAAACCTCTCTGCTATGACAACCTCGACTTAGTCCTCTCACCAAACTAATCGTCAGGTGTGGCTCACTGATACAAGGTGTAACACCCATCTTTCTCCTTATTTTAACAACATCTTCATCCCTTCTGAGTACAATGGTGAAAAGAATGTTCCAATTCCCATCCTAATACTATTATTTATTCTGATTCATCTGGATTAAACACTTATTTGAATATTGACGTGCATACTAAGATTACTACTGCTGACACTGTTTCTGATGTTGTTACTGATTTGCATACTAAATTAGATAACATTGGGCATCCTCATTCTTTTATTGGTTTTGATGCTAGTAGTTTACTTGATATTTCTTTTGCTTTATCTGTTGATTTACCTATATGTCTTCTGCCTTCACATTCACACACTACTAGTCATTCTAGACATCATATGCAGACTAGATTTGAGTCTGGGATTTTTAAGAAGATGACCTTTTTCTTGCCTCAAGTTCTTATGTCCAGTCCTCTAAAACTGAACCTACCTCATATACTTCAGCCATTAAAAGCCCTGAGAATGGACTCAATCTATGGTTAATGAGTTTCAGGCACTCTTATCCCAAAATACTTGGACTCTTGTTCCCTTACCTCCTCATAAGAATCTTGTGGGATGCAAGTGAGTTTACAAACTCAAGTATAATCTATATGACACCATTGCTAGGCATAAAGCCAGGCTAGTTTCCAAAGGGTTTCACCAATAAGCGGGATTAAACTATAGCGAGACTTTTACCCCTGTTATTAAGAAACTTACCATTATGATCTTGTTGTCCTTAGCTGTCACTTAATGTTGACTTTTGAGGCAATTAGATGTTAAAAATATATTTTTGCATGGTTCTTTGTCTGAATAGGTTTATTTGACACAACCTCAAGGCTTTACAGATAAAGATCATCCCAACTATGCTTGTAAGTTAAACAAGTCTCTTTATGGTTTGAAACAGGCCCCAAGAGCTTGGTTTGAAAATTTTACCACTCATCTTTTGTCTATTGATTTTCTTACTTCCCAGGCAGATTCTTCTCTCTTTGTCCATGTTACTTCTACTTCTCTCACTTAAATTTTGTTATATGTTGATGATATTATAATCAGTGGTACCTCTTCTGCATACATTGATAAAATTGTGAACAACCTGTAGAACACCTTTGATATGTCTGAGTTAGAAGACCTTAAATACTTCTTAGGTCTTGAGATTCTACAAGAATCTTTGTTAATCAGCAAAAATATGCTAAGGATTCGATTCTTAAAGTTGGTATGATGAATGCTAAACCTTGTATGTCTCCTTATTCTACCAAATCTCCCCTCTATAGTCACATTGGTTCTCCATTGTCTGATATAACTCTTTATAGAAGTCAAGTAGGGTCTCTCTAATATTTAACCTTTATTAGACCTATATTACATTTGCTGTTAATAAAGTCTATCAATTTATGCATTCTCCCACCACAATACATTTTATTAGACCTATATTACATTTGCTGTTAATAAAATCTATCAATTTATGCATTCTCCCACCACAATACATTCTGTTAAAAAAATTTTAAGGTATGTTCTTGGCACAATTGATCATGGGAATTCATTTTAAACCAGGTTTTTTCCTTGCAAGTCTTTAATGATGCTGATTGGGCTGAAGATCCCTCATATAGAAGGTTTGCTTTAGGATTTGTAATCTTCCTTGGCCCTAATGCTATCTACTGCAGTGCTAGGAAGCAGGCAACTGTTGCCACGTCCTCCAAAGAAGTTGAGTACAAAGCATTGCCAACACCGCGGCTGAATTGAGTTGGTAAGACAGATTCTTCGTGACTTCCATGTGTTCCAGTCTCAAGCTCCCATTCTCTACTGTGGCAACACTTCTACCATTTCTCTGGCTTCTAATCTTGTTCTCCATGCTTACACAAAGCATGTCGAGATTGATTTCTATTTTGTGCGTGAAAGAGTTATGAAAAAAGACCTTATCGTTAAACATGTTTCTTCATCTCATAAATTGGCAGACTTGTTCACCAGACCTTTATCTACTGCTCAGTTAGTTTTTCAAAAGATGAACTTATCCACAAACCTTAGATAAGTTTGATGGGGGATGTTAAAGGCAAGGGTTAATTAAGTTAGTTTCATTTCTATTAGTTTTATTAGTTTAGGGTTATTTTTATCTTTTCTTATTAACAAGCCGTTGGCTTCTTCTTAAGCTGTATATTTATTGCCTTTCTTTGGTTTGGTTAGTTAATGAAGAGCTGATGTATTCTTTCCTTCTTCTTCTTCCTTCTTTTCTTTCTTCTCTATGTTCTGGTTCACATCTGCTTCCTTCTGGCTCATCTTTATCTCTTATATGTTTCTCTTCAAGAAATACGTATACATGCATGTGATTGGTCGTCTTTTATACCAATGATATCGCATGAAGGTTACACGATATCTACAATAACCTGTGTGCATGTACATGAACAATTATTTATTTCTATTTCAAAGTACTTCATCTGATAGAATAGAAAGGCAAGTCAACTGTTTGAGGCAAGTTTAATTAGAACGATAGGGATCAAATTGACAGTACGCTTAAATTACAGAGGTGTAAATTGTACTTTAAGCTAAATCTTATTTCTTTAATTATCTCATGTCAATTTCACGTAAAATGATCACTACAAGAATTTTGGTTTTCAGCTACGAAGCCATTCGTTGCAAAAACTTGGAAATTTCAACGCTAAAAGGTTTTAACGACGAGGTCTTCGTCGCCGAAAGTTCGACGCTATACACTTGTTGGGAAAGAATTTTTATGATGAGTTTTAGGACTCGTCACAAAAAATTCCCAGCGCGTCGTTTGCTCATACTTTTTTCTGGAAGACGTACTTTGCTCACACTCATTATTTTGCAAAGTATTAATTACATATTAATTTGGAGTGAGGGATTTACACTCGATCAACCTCACTTGTCATTTTTTTTACTTAACTACGACTGAGAGCTGCAATTTGGTATTGGTGTTTCTTTTAGAATCATTAGTCAGATTTAAACTTGAAACTGATGTAATTATACTATATACATTGTTTTACTGAGATTAGATGGGGTTTTAAATAACTCACAAAGATAATCCTATGTGTGTAGAAATTTTCTTAACGTGAAGAGTTAATTTAGTTTTGATTTTTATAAGAAAGGAGTATATTAATAAGAAGACAAAATATATATTCTTTTTCGTAGATAAATAGGGAAAAAATATGTATATATATGTTGCTAAGCTGTGGTGGAATTTAATTTCAAGAAATGTATTTTTATAAAGATTTCCTTGGCTTATTGTACCACAGCCTTAAGCTGTGGTGGAAATTAAAAGATGTTAATTTTATCATCTACAAATAAACGCCTCCTAATTGATTGTAACTTAATTGCAAGTGGCTCTGCCTCCAAAATTAGAAACTTGTTATTTAATATCCTATAGCTATTAGAGAGCTTTCTTTAATTACTTGGAATTGATCTTATATTTTTTTCATATTTTTTGTATTGAATAAGTAATATAAAAATGGCTAAATAACCATAAAATTTCAAACTATGCATATAGATCAATAAAAATTAATTTTTACATATTTTATACCCATCTTATACATATTCAGTGGTATGGATTGACATTTATTTGTGCCTATTCGATCTCATTTCTTTTTAAATACGTGTTATATATAGTCGTATAAATTAAGTACAAGTGAGGAGATCTGTAAAACATAAATTAAGATTATATCGAATCACTGATAAAATATAATGACACATAGACACAAACTTGAGAACTGGATTCGGATCAATCAATATATTGCACAAATATATAATAATATTTTTTTAAAAAAGGAATTAAATAATTAAACTTAATTTGACTGCTCTTAGTTTTTTAGTCCATTAATGAAAGACAAAGCAATGCTAGTAAGCCTAGCAACATTCTTAATAGAACTTCTAATCTTATTCTTCACCATTGAGCTTACCTTTTGGCCATCTAATCCATCAGTGCAAGTGATTTCATCAGTTAAAGCAGCACTAACCCATGTCTTAATACTTGCCATTTGAAATTCCACATCAGACGAGCCTTCCAAATTATCCATAGCTTCTACAGATTGTTGAAGCTCATAAATTGAGTCTTTGATGTTGCTAATACAATCCTTAATTACCCGTCCTTCCGACCGCGTCAACCCCTTCTTCTTCGATAGCTTCGACACGATCGAAGACGTGTTTTTTGCAGCCTTAAGTGCTACAAGCAATGCTGTGTTGCAAAGCTTCTTTTGGTTGGCTTTGATTTTTGATGCATAAGGTGAGAGAGAAGTGTAACAATTTGATGGATATGATGTTGAGCTGCAGGCTTTTACTATGTATTTTTTGTATTTTTGAGTGGAAGAGGATGAGGTGGTGGTGACGGCGGCGGTAGTGGTGGCTGAGAAGAGGAGGAGCGTGATCAGAAGAAGTTTGATGAGAGTATTTTGTGAATTAGGTGAACATGTGGTTGTGAAATTGTGAGATTCGTCTTCCATTTTCTCTCTCTTTGAAATTTTTGAGGAGGTTGTTTATTTGTATGTGGTTAAGATCCTTATTTATAGGCATATTGGAATAGTAATATTAATTTTCTTTGTTGGACCCAGGATCCCATGTGGGATTGTATGCAACAAAAGTAAAGAGAAAGATTAATCTAGCTAGTTGATACTTAATATTTTAATTATTATAATTAAATATTGGTTTCAACTATGAGTCTCTACGCCACTGTAATAATTTAAATGTATTATGAAGTAATATGATATAGTATCACAATACTCAACATTATTTGATGTATCATTACAGATGCGTGATGATACCTTTAGGGAAAAGTGGGCAAACTATCCCTCTTCCCTTTTGTAAATTTCTAATGTTATATGTAATGATTTATATCAAATATTAAAATTATCTATGACATTCTATTTGTAAAATTATAATTTATATGTTATTTATTCTCTTCAAATTTATAAAATTACTAAATTGAATAAAATTTATCCATTTAAACTTGTAAAATAACTAAATTTATCATTATGCTTTATTTATTATTATGTCACATAATACACATGGTTTGAAAATATGCACCCTTACATAAAATTTATGGTCTCACCCGAATATCAATGAACGCGGTGTAAGTGTATTCGTACACAGTAATTTTGATTTTTTTAAATCTTCATTTTATTACATTTAAGTTAAAAGTATAGATATCAAATACTGCTAACTCAGCGTGACATTTTTCTATATTATATCATTCTTAACAAATCAAAGTATGAAAATGAAAAGAAAAATCTTGAATGCATGGTGACTTGCGAAAGAAGGATATAGAGATGTGGAGGAGAATACGGCGAAAGATAAGTAGGTTCCAAATACCATACTTCACGATATAGAAATTATGAATTAATCTAGAGATCCCTTGTCATTGTTAACTGTTAAGTGCAACAATAGCTACCTGATCAGTTTTAATGCTAATTCACGTAACCAAGGTGGAATTATGACGTTTTTAAGTAGAGTTGAAATACAAAACACAAAATTAAAAAATTCGATACATTATTCTTAATTATAATTTTTATACAGAAAATTAGGCTTCGAAAAAGAAAAACCATTTCATTATTTATTAAAGGGTGCTCTAATATTTATTGATTTTTAACTAATTAATTCAAATTATATATATAATCTGATTTAATTAGTTAAAAAATCAATAATTAAAAGTGAGAAGAGAAAGAGAATCATTTCAGACAGTTTTCTCGGCTCGTCTTTTTAATAATTTCTAAAATACTTAATGAGTCTATTGATAATGCATTAATATTGGTTAACCATTTTTTGTCAAAGGATAGTGCATTACTATTGGTTAACCATTTTTTTACTTATTTTTCATATATAATGTTATATCTTTTGTGAAAACTTTTTAAACGTTTGTTATTTTTAATTTGAGTTTATATTTAGATAAGAGAATATTTTAAGTTATTTCGTTTTTAGAAAAAAATTTAATCAATAATAAACGAGAACATATTTTTAGTCCATTTGTGAATAAAAATTAGAGAAACAATGCACCAAAAAACAACTAAAACAATGCATCCCAGTGTTTTGTTTATGCTCAGTTAAGTGGAAAGATTTTGATAGCAAAGATTTATTATAATTATTACCATTATAGATTCTTTATTTTATTTTATAATAAATATAATTTATTCAATTTTTTTATATAAATAAATAATATATGAGAAACAATCAAAATGATAAGATGAAATAATAAAATTTACATATAACAAGCATCTCACGCATACTTTAACTTATAAACTTAAAAGCTAGGGTTGTAACATCCTTGGCTCCTAAGTGGTTCAACCACTACATACAACATCATGTAGTGGTGCCACTACTTAAGCCTAGCCTTGTTTGACTATTAGTACTAATGAGTAATAAGGAAAAAATAATTCTATCCGGTAATGTCTGGTGTTTGATTTGACAATCATTCATATTATTAAATATAAAACTAAATAAGAAGCTCTAGTTAAATCTTCTTCTCCTCATCAGAACCAACATCAAACAATTAGAACACTAGTAACACCGAGCAACTCCTCTTGAGACCACATCAGGAAATTGCCCAGCTTCGTTGCAGCTGGTGAGCTCCTATTATTATTTTTTTTGTCTTTTTTTCTCTTCGCTTTCTTCTTCTCATCTTCTTTGAAAAAACTGAATCTAGATTTTAAAAAACTTAAATCAAGCTATGAAAAATTGATTCACCATTCGTTGTCGATGAGTCCATATTATACTGTTTGTATTATGAAGAAGAGTTTTTGTGGTTGAAAATGCAAACACATCAATAAACTCCAAATAGAATTATGCATAGCAAAATAATGACAATCTG
This sequence comes from Datisca glomerata, assembly GCA_003255025.1. Taxonomy (NCBI): domain Eukaryota; kingdom Viridiplantae; phylum Streptophyta; class Magnoliopsida; order Cucurbitales; family Datiscaceae; genus Datisca; species Datisca glomerata. The sequence continues at coordinate 2,271,554 of QANY01008651.1, forward strand.
TTTTACAATCTCATACTATCATATACTAAATATAGTATAAGTAAAATATGAATTTTAATTGATATATTACGAAACACTGGACAACACTATTGAATATAGTGTAGTCTAGTCAAATTTGACAAATGGACAACACTATTGAATATAGTGTAGTCTAGTCAAATTTGACAGATTTAAGATAGTATAATATTGTAAAACAAAACCTTAAAAACTAAGGGCACCTGCTTCTTACTTTACCTATTAGACTAACTCCTTATGGGTCTATTAATATCATTCAATGTATCTATTTCTACCTCACAAATATATAATCTATATTTATCTATATAATAATATATTAAAAGTCCTAAGTAAAAGAGAATTATTTTTGACAATTTAATTCACTTAATATTCTTATCCCTGAAAGGATCTAATATACTCCATATGTTAATTGATGATTGGTCTATCCATGTGATAGTAATTTCTTGGATTTTAAATTTCCGCAAAAACATGTTTTTGGCATTTCGTTTTACTAGCTTGGGAGACTTAAGAAAACATGCATAACATATATTTGATTGTAGATGAAGAATGTATTATCACCCATACTTATTTATCACATAAGAGAAGAAAATGTATATCAGAGAAAGACATATATGTAAAACACTTAACGTCTGTGTGAGTTTTAGAAAATACAATTAACTATGAAGTATATGTCATAAGAGCAAGACAAACATTTTTTTAAAGGCAGAGGTGCCCTTATTCATAGTCCACCCTTGAATATTAGGTTTAAGCATTTGTCTTAGGAGCAAGCTATCATTTTAGGTTCATGCAGACCTCTCATTGTTCATGGCATTACCCTTAAGTCTTGAGTATTAAGGTACAAGTCCTAGTTGTAATAAATTAGTTAAAAGTATGTTTATTGCAATTTAGATCACCGTGCATCAGTTTTAGGTTCATTTATCACACGCTTAAGTTAACACATGCAAATATTTATGAGTGTTGCAATTCAATTCATTTTGTTTAGGGATCACAAACTTCACAACGTTGATTTTTATTTTTAGAAGCATTATCCAATAAAAAAAGTTCAAATTTTGAAGTTATCATCAATAATGATTGATAAAATATTGTTTTTTAAGGCAGAGAAGATATCTATAACTTTTATTTATGAAATATTAACTTTTTATTCACGAAAAATTAAATTATTTTTTATTCAATTTAATAAAAAATTAAATATTATAATGTCATAGAGGGGACTTTGAATCTGAGTTTACTCGTTATTTTAAGAAGTCTAAGCTATGATTTGATTGCTTTAGTCAACAATTAATTAATTTCTAAAGCATAATGTTAATATATTTTTGTATTTTAATAGCATTTTTATTGTTTTTCATCTTCTGAATATGAGAGAGAATGTAGATGTGCACGTTAAGGCGCGTGAAATTGATGGTTCATAGTACATCATAAGCCACAGCCCACAGGGCAATGCAACGCCGAAGTAATTATGTAGATAGTAGTCCACGGTGTTCCATGTGCTGAGCCTATGATCTAGGGACGCGTGTCAATAGTAGGAGTTAGACTCTTTCAAAAGTCAAACATCGATAGGCGTGAGGATGTCACATGCTCTGTTGTGCGTGTGGGTCACTGCAGACCTGAAGGCGCTGATGGTGGAGTATTGGTGTAGAGGAGGTACGGATAGAGAATCTTCTAAAACAACAAAGATTAAATTAATTGTTAGTTAAATCATTGAATTATGTTATGCCAATAAGTTATTAAAATATTGGCTAAGATTTGTTCTTATAAGTTTAATATGTAATGGTTTGATTGATTTTATTAGTTTCTAGTTTCTTTAAAGAAATTTTGAATCTTTTTAGAAGAAAAAAATCTCTAAGAATCTCGTTTTATTAAATGACTGAACATCACTTATTTTTTGAAAGGTAAATACATCATTAATAATTTTATTATAAAAATTAAAAAATACTTTGTGTTTAAATGTAAGTGACAAACCAAATGCATCTGAAAGGAAAAAAATAAACATTTATCTCATGTAGAACGTCAATGTCAAAAAACTATAACAAGTAGAGCGTCAATGTCAAAGAACTTTATGAGAACAATAACAAATAATAATGACTAAATAAGAGAGTGACGAGGGTGTTAAGCAGATATCAACATAGCTGGATTGTCCATTCACATCCACATTGACTCATATCACCAATACATACTTAGGGAAATTTTGAAATTTTTTTAAAATTATATATAAATATGTGATTACTATTTTTACAATAATAAGTATGTGTAGAAAAATCGTCTTATGACTCAAGACAATGTATGATATTTTTATTTTTATTGAGTATTAAGTTTATGATATTTTTTGAAAACGTTGAGTTAGTACCAGATATTAAGTCTCATAACATCACAATGTGAAGATCATCTTATAACTTGTCCAACTGTGTTCCAACAAGCCAGAAAAATGAGGGGCTATTCGGCTTAACACAAAAATAACCCACACTTCGAAAACTTTTTTCAAGAGTGACTCATTTGGTCTGCTTAAAAAATCTTCCCCTCCACCAACTTGACTAGATATAGTCTGCATCCTAATGGACTGGACCCATGAACTTTACAAGTTGGCACAACTTTAATCTAATCGACTTAAAATATTTTTATGTCGTTGATCAAAAATTCATATACTGAAGCATTATCAGTGATCTCTCTCCATTATTTCCAGTTGAGACAAAAGTATAGGAATTATTATAAACACAAGCAGCAGATAAGTAGTGCATAATTAGTAGGATTGTGTCAATCTTCTTTGGATTCAAATTGACCAACTTGTCAGCTTTGATGGTCGACTGGAAACATTGTACAAAACACAACATTCTTTATAGGCTATATGTTCATATCCCTAAACTAAGAGCAGGCTTAAAGCAAATGGTAAATGATTCATTATTTGTCCCGTTTCATTGAAAACGTGAAACAAATTTAATTACTATCAAATTTCTTGGCTTTCTTCAAATTTTTTTAATGCTAACTATGATGGAAACAATACGTAGTGTGTAACCACCATTCATTTCATAATTTGAAATCTGTGTTGCTCTCCTTATTAGTTTGTAATTTACGCGTGATGTGAATATGTTGTAACTCATAAAAGAGATCTACATGGGTTTGTCTTTTCTCATCTTAATCCAAAGAGCACATGTTTCTCTCATTATGGCATCCAAGAAGTCAGCTAATGTCCTATTCTACTACTTGTATCTCTCACTAACGTGGACCCAATCATCAATATCTTGTAAACATTATGCCCCTTCACATTTATCCATAAAATGTACTTTTGGTGCCTATAATGAGTGAGATAGGTAAGATCAAGGGTTCAAATTTTGAGCTTATAATGAGTGATGTACAAGGTAGAGCGATGAACGAGAATGTGAGGACCGCCATGAGGAACCGAGTAGCATCCCTTGCACAGTTGACTAGTAACTCTTTGGCTTTGATCAACCTATATGCTGCTCTTCATGCTTAAGTAGCAACAGCCAACAGCATGTAAGTTGTGGCCCCTGTAGCTACTCATGAATGGTGGCTCTAGTGTTTAAACTTTAAATACTAGAGCTCTTTTACTTGTGGTTTAAGTCAATTCTAAACTGGCTACTCTGTCTTGTTCATAATATAGTGCACATCTAAGGTCAGACCAACTGTTTACTGTATGCTAAAGGGTAGAGAGAGAGAGAGAGAGAGAGAGAGCTGCTTTCCTAGCCAATAAAAGAAATCAATAACATAAAATAATTCGACGTTCAAACATCTTTGTATCGAACAAAAAAATTAAAGAACAGCTTTTCTAGCCATTGATATAAAAAAAAAGTTTCTGCTTCAAGCAGTTAAGAGGCTCGTTTTGGAGGAGACATGTTATTGATGAGGGAAACTACTGTTCTGATTGAGAATATATGAAACAGAAACCCTGTATAAAAGTGCACCAGTAATTTACAGTTAGTTTAGACATAGAGATTTGAATGGCATCAAGCATATGCATTAAACAGACCAGTAATGATCTTACCAATAAGAACGCGAGCCATCTCAAGAAGTTCAACTTTCTGTTTTTCCCAGTTACTTGGATCTTGAACAATCTAAATTATTGAAGCATAAAAAAATTTCCAAACATACAAAATGTGAATCACCAACTGTCTAACAAGCTCATCTACTAATACATGATACACCTATAAAAGTATATCCATCCAATTAATAATGATTTGAAAATACTTATCGTACATTCTCATATGGAAACTGATCAAAGGCAGACGATATGTACTAGTAATACAATCAAATATAAAGAACAACCCTCTTCAAGAATGAAGGTGATGAACTCCCAGTTTTATGAAGGTGATTGTTTATAGAACACTAAAAATGCATTCTTTTATCCTTACTATATTTTACAATAAGGCTACTGACTGAACGTCCTAACTGTGAAAGTGTATCAGTCAGGGATTTCCAAATCAATTAGATTCAAAATTGTCCGCCTATAAAATGGTCTCATTCTTTAGAACAGCACATTTTATTCTTTTTATTCACTCTCAACAAGATGTAACAAATGGAGAATAAGACGTCAAGAAGGAACTCGAGATCAAAATCTTTCAACAGTGAGCATACTTGCCATCTCATGTGACCCCTTGTTCAGGACCCTACAAAAGCTAATCTGGTTTTATTAAGATTCTGAGCTTTATTTCAAGTAGACTTGAAAGGTTTACATTTTTTTCTTGAAAATGCTAGATTCATAAGTTTTTCGCTTGCAATTTAATCCATGCGCCATACCAGTCAAACCATTGGAAATAAGTCTTAGTAATTTATAAAAATTAGTCCGGACCAGTGACTTCTAATGTATTTTAACAGTTTTTTGTATCAGTCTTCATAGGATTATAAGTAATTTTTTCCACAGGAATAGGATTAAAAATTATAAGAACATCTTCATCTTCTATTGCTTTCCTAAATCATTTCCAGCTAGATACAAACAGATCAATTTTTCAGGGAACGTAGACCTCATAAAATCCCTACCAACTCTTTAGTTCTTAGAATTGAAAACATTTTCAGACGACTGGTTATAATCAACACATGAAAAAGAAATGCATTTTCTTACCTCGAGTAGAAAGGTGCTCCTAGTAGATAAAAGCAGAAGCAGAGCTACAGATGATCCAACCAAATAAACTTTCAAGAAATTCACCCGGCTACGTCTCCAACCTTCATCACAACCGCAAAAATCCGTGGCATTAAAAAACATGCATGACCGAGAAAACAACATACAAAAATAGCATCAGTTCTAAAGGGTAACCTAATTCTCCTATTAGTGGTGAAATGAAACCAAGAGCAGCAGAAGAAATAGCAAGACTGTCAAGTGCATCTTTCTTTGATGTTGATGCAAACGAGTATAGAGCTCCAGCCAATTGTATGAAAACCTGTGGTACCCAAAAAAACCATGAAAATACAACAAGATGGAAGTTAGCATCCGGTAGCTTCATGAAGCAGTTAAACCCCAAATCAAGATAGGACTAGTAAGCATTATGTTCATAACACTTAAACAAACAGAGAAGTAGATAGTTATTAATCGGTTTATCAGCTAGTTTATGAAGATGCATTTCAATGCCAACGCATCTGTGTGAATGAAATTTTTAGATTAAGATAGTGACAGTGCTCAAAGTAAACTTAATTGAAAATTTAAAATGACTACAAGTATTGATTAGGAAACACAGAAAATGAAGCTGGATAAATTCGATACAAGCACCATCACATACCTGAGTCAGTATCAAGGCATGGAGACGAGATTTCCCTTTAGCAACCTTTTGATACCCTAAATTCCAAACAAGATTTCAAGAAATAAAAAAGAGGAATCCAGAAAAGGATTGTGTGAAAAAAACTGATGTTAAAATCCCAAATCCCTTTCTATGCAGAAATCTAGAGAAACCAAATTAAAGCGAAAACTTCTAGAATTCAATTAACATTATAAGAATTTACTCCCAAGAACCAAATAGCAGAGAGTAAAAAATCCAGATTTTCTCTCTCATTCTCGTTTAAGAGTGTAATCTCCAAAGTTCTCTCAGCAACCAAGCAGTACATCGATGAGAGGGAAAAACGGAAGCTTACGGGAATCAACAACCATGCGATAAGAGTAATCTGAGCCATCAGTTCCAGACGGCCTTCTCGATACAGATGTCCTCTGATTCATCTTCTTCTCCCTTCTGCTCTAGTTTCAGTTATCGCTCTGTGTAAGTGAAAATATTCGAGGCATGAGGGGCCGAAGTATAATTTACAATTCTTTGTATTTTCACGAAGAACTCCCTTCATTTTTATTGGCTTAAATCTTAATTCTATTCTTCAAGTCTAAATTTGAAAATGATTTTTTTCTCGTAAAGAGAACAAAAATGAAAATAAGAAAAGAATATGTTTTAATAAAAATACAAATATTAAAAAACTTGTTTCATAGTGGAAAATTATATGTCTATATGATTGACCGTTATGACATTGACTCGTCACTGTGACACACGTCGCTCCTAGAAACTGCTGTTTGGTGTCAGTTTTGACTTTTCAACGTGATTACTTGATCCACGCCAGCGATCGACCGACATAAAATGTATCTTGTATTATTTATTCTTTCTATATATTTGTTCATATCATTGTAACCACTAAGTCAATTGACAAAGACTTTAGTGGGTCCCTTGCCTAAAAATAATTCTCGGGGTTGTGGTTTGATAGGATTTGGATGAGGTTCGCTGAATTGGAAAGGGTATCCCTTCACCAGTATGATTTCTTTGAGGACCGGGTGTGTCGTCTTCCCATTGTGGGAAAGGACTTAGATCTTAGGACATCCCTCGGGAAGGGTCCCGGACAAATACCGCTTATCTCGTTGATGTGGCACTTTCCGTGTTCTTCCTTCCTAGATTCGTGGTCACTGCACGTGACACATGACGCAATGTGAAAGGTAGCGTACACGAGAATCTTCCACATAGATACCCTGGCTTAAGCGGTTATGGTTATAACAAACCACGACTGAACGTTACCACCTCAACGAGCTTGTTGAGGTGTCATTACGTAGGGTCCACTACTAATTAGCCAATGAAATAATTAGAGTGGACACCGCATTGAAGCTTTTCTATAAATATAGGTCTTTCCTTTTATTGTAAATGACTTTTGACGGTTTTTGCTTCATTTGGTGTTTTCCCACTTATTAGACTTGGAGAATCCTCTATAAATTCCTCCTCTCAATAACATTTTGTCAACTTTCATAGGCTGGCTCAAAGTGCTCGTTCTTCACTCTTCAGATCTCAACCTTCACGTTCTCAAGCTCTATTTATCATTTATTGTGACTAAATCACACATATAACTGCACCCACGTGACGTCATGGGTACACCCCCTAGCTCCTCAATAATAATATATAATGACTTATTTGATAATAGTCTTATCATTAAACTTTTTAAAAATTTGCTTAAAATAGTTTTCAAATTCAATTAAAATTAAAAGACGTGTTTTTTAATTTATTTTTGGATACTTTTTCTTTATAAAACAAAAAACGAAAACAATCCCCTAGGCCTACTAATTTACGAAACTAGTTAAAGAGAAACAAAAAATAGCCTAAATCTCAAGTTTGTACGATAAAACAAAAGAAAACCTCATAAAACAGAATAGGCATAAATTCTCTCTGACACGTCCACAAGAAAAAATTAATCAGAAGAAGGAACGAAGATAGCTGATGTGGCAGTCCGGGAGAAGAAGTAAAAACCGTTGATTTTAATTTGGTCAATTAAATCTGATCAAATATTATGTTGATCAAATTTTTAGTGGAATTCGATAAACTCAATTAGATTTTATTTGATAATTTGAAAGCCTATAAATAGAAGCTAATTATAACCTCCAATGGGCATCCAATAATCAAGCAATAACATCCATATTGTTTTCGATTCTCTCTCTCTCATTTATTTTCTTATTTTGAGTGTGAGGAAATTTTTTCTTTATATTTTAGTGTTTTCATTAAGAGCAGAGAATCAACTAAATGTTGCAATTCAAAATGCATCGAACCAAATCTCACGTTGCGCAAGAAATGGGAAACGACACCAACGCTGCCAACAACCCCGTTAACTAGCCCGCTCAGCCCACATGAGTACAAGATATGATCCACACCATTCTAATGGGGAAGCAAGGCATGGAGAACTACAACAGTGAAACGTGACATAACGCATGACAAACTGTGCAAGAACATATTACAACGTTACAATGGGATGTGGCAGAGACTAGAGCGGAGGAAAGTCAGAGGACTCTAGATGGAGAATGAGAGAACGACAACATGCGATATGGAGAAATGGAGAGAACGGATTGTCAGATAGCCAAAACAGGATGCGAGTCAAAATGTCCATCTAGATGAACTGGAATTAGTTCTCGTGACTGCGGGAAGGAAGTGATGGGCGAGAATAGACCAGCGGAATTGATGATGGAACGGGAAATGGAGAAAATGCTAGAAAGGAAGATGCAGAGATGAGGAAGCTAGGTTCCACTGGGTGGAAGATCTGGAAACTCTAACATGATCCCCTTTGTGCCCAGAGATTTTGGCGCCCTAGAGTCGAAGAAATCATTTCCCCTAAATTCAAATGCTACGAAGAGAAAACAGATAATGTAAATCAATTATGCCATATCAGGCAAGTAATGGCGCTATATCAGCACAAGGATGAGCTTATGTGCAGGATTTTTCCAACTAGTCTGGATGGTAACGCATTGAAATGGTATCATTCTCTACACACATGTTTAATTAATAATTTTGCTAGAATGTCTTCTGTGTCTTTTGAACAGGATTCCACATATCGGATGGTTATGGAGTACTCAGAATGTCTATTGATGATCGTAATAAAGAAGGGAAAATCTCTACGAGATTACACCCACCATTTAAAGATGAGATGACAAAAGTTAAAAATTATGAAGACCTTGTGTCACGACTAGTGTTCAGACGGGGGGTTAGATCCAGACTCACCCTTATTTAAGGATTTGTCCAATAATAAACCACTTACTACGGTGAAGACTTTCCTCAGGGCATAGACGTATATAATCCTGAAGGAAGAAAAGAAAAGCATGCAGAAATTAATAGAACAACAATATCTCAGCCAACGTCAGAACGGAGGGAGTTCCAGAATGGGAAAACATGGTACTGACAAGTAAGAAAAAATAGACGAAAGAGGGAATAAAGCTGAGAAGAGACAAAGGCCTCCTGGTTGGGTCCACCCGAGGGAGAAAGTCTAAACCCCTCTGACCAACCCAGTTAACCAAATTATTGAGACCATCCAAGACAATCCCTAACTAAGAAGGTCGACTCCACTTGCCAAGGAGCTAAAGGAAAGGGACAAAGACAAGTTCTGTTCTTATCACTGAAGCACTGGCTATTACACTAGGGACTGTTACCGGTTGAAGGCCTACATTGAGAGGCTTGTGCAACAAGGGTATCTGAAGGAATTTTTTGACAGAATAGGTCAACCCTAGAAGGACAGGAATGAAGAACTCCCCGAGGAGAAGAAGCAATTAAGGATCACGGATATGATCATAGTTCTCAAGGAACACGAAGGCACCTCGAGAAAAGAAAGAGAAATCTATTGTAAGAAGCCAACTCTCGAGGAACACGAAGGCACCTGAAGAGAAAATACTGATGGTATCCCCATTATTTTTTATGAAGACAATGAGAGATATGATGGACAAAATAATGCATTGGTAATTACTATTCAGATTGAGAATTGTTTATTGTGAAGTGTTCTTATTGATGATGGGAATGTTGTGAATATCCTCCATCGATCAACACTCGAAAAGATGGTGATAGACGATCCAAAGCTCTTTAGTGCTGGACAACCACTCATTGGTTTCAATGGCACCATAACTTACTCTGAGGGAATCTTGTCATTTCATGTGCATGCGGACCTGTCCGACCATATTATGGATTTCATGGTGATTGACACGTCGTCACCCTACAATGTGATGTTGGGAAGAACCTGGATCCATAAAATGAAGGATGTCCCATCCACATATTATCAAACGCTAATAGGAACTAAACGCTAATAAGAACTAAAGGAGATCAGGCCGTGGCTCGTCGTTGCGCAGTAACAACTCTTTATTCCGTGCGGAAGAGAGATGTGCCCATTCATGACAAGGGGAAAGGGATAGTCGACAAGTAGGAACTAAATGAAGATGAGATGGGCGAGAGCAATCTGAGTTATGAGGCTGCATGTAGAACATAATCCGTTGACATTGGAAACTGAAAAACAACCAATATAGGTGCAAAATTGACCGAAGCAGAGAAAACTGAACTCACAGAGTTTCTCAAGGACTACGTTGACATCTTTGCAACCACAACAGCTGAGATGCCAGGTATTGATGAAGAGTTAATTTGTCATAAACTAAAGTAGACCCTTTTGTGAAACCTGTGAAACAGAAGAAGCGGTCTTTTACACCCAAAAGAAAAGAAACCATAAAGGAGGAGGTTGAAAAATTGCTCGAAACTGGTTTTATCAGAGAATTTAACTACCCGGAGTGGTTGGCAAATGTTGTCATGGTAAAAAACAAGAACAAAAAGTGGAGAATATGTGTAGATTTCACTGATTTGAATAAGGCTTGCCTGAATTATGATTACCCATTGCCGATAATCGATCGATGGTGGAGCGACATCCAAACATGAACTTCTAAGCTTCATCGACGCAAACTCTGATTATAATCAGGTGAAAATGTTACAATTTGATCAAGTGAAGATATCCTTTATTACTGATTTTGGAACATTTTGCTATCATGTGATGCCGTTTGGTTAAAAAATACAGCGGTAACAAATCAGCTACTAGTCAATAAGATTTTTGAAAAATATATTGGAAAGACAATGGAGGTCTATGTCGATGATATGCTTGTCAAGGCAGAGAAGAGAATAGATCTCATCCTTAATTTAAGAGAAGCATTATTCGCCCTCAAAATGGGTCATATGAAGTTGAATATGAAAAAATATACTTTTGGAGTGGCGGCGGGAAAGTTTCTTGGACACTTGGTCAATCACTAAGGAATTGAAGTAAATCCTGATCAAATCAAGGCAATCACAGAAATCAAGTCACCGTGGACAAAGAAGGAGATTCAAAGCTTAACGGTAAAATTGGTCGCACTAAGTAGATTCCTGGCAAGATCAACTGGTAAGTGCAGGCAATTTCTCGCCAAACTGAAGAAGAATTCAAAGCAGCAGTGGGACGAAGAATGCGAGGAAGCACTGCAAAAACTTAAGCAGTACCTGGCCTCTCCCCCACTGCTGACTAAACCATTGTCTGGTGAAGAATTTATACTTTACCTTACGGTTTCAGAAATGGCTGTCAGTGCGGCGCTGTCATGACATAAGGAGGACAACACATGCCATTCTATTTTGTTAGCAAAAGCCTTGTGGCTGCAGAAACAAGGTACAGAAAAATGGAGAAACGGGTGTTAGCATTGATTGTTGCCACAAGGAAATTAAGACATTACTTCCAAACGCATACAATCAATGTGGTAACGAAATTCCCTTTAAGGAGCGGTTTACATTCTCTGAAGATGACTATTAGACTTGCAAAGTGGGTGGTTGATCTTAGAGGATATGACATCCGTTATGGACCATGAACTGCGAGTAAGGCACAAGTTCTAGCGGATTTCATTGTTGAATTCACCTACGAAGACGGACAACGTGATCCACTGAAAATGAAGCCCAAAGAGGAGACTTTGACCTTATTCGTAGACGGAGCCTCTAATTATTGGGGAGAAGGAGTGGGAGTCATGGTCCAAACTCCACATGGTGAGACCTTTGAGCAGGCATTATCTTTTAGTTCCAAGTATCCAACAACGAGGCAGAATCTGAAGCGTTTTCAGCCGGGCTCCGCCTCATGAATGAATTTAAGGTAACTAACATTAAAATCTTTTAGGATTTGACATTAGTTGCTAATCAAGTTTGAGGAAAGTACAATACCAAAGATAGCATAATTACAGAGTTTTTTTCAATACGCCAGGGAGATGTTACAATTATTCAAGAGTTATGAAATCACCTAGATACTGACAACGGAAAATGCAGAGGGACGCACTTGCTGGTTTGGAATTTTCGGTAATATTCCCTTTCAAAAGGAATATTTCTATAGAATACTTGAGTGATCCTAGCACGAAAATGCCCATACATATGGAAGTTGAAATCTTAACGAGAGATGGTGGACACAATTGGCTAGAAGATATTGTTTGTTATGTTCTCAATGAGGATCTTCCAACCAACAAAATGGAAGTCCGGAAGCCTCATTAACGGACTGCTAGGTATACTTTAATTTATGGGAAATTGTATAGAAGATATTTTTTGGGACCGTATCTCAAATGACTCAATAATGGAGGTAAAATACGCATTGGTAAAAGTGCACGAAAGAATTTGTGGAAATCATTTAGGCGGGAGGTCTTTGGAAAATAAGCTATTGAACGAAGGGTACTACTGGACAAAGATGCACGAGGAAGTAATGTCTTTCGTAAAAAAGTGTGACAAATGTCAACAGTATGCTCCCGTTCTGAAGATGGCCCCCAAAAGAATTGGAAACATTGATAAATCTGTGGCCATTCATGCAATTGGAGATTGACATAGTTGGACTACTTCCAATGGCTCCCGCTCAGAAGAGATTTTTGCTAGTCGCAACCGACTACTTCATGAAGTGCATAGAGGCAAAAAATTTGGAAAGAATAAGGGAAGAAGAGGTGAGACAATTTTTGTGGAAGAATATTGTCTGTAGATACGGGGTTTAGTAACTCTAGTCTCTCACAACAGACTTTAATTCACCGGAAGTCAAGTAAAGAATTTTTGTGAGGGACTCCATATAATAAACAAATTATCAACGTCCAGTTATCCCAAGGAAATGGACAAGCAGAAAGATCAAACAGAATAATTTTTGACAACTTCAAGAAGCATCTGGAATTAACCAAGGAGAAATGGGTGGAAGAACTACCCTTTGTTCTTTGGCCTTACAGGACAACACTTAGGGAGCCTACGGGTGAAACGCCTTTTACCCTTGCTTACATGGCATAAGCTATTATACCAGTTGAGATCAGGTGCCTCACGATCAAATCTACCATTGATGAAGATACAAACATAGAAAGGATGACAAAGAACCTCGATCTGTTGGATGAGAGACATGGGGCAGCTTTAATCTGATTGGCTACCTACAACCAGAAGAGAAAGATATATTTCTAGAGAAGGGAGAAGAAACGACAATATTAGGTTGGGGACCTCGTGCTCCAAAGGATATTCCAAAAGGATGAAGGCAAGCTAAGGTCAAATTGGGAAGGACCATTCATCATCAAAACAGTTGGAGGAAACGAAACAAGTCATATCATCTAACGACTAACGAAGGGAACAATTTATCCAAACCTTGGAATGCTTTACATTTATACAAGTATTACGTATGATTTATTCTATTCTTTTCTTTAATGAAAATTACAATATCCCGTGTTTTTTTCTTGTTAAGGATTTTTCAGGTAAAATCTGTTGTCAGCTTCTCTTTTTAGGTTGGAACAAACGGAAAGGGCCCTTGAGCTTCGCAAGGAGTTTAAGTCCTTGGGAATAGGTGCCCCCGGGCACTGTTCTCAAAAAGAATTATAGGGCCCATGAGCTTCGCAAGAAGTTTAATTCCTTGGGAATGGATGTCTCTCGGCACCATTTCTTTAGAAGGGAATATATGGCCCCTAAGTTTCGTGAAAAGCTTAAGTCCTTGGAAATGGATGTCTCCGGGCACCGTTCTCAGAAGGGAATTATAGAACCCCTAAGCTTCATGAGAAGCTTATGTCTTTAGGAGAAAATGTCTATGAACACCGTTCTTAGAAGGAAATTTTAGGCCCCCTGAACTGTGTGAAAAGTTCAAGTCCTTGAGAACGGTTCATCAACAAACACTATTCTCATAAGGAAAATAGGAAACCAAAAATGGAGTCCATTCAAAAGGATTGGTAGCAAGTACAATTCAAAATAACTAAAGAAGCTTAAATCTCATGTGCATCAGCAAAATTCAGTATAAGGAAATCTTTAAATGTAAAAACTGTCAAGTGCATGCAACGGGAGAATCAAAAGTTGAAAAGACAAAGAAAAATTGACTCTCTTCATTGATGATGTTAGAAAATTACAATGGAGGAGAGCAAGAAAAGTATAAGGAAAGAAAAGAGTACAAGTAAATTACAAAAGGAGAAAATTAAGAAATGGTGACTATGTCATTTTTAGTAGGGGCATCTTCATTTGGGTTGGCAACAGCTTTGAGAGGATTGGCCATGACGTCCTTCGCTGAGGCATTCACCTCATCTTTGGTCTTCGGAGTGGCGTCAACGAGAGGCTTCTTGGGAGGGGCTTTTGCTAAGCCATCTCTATAGACCATTTGCTCAGCTTGATAAAATGAAGCCTGATAGTCATCTCCCCTTAGCTTCTCCCGCTCTTCTACCTCAGCCATAACCATGGACTCCTTAACCACTTCCAAGGCTTCAATCAAATTCTGATGATCGAACCTGAGCCATCATCTCCAGAGCACCTTGACTCTCATCCTCACTCTTCACCAACTGCTCATTCTCGGCTTGAAGACCCTCAACAACAGCATGGCATTCAACCATTTCCTTATGGAAACCCACCAGAGCCTAATCCCAAGAAATATGATGTTCCTAAAAAGCATTATGATAGATAACAACCTAAAATAAGAGAAAATATGCAAGTATGGATAACAACCTAAAATAAGAGAAAATATGCAAGTAAAAAATATGCAAGTATGAGTGAATGGATAAAGAGGATTTTCAAAATAGAAAAGGAAGAAAAGGGAACTTACTCTCATCAGGTCATGGCTCAAAGAGCTGATGAGGTCTCCAATACAGATGTTGCGGGTAGTGGTTTTATCTACATCAAACTGAATGTCACGGAGGACAATGTGAGAAAATTGGGCATCGTCGAGAAAGCTAACTGAAGCTAAAATGGGAGGCGCATTAGTGAATCATCTCCATCGCAAGAGAGGGAGGTCCGCGATTGTTCCTTGTGAGTCGGAGGCAGCTGCGGGAGTGGGTTCCCATTGAGCAGTAGGTGTGAGAGGGGGAGGAGACTTTGAACGTGCAGATAGGCCCTCATTTTGTACAACAAAAGTTGGGGGAGCAGTGGGAGGAGTCACTCGGGAGGAGCTCAATGTGTGTGTCCTTGGGAGAACATTTATTTCAATGTTTCCAACAATGGTACTGCACAACCTTTTAGACTTCTCGATACTTGCCATTGCTCTGTCAAACAGAACTTGTTCTTCTTCCGTGTTCGTTGACTCGGAAGAAACTGAATCTGAATTGCAAGAAATTGAATGAAATGAGGGACCAGGAATACCTCTTGGAAGTGGAGAAGTTGATGGGGGCAGACATTGAAGCAAACAGAACTACTACTGAGGCAAGTGCTATGTTGACCTCCCTTCGTGGATCAAGAAGCTCAAACCACCTTCTTTATGGGTAACGGTAAGCTGCGGGGAGAGTTACTACCTTAATCCTCGCCCTGGAGAAAAGAGGGGGTCGTTGATTATAGAACTCCCAAGGGGATATAAAGGCTGGGAGCGGGACACTCTTCTCATCGGTAAAAGTTGGAGCGGTGATGGCCGCTCGATAATTCCCAAGAATTAGGCAATTTTCAGTAATTAGTCGGAGCTCCATTTTCATTCTCTTCTCTTTTTTTTACGTATCTCCATTTACTAATGTTTCTTTCTTTTGACAATGCAGATAAAAAGGTGAATAAAAGGCCTTATATTCTAAAGGTGGTCTCGCCATCAGCCAACTCCCTTAATGAATCATACATTTTTCTTTTTCATCTCGGAGAGATACTTGTTACAGTTTCTCTTTCAATGAACTTCAACTCCACAATGAATTTTTTTCCTTTGGGCTTGTTGTCGTTCTTATTCTTCTTGGCTTTCGATGATGTCTTGGCTTTCTTCCATTTATTGTTCTTACTTTTGTCCTTACCATTGATCTTCTTCCTCTTATTACTTTTAACAACAATACAACAAGGCTTTTGCTCGGTAACATTTTTCTCGCCTTCTTTAGTCATATTCTTATTGAGTGACTCAAAATTCTACAGTTCATTCAACAATTAGGTCATGTTGAATTGCAACTTGTTCGTAACATAGTTGGTGGTAAACATAGAAAAAATAGGTATGAACGATTCAAGTATAATGGTGACTTGAGTTCGTTCATCAATGGTCGCCTCATGTAATTTTACACCATGCATTATGTTGATCATCTTCACGCACAGAAGTACCTTTCTTCATCTTGGTCGTCGTGTAGCTTCTAGTAGCCTCATAATGACTTTGAGCAGA
This sequence comes from Datisca glomerata, assembly GCA_003255025.1. Lineage (NCBI taxonomy): Eukaryota > Viridiplantae > Streptophyta > Magnoliopsida > Cucurbitales > Datiscaceae > Datisca > Datisca glomerata. The sequence goes on from QANY01008651.1 coordinate 2,287,853, forward strand.
CTACTGCCTAAATATCGCCTGTAGAGATTTCATAATCTCATAAGCAGTCTCCATACTCGCATGCTTGGTTCTCAGAACATCATTCATGCTAACAAATATGCATCACTCGCTTTATTGTTGGATTGAATTCAAGTATCAAACTTGTCCCTAACATTCTTAGGGGCATTAGCAGCGGGCTTCTCAAGACATTCCCTAATAAGAACAAATTTGTGGTTCTCACAAATTAGCATCAAGTTTAAATTTGATTTTCATCTTATGAAATTATCACCATTCAATTTCTTAAGTGAAAGTGAAGCAGTAATAGGGTTGCCCATGGTAGACATAATAATAACTGAAAATCAAAACATAGATAATTCAATATAATTGAATAAATATCCAGAATTCAGAAAGTAAGAGTGATGCATAAATGTAACATAATAAACACATAAAGTTAACATTTATTAATCCATAATAAGATAACCTAACAATTAATGTGTTGCCTTAGGGTCAGTCAGATTAATTTTAGACTGTTCATTAGACATTCTCATCCTATTAATTAAAACTTAAAATATCTCATATTTTCTCTTTTAGTAATAAGGTATCACTAATTTGGTCACGTCACAATTATCCACTAAAATCTTAATTATCATTTTGTGAGTGTAACTCATTATTTCAGATTTCATAACTTGACTTAGAATATGCCATATTCGGGTCGATCAAAACTAAACTACATCACTTAGTCTCATCTTCTTAAGAAGTCCAACCTTGGTATTGATCAGCTCGAAACCTTCATTAGGGGATGATAATAAAGTCATCTCGAGACTCTCACTGTACCTCACGGTGTTGTACATTAGTTACAATGACATGTTAACCTTCTCTCACTCACTATTTTTGGGTAATGTGTTTATATTTTAACTAATCAATTAATTCTAAATTAATTACTAGTTAAAAAACCTTATGAATGCAAAATTATCAGTTAATCCAATCTATTTGGTCTAAGTTCATTTAACCTTCTAAAGAGTCTAAGTCAAAATTAGGTGAATTTACAATAACTAACTAATGACATTCATCAAACTTTAATAAAACTCTTGTAATAAACTTGGTTATCCTAAAGGTTACTATAGCCTTTAGAGTTGTATGATTATCAAGTTTTAATTACTTAAAACCTAGTAGTTTACATGCAATTGATTTCATAAATAATGCATATTAATATATTAGAACAATACTAATCAATCGTGTTTCTACGAATGAAATGTATGATTAAATAATACTGTGTAGGATTTCATGTATGGCATGTGATCGACTAATGTATTATCATGTTATCAATCATACCAATAAACATTTATTTAACAACTAAACAAACTACTGATGAATCGGGCGAGTATAGGGTATGTCAAAATTACAACCATTGAAAATTAGAAATAAAATTTCAAAGAGGATTTCATGAGTACATATTTTCAAAATAGCTCATTCTCCACCAGAGGTTCATCTTCATAATCTTCAAGTTTTGAACAAAACTATTTTAATAATAATAAACTACTTTTCCTAATTAAATAATCTCTATAATTATCTTTTTAAAAATATTGAATTAGATTGGTTAAAAATAATTTAATGACTTATCAAAGTCGGGTCAAACTCAATCGGTCAATTAATTTTAAAATTTAAAAGATAAAAGATAGAGATAAAATTTTCGTAAAAAATTACAAGGATAGAGTAACACGGTATCAGGGTTTCTGTGAAACTTCCTTAGCAGTGACAACAATTGCCACCGACGATAAGACTCTCCCACCGCGGCCTATATCCACCATCACCGCCGACCACTACCGATGACTTTCACGGCGGTGGCGCCACTGGCAACAATGTCATCGGCGTCATGGACGCCAATTTTTTGGCGGCGCCAGCGCTGGAAATCCAATTTCTGGCGTCGGTGTCTGAATTCCCTAGGATATCCAATTTTTTAATTTGCTCCTTATTTGTCTCGTGCGTTCTTCATCTTCTCGCGATCGAAATTTTATTAAAAATGAATCATTTTTTATAAAGAAAATAAAGGGACGTAACAATTTTTCAAATAAAATTTTTTATTGAAAACACTTTTCAATCGGATACATTATATATTTATATATTAAATCGAAAACATATATGAAAATATAATATATACATATTGTAGTCTAATCAAACGTCCTCGCAAACTAACGATCTTCCATATCCACGAACAACGAACTTTGAGATCCACACCAAGATTTTTCAACCCAATCCTCAAACACACTAGGACGTGTGTGGGCAAGAACACTTTCTATTTTTAGATGTACTCAACACATGAGTTCTAGAGATTTTGGAAGAATGAATGATTTTGTGAGACTAATCTCTGAGAGAATACAATGATTATTCTCATAGAGTTTTTTGATGAACTTTTAATCTCAGAGAGTTTCACCTTGATATTGTTAGCGCACTTAATCAGCATTGAGGCCAACAGAATAATATTTATATATTTTTTAGATAATGACATATCATGTTTATAGGGATAGACAAAAACAATAATTAATCACAAATTATCATTGCAGTGGGATCCACTGTAACTATGCACAACCACAGTGTCATACGACACTGCAGTGTGTCGTGAGGTATCACAGTGCCTCACGACATTGTCATTACAATATTGCACACCTAACTGTAATGCCATGTGGCACTATAATAGTCCATGTCAATTTTTGATTCTCAATTAGTGATTAACATGAATTATTGTAGTGCCACATGGTAATTTCTGTAAATTAATTAATTATTTTAATCAGATAAATATTTAGATATCAGTTAATTCAAAATTAACTTATCTGATTATCTCTCTCAACTAGTTTATCTGTTAGTTCACAAATAACAGATTTAGTTGATTCAAATTTTGAATTATTATCTAATAATAATTTAACATTATCTAATTCAACAAATTAGATATATTGTCTCACTTATCGATAGTAGAAAAATTAATCAATATAATTATTTATATTTAATTTCCAAAAATTAATATAAATAATTTAATCAACTAATCACACATAATTATTTCATAATTATGTACTTACCCTAGAAATATAATTTCTTTCACAAGTCAGTCATTTTCTCATCTCCTAGAATATTCACAACTTAGACTGTGTAGTACAGAGATGACTTGGAGACTATGGACCTGTAATTCTAAGCTTTAATAAACTAGATTATTAATTAAACTCTTTAATCAAATAATCTTATTTATTAATTTTATTATTATTCCACTATATATGTGAAACTGCATTCTTAGAGATTATATAATATATTTATAGAGTATTCTCGTGCAGTTCATTGATACAATTATTTCATATAGTTTTGTCCTCCAATTATTGGTTCGTAAATTAGAATCGATCAAAATTATCGTGTTACCCCCTAAATACCTATTGATCCTTAACTACCATTAATCAATTAGTGAATGACTAATTTATAATCTTATTATAAATTTGAGGTCAATAAATATTCTATTCCAGAATTAACACTTAAGAGAACCAATATACGATCCGTTAGGAAAGTTTGAATTCCATAATTTTGCAAGATCATGTTCCCAGCCATCCACATCACAACCTATTTTATAAAAAAAACCTTAACGAGTGAATCAAAAGACCTTGTAGACATGCATAAAAGTTCATGACTACTCAAGATTCAGATTGATCTACATATGATCATCGAATTAATGTGTATTAAATCTTTATGATAAACGACATGTAGATTTAATTTACATCCGTTTAGTTATATATAATCTCATTCTATTAAGTACATTCGCTAAGATGCCTATACACATCAACGATCCGGATCTAGATCACAGGCATTCATAATACTTAGTGAACCGTACTAACAACCGTTCATTAAAGATTCTATATTTTAATATGTTGCTGACAAGATTTGGAATCCAAGATTCCTCAACGGATCGTATATTGGTTCCCTTAAGTGTTAATTCAGGAACCGAATGGTTATTGAGCTCAAATTTGTAATAATATTATAAATTAGCCATCACTAGTGGATTAATGATACTTAAGGATCAAGAGGTATCTTTTGACCCGTTCTAATTTACAAACCAATAATTGGATGACAAAACTATATGAAATGATTTCATAACGAATATACTCTGTAAATACATTCTATAATCTTTAAGAGTTCAATTATATATTTATAGTGAAGTAATGATGGAATTGATAAATAAGATTATTTAATTAAAGAGTTTAATTAGTAATCTTATTTATTGGAGTTTAGGATTATAGGTTTATGGTCCCCAAGTCACCTCTATACTACGCAAACTGGGATGTGAATATTTTAGGACGTGAGAAAATGGCTAACTTGCAAAGAAATTTGTATTCTGGGGCAAGTAAATAATTATGAAATAATTATGTGTGATTAATTAATTAATTAAATTATTTATATATATAAATATAATATTAAAAAATTATATATAAATAATTATCGATTATTTTTTCAATTATCGATAAGTGAGACATAATATCTAATTTATGAAATTAGATAATTAAATTATTATTAGATGATAATTTGAATCAATTGAATCTGTTATTTGTGAAATAACAAATAATTTAGTTGATAGAGATAATCAGATATGTTAATTTTGAATTAACTGATATCTAGATATTTATCTTATTAAAATAAATATTTAATTCGATGTAGTTGTCACTTGTCGATCTTTGATTGAGAATCATAGATCACAATGGACTGTTGTAGTGCCACATGGCACTACAGAAATAGGGGGTAACACTGTAGTGTTGTGTGGCGTAACGCACAGTGTTGTTAGACACTGTGATGGTTTACTCCAACTGTAGTGTTGTGTGGTACTGCAATTGTGCACCATTATATAATGGGTGTCACTGTATTGGAAAATTTGAAATTAAATATTAATTTTTAATTATCTCTTATTATCTTATACACCATTATCTTGAAAAGATACAGTTATTATTCTAATTGCCTCAGTTGCTTAAATCCATTTATGGATTAAAGCAAGCATCTAGATCTTGGAATCTTACATTTGATGGGATTATTAAGTCTTTATGGCTTCTAGAAAAATGTTAACGAATCCTTTTTTATAAATACATCAAAGATAGGATAATGGTTTTCTTAGTTCTTTTTGTTGACGATATTCTACTTATTGGGAATGATGTAGAAACTTTGTCAAAGGTAAAGAAGTGGTTGGCTGAGAAATTTCAAATGAAAAATTTGAGAGAAACGAGCTATGTTGTAGGCATCCAAATTCTAAGTGATAGAAAGAATAAACTCTTGACATTTTTTCAAGCATTTTATATTGATAAGGTACTGGAGAGATTTTTTATGGAAAATTCCAAGAAATGTCAACTACCAACTAGACATGGAATCATCCTCTCCAAAGAACAATGTCCTAAGACACCTAAGGAGGAAGAGGATATGAGAAAGGTTCTCGATGCTTCAGCAGTTGGAAGTCTCATATATGCCATGTTGAGTACGAGACCGGACGTCTGTTGTGCAGTGTGAATTGTCAGTCGTTATCAATCGAATCCAGGTTTGGAATATTAGATTGAAGTAAAACATATTCTCAAGTATCTTAGGAGAATGAGAAACTATTTGGTTGTTTATTGCAGTGAACCCCAATAGATATATTGATTCTTATTTTCAATCCCTTAGATAGTTAAAAGTCGACGTTTAGATCAGTATTCACCCTAGGTGGAGAAGTTATAGTCTAGAGAAGTATTAAACAATCCACCATTGCAGATTCCACTATGGAAGCCAAATACATAATGGCTTGTGAATTTTTGAAAGAAGCGGTATCGCTCAGAAAGTTCTATACTGATCTTAAAGTAGTTCCAGATATGGACAAGCCACGAATCTTGTACTGTGACAACATTGAGGCGATAGCGAATTCCAAGGAACTGAGGAGTCACAAGAGGGGCAAGCATATAAAAAGAAAATATCATCTTGTAAGATAGATCGTGCATCGAAGGGATTTGACTATTATGAAGATAGCGTCGGTACAGAACCTGGCTGATCATTTTACACAGACACTTCCTCCAAATTCATTTGAGGGTCACATGCGTAACATGGGATTGAGAGAAATGCCATATTTGTTTTAGGGAAAGTGGAAGATTGTTGGGGGTTATGCCCTCAAAACATGTGTATTGACATTTTGATATGAATTTGAATGAGAATTACATGTTTCTTATAATTGTTTATTTATTTATTGTTGAATAATTTATATAAATATCTAAAAATTACATATTCATTAATGATCCTATGACCTTATATTAGTACTAGAGGAGTAAGATCATAGATAATGAATAAAATTATCAGCAACATATTAAAGTATGGAATCTTTAATGAATGGTTGCTATTATGGTTCACTAAGTATTATGAATGCGTGTGTTCTAGATCCAGATCGTTGATGTATATAGATATGTAAGTAAAAGTACTTTATATAATGAGATTATATATGACTGTACCGATGTGAATTAATATCTTTATCAACATGTCATTTATCGTAAAAATTTAATACATATCAATTCGATGATCATATATAGATCAGTTTGAATCCTGAGTAGTCATCAACTTCTATGTATGTCTACTGGATCTTTTGATTCACTCGTTAAAGTGTGTTTATAAAACAGGCTAGTGTCTTTTATTTTGGATATTCAGTTATATGGATGGTTGTGAACATGATCTTGCAAGATTTAGAATTCAAGCTTTCCTAACGAATCGTATATTAGTTCTCTTAAATGTTAATTCTAGAACTGAATGGTTATTGAGCTCAAATGTATAATAAGATTATAAATTAGTCATTCACTAGAGGATTAATAGTATTTAGAGGGATAAAACGGTAGTTTTGACCATCTGTAATTTACGAACTAATAATTTACGAACTAAGAAAGAATTATATGAAATGATTATATCAGTTGATTACGTGAGAATACTCTGTAAATACATTATATGATCACTAAGAGTTCAATTCTATATTTATAGTGGAGTAATAATGAAATTAATAAATGATATTATTTAATTAAAGAGTTTAATTAATAATATAGTTTATTGGAGCTCAGGATTATAGGTCAATGGTCTCCAAGTCATCTCTATACTACGCAGTCTAGGATGTGAATATTTTAAGACGTAAGAAAATGACTAACTTGCAAAGAAACTTTTATTCTCGGACAAGTACATAATTATGAGATAATTATATGTGATTAATTAATTGAATTATATATATATTATATATATAGTATAAATTATATATAAATAATTATCGATAAGTAAGGCAGAATATCTAATTTATGAAAATTAGATAAATAAATTATTATTAGATGATAATTTGAATCAACAAAATCTGTTATTTGTGAAATAATAGATAATTTAGTTGATAGGGATAATTATTTATGTTAATTTTGAATTAACTGATATCTATACATTTATCTGATTAAAATAAATATATAATTTATAGTAATGGTCACGTATTGGTCAACGATTGGGGATCATATATCACCATGGACTGGTGCAGTGTCACGTGGCACTACAACAGTAGGCGTGTAACAGTGCAATGGCACAGGGTACTGTAGTATGGCGTAACACACAGTGTCATGAGGCACTGTGATGGTTTACGCCAACTACAATGCGGTGTAGCATTGCAGTTGTGCGCCATTATACAGTGGGTCCCATTGTATTGGGCAATTTGAAATGAAATATTAATTTTTAATTATCTAGAAAATATACATATATTATTTTAATGGCCTCAGTTAGTGTTAGAGTAATTTTTTCTCTACGATTAAAGGTTAATCAAATCTCTAAAAGAATAATTATCACATTCTTTTAAAGAATCGTCTTACTATAGTTCATCTTAGAAAATCTTTAGATCTCATGTGTTGAGTACATCTAGAAACGAAAAAGTGTCTTATAATATTCTACATGCCCACACATATTTTAGTGCGTTGAGGATTGACTTAGAAGATCTTGGTGTGGATTTCAGAGTCTACTGATCATTGAAACGGTTTCGTGGGATGGAGGATCAATAGATTTTACAAGGACGCTTGATATAGAGTACAAGAAGTATATGATTCCTAACCTTGTATGTTATAGATTTAATGTATAAATATAGAATGGATCATGACTGATTGAAAATGAGTTTTCAATAAAAAGTTTTATTTGGTTATCGTAGCGCAAGTTTTGTTAGATTAAAAGATTTGATCTTTATTAAAAATTTAATTTTTTTTAAACGGCCACACGCTTCCGCCGCGCACGCAGCGCGACAATCAACAATATGATCATCAGATTGATGTGTATTAAATTTTTATGATAAATGTCAACTTAATAAAGATATTAATTCACATGGGTCATGTCATATCTAATCTTATTATATAAAGTACATTCACTAAGATGTCTATCTACATCAATAATTCGGATCTAGATCACGTGCGTTCATAATGCTTAGTGAATCGTACTAGTAACCATTCATTAAAGATTCATACTTTAATATGTTGTTGACAATTTTATTAATTATTTATGATCTTAATTCTCTCGTACTAATACAAGATCATAGTCTCATTAATGAATATGAAATTTTTATATATTTATATAAATTATTCAACAATAAATAAAAAATAATTATAAGAAAAATGTAATTCTCATTAAATTTCATATCAAAATATCAATACACATGCTTTGAGAGCATAACCCCCAACAATCTCCCACTTTCCCTAAAACAAATATGGCATTTCTCTCAATCCCATGTTACGCATGTGACCCTCAAATGAATTCGCAGGAAGTCTGTGTGAAAGGATTAGCCAGGTTTTGTTCCGACGCTATCTTCATAATAATCACATCCTTTCGATGCACGATCTAGCCTGTTTTACAAACACACCTTAACGAGTGAATCAAAAGATCCAGTAGACATACATATGAGTTCCTGACTACTCAGGATTCAGACTGACCTACATATGATCATTGAATTGATGTGTATTAAATTTTTATGATAAACGACACGTTGATAAATATATTAATTCATATCGGTCCAGTCATATATAATCTCATTATATAAAGTACTATCACTAAGATGTCTATATACATGAATTATCTGGATCTAGATCACATACATTCATAATGTTTAGTGAAGCATAATAACAACCATTCATTTAAGATTTCATAATTTAATATGTTGCTGGCAATTATTTTCATTATCTATAATCTTACTCCTCTCGTACTAATACAAGATCATAGGCTCATTAATGAATATGAAATTTTCAGATTTATATAAATTATTCAACAAGAATTTAAAAGAACAATTATAAGAAAAATATAATTTCATGAAATTCCATAATAAAATGCCAATACACATGCTTTGAGGGAAAACTCCCAACATTTACATATGCATCATACTATCCTAAATGATTAAGTATGTATTTACACTGCTTTATTTATTCTTTTCAGTAATCATGTTATTATCCTTACTCTCAACAATCTTGAATACAAAAAAACTCACTATTAAAAATTACGTGGATTGAAAATGTATTCTTGATACCATGCTGATGGTAGAAAAGCACAAGTTCATGCTCACCATCTCTTGTCCCCTTGAGCTTATTGTTGAATTGACTCAAGAGGAAAGTGATGCATATGCTTTTTAGTTGCGTTCCGATGAGATCACCAGGTGTTACATCTTGGCATCAGTTCGCAATGTGTTACAAAAACAACATCATAACATGGAGACCTCCGCTCATATGATGTTGAACATCACCAAAATGTTCGGGGATCAGGGTCGTCAAGCCAAACATGAAACTTTATGAAACTTCATGAACTTTCGGATGAAACCCGAAACTCATGTCAGATACCATGTGATGTTGATCATTAGTTTTTTGAATGAGATATAGATCGTGGGAGTTGAGGTAGATGGCGAGACCCAAGTTGATATGGTCCTCGAGACCATGCCAGACACTTTTGAGAACTCTAAACTTAATTATTCAATAAATAAATTTAGGTAGTCTCTTCCAGAACTTATGGTGGAGTTACAAATTGTTGAGACCCTGTTTCTGAAGGGCAAGAGGAAGAATGAGGAGGCATACTTACTGAAAGTAAGTTTTCCACCTCTGACGCTAAAAAAAACACAAGAGAGATCTGAAGAAAGCTAAAAATGTGAACTCGAAAGATGCAAAAGGTAAGGGCCCTGCAAAAGTGGACAAGTGTCATCATTGCGGAATCGCTGGTAATTGGAAACGTATCTGCCCAGATTCTCTCAAGGAGTTGAAATCTAAAGGTACATTCTTGTTACCGAAGCCTGTTATATGTCATAAATTGTAGACTCTACAACCATTAACCATATTGTTGTTCCCTGTAGGGGTTCAAGGAAAGAAGGAGGCTTAATGAGGGCGAGTTCAGCTTCCGTTAGAGGAATGGAGAACTAGTATTGGCAGTATCAGTTGGAACGATTAATTTATTATTTGAGAACAGTTATTTGGTTTTGTGTGATGTTTTTTATATCTTAATTTTTGGGAAAAATCTTATTTCAATAGCTAATTTAATTGAGCAAGGATTTTCTATAGATTTCATTGATAATGATATTAGTATTTTTGGAAATGAATGCTTATTACTAGTGCACACATGATAAACATCATATTAAATGTAAAACCAAAAGTTTAAATGATATGTGGCACTAAAATAAATACTGATTTACAAAGGGATAGTAAAAGGTTGAAGTCTGTCTCAATTGACCTAACCTACTTGTGACACTTGCGTCTTGTCCACATTAGCCTAGACATGATTAAAAGACTTGCAAAAGATGGTTCATTGCAAGTCACTACCCACATGCGATTCCTGCTTAGAAGCAAAATGACCACGAAACCATTTTCAACAAAGGGTGAAAGAGCCATGCCTCAAATTCGCACATATTGGTGTATGTGGGCCATTGAATATCCAAGAAAGAGGAGGTTATGAGTATTCCCTAACCTTCACAGAAGACTACTCATGTTTTAGACATGTTTATCTAATGCGCTAAAAGTCTAAAATCTTTGAAAAGTTCAAAGAGTACAAGGCTATGGTTGGGAAGCAATTGGAGAAAAAATCAAAACATTATGATCCAATCATGGTGGAGAGTACTTACTAGGAGAGTTCGAAGTCTTTCTTAAGGAAGAATGTATTCTTTCTTAGCTTACAACACCTAGCACTCCAGAATAGAATGATGTGTCAAAGAGAAGGAATCGAACTTTGTTGGATGTAGTTTGATCCATGATGAGTTACTCATCCCTCCCTGATTTGTTCTGGGGATATCCTTGGAAACAACGATATATATTCTGAACCAAGTTCCGTAAAAAATGGTGCCTAAAAACTATATGAAAGATAGAGTTGACGAAAGTCATCTGTAAGCCACCTTAGGATATGAGGATTGTCGACACAAGTACTGAGATCGAAGATAGGCAAGTTGGCTAGTCGATCAGAATTATGCTTGTCTGTAGGATATCCTAAGGGAACGAAGGGATAAGTCTTGACTGACAAGAAAATATTCGTGAGGATGAATGCGCATTTTCTTGAAGATGACTACATAAGAAGTGTGAAGCCAAGAATCACACTTGTGCTAGAGAAATTATTGAGTGAGAGGACTCAAACTCTCCAATCAGGACCTACTCCTGATTCAATAATGGAAGAACCATAAGAAGAGTCAGAGCCTACGAAGCCTCGATATAGTGGGAGGGTTGCCAGACAATTTGACAAGTACATGCATGTTTCCTACTCACATGCCATGGTTGGTTCTGAAGAAAACCTATGGCAAGATGCCATGAACGTTGAGATACAATCGATATACTCGAACAGAGTCTGAAAGCATGTAGATCCTTTTAAAGGGGTAAAGCCTGTAAAGTGTAAATGGATTTATATGAAAAAGATAGGTTCAGATGGGAATGTAAAGACATTCAAATCTAGGCTTGTAGCCAAGGGCTACACAAAAAAATAAGGTATTGACTATAAAGATACCTTCTATACCTTCTCGCTGGTGGTCATGCTTAAATGCATCTGAATCCTTATGTCCATTGTTGTTACCCTCGATTATGAAATCTAGCAAATGGACAACAAGATTACTTTTCTGAATGGTAATCTTGAAGAGCGCATTTATATGGCTCAACCAGACGGGTTCATGGAGAAAGGCGAAGAGGAAAAGGTTTGTGAACTATTTAAGTCCATTTATGGACTTAAGCAAGCGTCCAATTCGTGAATATCAGATTCAATGAAACTGTCAAGAACTTCAGTTTCATGCAGTTAGTGGATGAACCCTGTGTATATAAGATGATACACGAAGGGAATGTGGTTTTTTCTGATCTTTTACATGGACAATATTCTACTCATTGGGAATTGCATAGGAAAATTATCTGATGTTAAGATTTGGCTTGCAAAGAAATTGATATGTAAGATCTTGGAGAAGTTGCATTTGTCTTAGGTATTCAAATCTTTCGAGATTGGAAGAACATGCGGTTGGCACTATCGCAAGCATCTTATATTAATAAGGTGATGGATCACTTAAGTATGTAAGACTCCAAGAAAGGAGATCTTCTCTTTAGACATGGAGTCACCCTCTTGAAGGACCAGTCTCTCAAGACTCCTCAAGAAGAGGAAGACATGAGAAAGATTTTCTATGCCTCAACCGTAGGAAGACTCATGTATGCAATGCTTTGCACTAGGTCAGATATTTAGTACGTCGTGGGCGTGGTGAATCGTTTTCAATCTAATCCTGCACTTGAGCATTGGAATTCTATCAAGCATATCCTCAAGTATCTTATGAGAATGAGGAACTACACGAGGTATAATGACCTGAATGTGACTGGTTATACTGACTCCAATTTCCAAGAGGGAAAAGATTCTAGGAGGTCCACTTCAGAATCGGTGTTCATCCTGAATGGTGGAGCAGTGGTATGGAGAAGTATCAAGAAATCTTGTATTGTTGATTCTACCATAGAAGCTAAGCATGTGGTGGCTTATAAAGCTGTAAAGGAGGTTATCTGGATTAGAAAGTTCCTAAAGACTCTGGAAGTTATTCCATATGCTGACAAACCCATGACATTTTACTGTGATAACAGTGGGGCTGTAGCAAACTCGAAGGAACCGAGAAGCCACAAAGGATCCAAACACATAGAGCGGAAGTACCACCTCAGCAGAAAGATAGTTAAGCGAGGAGATATTGAAGTAACACACATATCGATGGTCAATAACCTGACATATCCATTCACAAATACTTTAAGGAGTAAAGTCTTTGATGGTCATCCGAAGGGCATAGGGATACGAGAGTACACGTCTACTTTAGTTCAAGTGAGAGAGTGTTGGAACTATGTCTATAAAATAAAGTGTAATAACTATTTATGAGTAAACAATTATTTCTTTAACATTTATGTACTGCTAAATTTTATGAATAAAGAAAAAATTTCTTCTAATTAAAGTGTGTTTATAACATACTTAAGACCTAGAACTGTTGTCAACGTAAGAAGAGTAAAGACCGAGCGATCTTTCAGACAAACTCTTATGAGATAGTTCAGAATGTTACTCCCAGTCTTAGAATCGACTGAACCAAAGGATGTCGGTCTCGGGGTATGAGAGTGGAAACTCTAACGGTTGACCTATACATGTTATGGAACATGTTGAATAGACCAGTAACTGATTAGTTTAGAGTAAAGCCGTTTATCTAACTCCAAATCTAATTGTTATACCTTAAGGGTATTTTTATAATTATCTAAATCCTTAGGTGAATATGAAACTTGACTTAGTTATATGTGATCTTTGATATGCCAAAGGAGTGAGTTCGAATTAATGGACAATACCTCGACTATTGGGACTGTGATTCAACCTATGTTAGAGTTACGTGATTTACATATATAAAATTGTGGTAGGATTGCAAAAACAACAATATCATCTTATGTTTTATTCGATGAGTGTGTGAATAAATAAATCAGGCGTGGTACTCGATGACATGAGTCATTGAAAAAGACATGGTGATCAGTATAAGACATTTCACTGATATGTCGTTCTTATTCGTAGTCGATAAAAAAGTTAAGGAAATAATAACTATAGAGGTAAAACGGCAATTTTACATCTCAATCTTGTTAATGATATTCATTAAGGGTAATATCGTAAAAAATTCTGTGGACCATAAAATATAAATATTTTTTTGCACCAACAGAAAATGCAGCGCACATGAGTAGAGAGTTTATTCGGCATCAGACATATAGTGGAGTCGTACGATCTCAGGATTAAATTAGCCGAGAATTTATAGAGATAAATCAGCAGAGTATTTCAAGCCTATAGTTTTATTCATGTGGGTCCATTAGGTCTCAAGAGAAGCTCATAAGGACAAGAATAAGAAACAACGTCAGTTAGACCAAAAATATGTTTTGGAATAACGTACACTTCCCGAGCCATATATGAGATGGGTGTCATCACTAAATTAGTGAAGAGTAAAATTAATGTTCAAATTAATTATTTGTTTTATTAGATAATTAGTAAATAAAATTAATTAATTAATTAATTGATATAAATCAATTTAATTCATAAATTTGGACTGATGAATTTGGACAAAATTTTGGCCATAAGGAAGATGTAAAAATCGCACATCACTTGCAGGGAGAATGTAAATTTTGGTTTTATCATCTAGGGATATACGGGTAAATTTTATAATTAATATATAAGAGATTGCATTAGAATGGCATCCCTAACCATAACCACATTGTGTTAAATCATAGCAGAAAAATGTTTCTCCCACCCTCCCTCACAAGTTACTGCCGAAAACTCTAAGGGGAAGAGAAAATTTTGTTTTCTCTTCCAGAGTTGTTTTGAGAGCCCACACTCAATTCCTACCGATATCATTGAGATATATACTTCTGATTCTAACGGATGGTTGTCGGTGCGAATGTCAATTACTAGTTCTGCAAAGAACGAAGAATGCGAGATAGAAATCGGATCCCGCACCAAATCAGAAATTCTCCATTGATTGAAAATGTATAATTGCTTATATCTCTTCCTGATACGTTTATATGATTATGCATGTTCATTTATTTGTTTTTGTATTTAATTAAATTGAACGTTTGTATGATTTTTTTTTGAAATTTTACCCGTGATCTTGTCATGGTTCATTAATTTTTCTTCAAAATCTAAAACTCGATCCAACAGTATCCTCACTAGTCAGTAGTCGCGTCGCTTCATTTGTTAGACTGTCAGTCATGCCTTTTCGCCATCAAGTACTTGCAGATGTCCTTTCATTGCTCCATTTTAGAATGAAGCATTTTCATTTCCCTTTGATGTCCACGACCTATATAAAGACCTTCTTCTTCATTTCCTCTTCATTTTTCATTTTCAATCTCGTAAGTACTTCATCACTTATTCCTTTCTTTTCTCTGTACTTTTTGTTCCTGCCATTTCTTAGAGCCATTGTGGATGAGACATTCTTCAAACCTATGGTCTCTTTAGTTAGAACTCTAGAGGAATTTAGGCAATTTATAGATCATTACCGAGAGGCTTCCCCTTGATGTCATATGCACGTTAGGAGAGAGTACGTCACATGGGTCTCTTAGAGATCCCCCATATCAAATCAGACCTAGCCCCATGTACATAGCCTTAGGAGTGAAACTCCCATTCTCACCCTTATTTCATGAATGTTTTGCACTTTTGGCCTTATAATGAGAGTTGCCAGTGGTGCGCTCGTGTCAGCATAAGCATTAGGGACAGTCCGCCTTAATTTTGAAAATAATTATTTAGTTTTGAATGATGTTTATTATATTCTTGGATTTTTGAGAAATTTGATTTCTCTTTCGTTACTGCATGAAAATTTTTTGAAGTTTCTTTAATTAATAACAAGTTTATTATTTATGAATGGATTCAATATTTGTCATGCAAAAGTTTTGAACGGACTGCATATGCTTAAACTGAGTGCACACTTGTTAAATAATTCTGAATTATTTAATGTAGCAAATCCTAAAAGTATCAAACGACAAAGAGTTTCTCATGATGATGATAACACGTAACTATGGCATATTAGGTTGTAACATATTAATCTAGATAAATTAAACATGTTAACAAAGCATGGTGCTTTGAGAGAACTAAAAGTTGGAACTCTTATTGTTTGTGAATCTTTTCTAGAGGGTAAAATTACCAAGAGACCTTTCACAGGAAATGACCAAAGAGCCAAGAAACCACTTGAGCTAGTACATAGTGTTGTTTGTGGACCGATCAATGTACAAGCTAGAGGTCACTTTTATTGACGATTACTCAAGATGTGGTTATACTTATCTAATATATAGAAAGTCTGAAACTTTTGAAAATTTTAAGGACTTCAAAGATGAAGCTGAAAAGCAATTAGGTAAATCATTGAAAACACTTCGATCAGATCGAGGTGGTGAATACTTGGATTTTGAATCCAAGGATTACATGTTGAAGTATGGCATTCCATCCTAACTCACAGCACCTGAAATGCCACAGCAAAATGATGTTTCAGAAAGGAGAAACTGAACCTTATTAGATATGGTTTGGTCGATGTTAAGCTACTCATCGCTACCACTCACTTTTTGGAGATATGCACTTCAAACGAAAACTTACATTTTGAATGTAGTGCCTTCTAAGTCTGTAAACAAGACACCCTTAGAGTTATGGAATCGCTCTAAACTAAGTTTGTGTTATTTTCGTATATGAAGGTGTCCAACTTACATTCTTAGACCCAAGACTAGAAAACTAGACTCAACGTCTGAAGCGTGTATATTTGTTGACTATGCTCTACAGACTAGATGTGGGTACTTTTATAGTCACAATGATCAAAATGTGTTTGTATCGACAAATGCCACATTCCTTGAACATACCTATATGGATAACTTCAAACCTCGAAGCAAAGTAGTTCTTGAAATATTAGCTTCTGATGAGATCAAACCCCCTTTATCATCAACTGATAAATGACAAACAACAGAAATCGCAGTTTCTATTCAAGAAACGTCGATGCAACGACATAGTGAGAGGGTTAGAAGACAACATGTTCACTATGAACTAGAGGCACATATTCTAGTGTCAGACACTGATAAGGATGATCCATTAACCTTTAAAGAGGCGATGTATGATCCTGAAAAGGAGAAATGGCAAGATGCCATGAACCAGGAAATGGAATTGATGTATTCCAATTCCATCTGGGAACTTGTAGATCCACCTGAAGATGTCAGGCTCATTGGATGTAAATGGATCTTCAAGAATAAAAGAGGTGCAGACGAGAAAGTAGAGACTTTCAAGGCATGACTAGTAGCCATGGGCTATATACAAAGGGAAGAAGTCGATTATGAAGACACATTCTCACCTGTTGTCATACTAAAAAATCTATTCGCATCCTTTCGTCCATTGCTGCTAGTTTAGACTATGAAATATGGAAAATGAACATCAAGGTAGATTTTCTGAATGACTCTCTTTAAGAAGCATCTATATGATGCAACTAGAAGAGTTCCTAAAAAATTGGCAAGATCATAAAGTATGCAAGTTGCTAAAATCTATTTATCGATTAAACTAAGAATCTAGATCTTAAAATCTTACATTTGATGAGGTTATTAAATCATATGGCTTCGAGCAAAATGTTGACGAAGCTTGTGTTTAAAAATACATCAAAGATAAGATAGTGGTATGTTGACGATATTCTACTCATTGGAAATGATGTAGGAACTTTGTCAAAGTAAAGAAGTGGTTAGCTGAAAGATTTCAAATGAAAGATTTGGGAGATGCGAGCTATGTTCTTGGCATCCAAATCCTAAAGGATAATTAGAACAAGCTCTTGGCACTTTCTCGGGCATCTTATATTGATAAGATGCTGGAGAGATTCTCAATGAAAAACTTCAAGAAAGGTTAACTACCGATCATGCATGGAATTGTCTTCTTCAAGGAGCAATGTCCTAAGACACATTAGGAGAAAAAAGATATGAGAAAGGTTCCTTATGCTTCAGCTGTTGGTAGTCTCATGTATGTCAATGTTGTGTATGAGATCAGACATCTATTTTGCAGTGAAAACTGTTAGTCGTTATAGTCAAATCCTAGTTTAGAACATTGGATTGCAGTAAATCACATCCTCAAGTATCTTAGGAGAACGATAAACTATATACTTGTTTATTTAGGTGGAGACATGAACCCCACTAGATATACTGATTCTGATTTTCAATTAGACAGAGACAGTCAAAAGTTGACATATGGATCAATATTCACTATACTGATCTAGAAGTAGCTCCAGATATGGACAAGCCACGGATCCTATAATGTGACAACAGTGGGTTGGTAGCTAATTTCAAAGAATTGAGGAGTCATAAGAAGGGCCAACACATAGAGATGTAATATCATCTTATAAGAGAGATCGTATATCGAGGGGATGTGACTATTATGAAGATAGCGTCAGATCAGAATCTAGTTGATCCTTTTACCAAGACATTTCCTACGAATTCATTTTAGGGTCATGTGTGAAACATGAGGTTGAGAAAGATGCCACATTTGCTTTAGGGAAAGTGGGAGATTGTTGGGGGTTATGCCCTCAAAGCATGTGTATTGATATATTAATATGAAATTTAATGGAATTACATTTTTCTTATAATTATTGTTTTAAATTTTAAGTATGAAATGTTTAATAAATGGTTGTTAGTACGATTCACTAAGCATTATGAATGCATGTGATCTAAATCTAGATCATTGATGTAGATAGATATCTTAGTGAATGTACTTTATATAATAAGATTATATATGGCAAGACCGAAGTGAATTAATATCTTTATTAACTTACCGTTTATTATAAAAATTTAATACACATCAATCTGATGATCATATGTAGATCAGTTTGAATCTTGAGTAGTCATGAACTCTTATGCATGTCTACTGGATCTTTTGATTCACTAGTTAAAGTTTGTTTGTAAAACGGGTTAGTGACTTTTGTTTTGGAGATTCAGTGGATGGCTGGGAACATGATCGATCTTACAATATTTGGAATCCAATATTTCCTAACGGATCGTATATTGGTTCGCTTAAATGTTAATTCTGAAACTAAATGATTATTGAGCTCAAATTTATAATACGATTATAAATTAAAGATTCACTAGTGAAATAATGATACCTAAGGATCAAGAGATAATTAGAAGGGTAAAACAGTAATTTTGACCGGCTCTAATTTATGAACCAATAATTGGGGGATAGAATTACATGAAATGATTGTATCAATGGACTACACAATAGTACTCTATAAATACATTCTATAATCTCTAAGAGTGCAATTTAATATTTATGGTGGAGTAATAGTGAAATTAATAAATAAATTATTTAATTAAATAGTTTAATTAATAATTTGGTTTATTGGAGTTTAGGATTATAGGTTCATAATCCCCAAGTCAACTCTATACTACACAGTTTAAAGTATGAATATTTCAAAACATGAGAAAATGACTGACTTGAAAAAAAAATTATATTTACGGGGCAAGTGCATAATTATTAGATAATTATGTGTGATTAATTAATTAAATTATTTATATTAATTTTCAAAAATTAAATATAAATAATTATATCGATTAATTTCTAATTATTGATAAGTTAGACAATATATCTAATTTGTCAAATTATTTAATTTTATGTTGTTATTAGATAATAATTCAATTTTTGAATTAACTAAATATGTTATTTATGAACTAACAGATAAACTAATTAATAGGGATAATAAGATAAGTTAATTTTGAATTAACTGATATCTAGATATTTATCTGATTCAAATAAATAAATAATTTACAGAAATTGTCACTTGACAAGTTGGACTGCCACATGTCAATCATTGATTGAGAATCAGAAATTGACATGGACTACTGTAATACTAGGTGGGACTACAGTTAGGCGTGCAATACTGTAGTGTCACATGGCACTACAGTAGTTCCATGAATAACAGTGTCGTGAGGCACTGCGATACCTCACAGCACACTGTAGTGGCGTGTGGCACTGTAGTTGTGCATAATTGCAGTGTGCCCCACTACAATGGTAATTTTGTGTATATCCCTAAAAATCTGATTTGTCATTATCTAAAAAATATATAGATATTATTCTATTGACATCAGTATTGATTAAATGTGCTAACAACATAGTTGTTATCAGAGTGAAACTCTCTGAAATTAAAAGTTAATAAAAAAACTATGTAAGAACAATCATTGTATTCTCCTAGAGATTAGTCTCACAAAGTTATTTCTTCTCTGAAAATCTCTAGATCTCATGTGTTGAGTACATATAGAGACAAAAAAGTGTTCTTGTTATATTCTACATGCTCACACATGTCCTAGTGTGTTTGGGGATTGTCTTGGAAGATTTTGTTGTGGATCTCGAAGTTCGTTGTTCATAGGAACGGAATATCGTTAGTTTGCGAGGACGCTTGATTAGACTACAAGAAGTATATATTCTATATCCATGTATGTCTTTGATTTAATATATAAATATATAATCGATCATGTTGCGTCGAATAAAAGTTTTAATTTTAGAAGCCGTTGCGTCACGTTTATTTTCTTTTATCGAGAAGATTCATTTTTAATAAATTTTTAAAAGCCACCATGGCTTCCGCTCGTGAGCGCCGTGTTTTTCAACAGTAAATACTTAAATATTTATAAATCCAATAAAAACATATTTCTTTCATGATGTTAGATCAACAACGATAGCTCGTTTCATCAATCAACGCACGAGTTACCTCCTATCGCAATAAGACTCTTCTCATTTGGTTAATGCTTCTGAAGATGTAACTACATCTAGCTCAACCAATCGCCATTGACTAGCTCATATGAGAGATTCCAAAGTACTTCAGTCTAAGTGTTTAACCAACGCATCGATTTTAAATGTTGTTATAAACTAACAGTCCATCTAGAAATTATCCTGCCTCATCACTTCCTTTACAAGTTTTAGCTTCTCAAGCAACTTGATGACTCAAATCGACATGATTTCAAAGTTTCTCCCACTGAATAGAGGACCACTAGGGTGGCTCTAAACCATTCTTCATGCCACAATCAAGGGACATTGGGAACGTTTCAACGTAAACGACCCTCCCACTTAGTTTTTGAAAAAAATGAATTTTTCTTTGTTGTACAAAAAACACATCTCTTTATAAATTTGAAAATAAAGTTTTAAAAATTATGAACTTTTATAAAATTTAAATCATAATTCAAAATTTATAACTTTTTATAAAATTCCATTATAAATTTAAACTACAATGATGCATGTACATGTTATATGGTAATTTGATATTGGCATATCCCTAATTCTATATGGCATGTTATATGAGGATGCAAGATTAATAATAAATCATACATTCAAAACTAACCTCTCTATGACTCATTTCTAATTACTACCCATAAAAAATTGCAATAATTTATATATTGTTCTTCATGGCTTCTGTAATTATCTCATTCTCCTTCAGAAAATCCCACCTCTTTGTAACTCTTCACCAAAGTCCATTCCCATTTTCAAAATTCAAATTTCAATTTAAAATTAATTTTCTAGCAATTTTTTACTTTGATAAATAATTACTAAGTAAATTAATCAATTAATTTATTTTAAAAACAATTTACAAAATAAGTTCAAATTAATTAGCATTGCAAAATTACCAAATTAAATGAATTTAATTTTTGGGGACGGGATTGAGCTTGGAATCAAATCCCAAGTCCATGCAAATCATTTGGGCCAAGCAAACTTGCTCAATTGAAAACCTCAATAGGTTTGGTAGGTCAACGCCAGCCCAAGGCCCAACTTGGTCTTAGGCGCGCTAGGATTTCCTAAACCCTTGTGCCACCCTCTAAGGTTTCCAAAACCCATTGATGGCGCGACAACCAAGGACGGCGATGACTAACGGGGTAGCGCATGGCAGATGGTACGGCGGGTGGTGGTGCACGGTCACATGGCGGATGATGACTATGGACAACGGCTTCTCAGGATTTATGTGACAATCAATTTACATGAAATTTAATGATACGACTCTTTACAAAATTAAATTACATAAAATTATGTGCCTCAATTTCTGCGTACATCAATTCTAGAATTTAAATAACACCTAGAACCAATCGATCAGGATCCATTCATAAAACACATTAAGACATGTTTTTAATCACCATACAAAAATTATATGCCAATATCGGTAGTAATTGAGTGTGAGAAACTAGCGAGAAAGGGTGAGAAAACCTTGTTCTACTCTGATTTAAAACACTATAGCTAGGGTTGAAGATGCAACCCTAATGCAATCCCTTATATATTAAGTATGGTATTTACCCTTATATGATAAAACCAAAATTTACATTCTCACTACACTATGATGTGTGATTTTTTACATCTATCCAAGAGGTGAAATTGTGTCCAAATTTATTAGTCCAAATTGATGAATTAAATCGATCATTATCAATTAATTAATTATTTTTTTTATTTACTAATTATCCAATAATTAGAAAATAATAAAATAATTAATTTCAACACTAATTTTGTTCTTCACTAATTTAGTGATGACACCCATCTCGTATGAGGATCGGGAAGCGTACCTTGGTCCAAAATATGTTTTTTGTCCAATTGACGTTGTTTCTCATTTTTGTTCTCATGAGCTACTCCTGAGATTGAATGAACCCACATAAATAAAGCTATGAGATTCAAATACTCAGATAATTTATCTCCATAAATTTCGGACCTATTTAATCCCAATATCGTACGACTCCGCTATACGTCCGATGCGAATAAACTCTCGATTCATGGGCGCTATATTTTCTGTTGGTGCAAACAAACATTTCTATTTCATGGTCCTCATAATATTTTACGATATTAACCTTCATAAATATTAGTAACAAGAGTGGAGTATAAAATTACCATTTCACCCATCTAGTTATTATTTTCTTAACTCCTTTCTTGACTGTGAATAAAAAAAATATATCAGTAAAGTGTCTCATACAGATCACCATATCTTATTTAATGACTCATGTCATCGAGTACCAGGCCCGATTTATTTATTCACACACTCATCAATAAAGCATAATATGATATTGTTGCTTTTGTAATCCTACCATGAATTTTATATCTATAAATCACACAACTTTAACATAGTTGAATCACGGTCCCAACAGGCGAGGTATTGTCCGAAAATTTGAACTCAGTCCTTTGGCATATCAAAGATCAAGTAACTAAGTTAAGTTTCGTATTCACCTCATGATTAAGGTGATTATGAAAATATTCTTAAGGTGTAATAATTAGATTTAGAGCTAGATAAACAGTTTTGCTCTAAACTAATTGGTTACTGGTCTATTCAACAGGTTCCATAATATGTTTAGGTCAACTGTTAGAGTTTTCACTCCCATTCCCTGAGACCGACATCATTTGGTTCAACCTAACAGTCATAATTAGATTCGACTGCTCAGTCGTTCCTAAAATTATGAATAACATTCTGAACTATCTCGTAGGAGTTTGTCTGGAATACTGCTCGGTCTTTATTCTTCTTACATTGACAACCAGTTCCAGGACTTATGTAAGTTATAAACACACTTTAATTAAAGAAAATTTTCATTTATTCATAAAATTCAGTAATACATCAATGTCAAAGAAATAACTGTTTACTCATAAATAATTATTACACCATATTTTATCAACATAATTCAAACAGAGGAAGACAACTGGCAATGGGGACATGATTACCCTACTAAAATTGAAATTTAAAGAATAGATCCACGCCTGCCCTAGGAGCCTAAAAAGGAATACGAGAATTTGAAGCGCCAAAGTAGCATGGGAGACAACCACTAACAAGGGGAAGATATAGAGTCATCTCAAAACCATGCAACACATTCTGAAAAGCATGAGAAAGTAATCATGGTGAATGATATCGATTTATGCAATGTGATAATATTATATGTTGGCTTGTGTTACAGAATGCTCCAGCTGTATATAGCTGGTGAATTAGCTAAATTCTAGGGATCATAATTGCATAGTTTTCTAGCTTTGTATATATATGTACATCATTCTTGAATAATAATATAGTGAATTCAATACTTTTCACCTCAAATAACATGGTATCAGAGCCATAGGCGTGCAAATCTAGGTTTTCCCCTTTTTGTTCAAAATTAGGGTTTAGTATTTCTTTTAGGGTTCCACCTTGGATAACCCTTTTGGAATGGCCCTTTGTTCTCAACTCCCATCCTGGAAGGAAGCCTAGTCGTCGATCATCTCATCCCTAAAATCTGGTGCTCAGAAGCTCCGCGCCATCGTGAGTCTCTGCCATCTTCCTCACGCGCCTGTACGTGAAGGAGCATGACGCTTGAGATAGTCTCTGGCCATCCTTTTCTGCTTCATCGAAATTTCTCTGCTTTGTCTGTACCTTTTGCCTTGTTTTCATAGAGGTTTGGGTTCTTCCATTTTTTGGTTTTGCTTGCATTTTTGCCTTGTTTTTCCGCTGCCTTGTTGGTTCTTTTTTGTCTTCTATTCTGGCTATGCATATTTGGTGTTATAGCTGAGAACAAGTCTTTTGTTGTCACGGATGTGGTGCCTGTAATGTATAAAATCATGGATCATAGGCTAAAGGGTTCAAATTATTTGGATTGGAATAAGACCGTTCAACTTTATCTATGGAGTATTGACAAAGATACTCATTTGACTAATAATCCTCCTAAAGATGATTCAAGGAAGACGTGGCTCGGAGAGGATGCTCGCATGTTCCTACAGATTTAGAATTCTATTGATAGTGATGTATTTGTTAAATACATTGTGAATTTGTTAAAGAACTTATGGATTATTTGGATTTCCTGTATTCTGGAAAATGGAACCTTTCTTGCATTTATGAGGTTTGTAAAGCTTTTTATCGTGTAGAAAAACAAGATCAGTACTTTACGAATTATTTTATGGAGTTTAAGAAGACGTATTAGGAGCTTAATATGTTGCTGGCTTTTAGCCCTGATGTGAAGGTTTAGCAATACCAACGAGAGCAAATGGCTATCATGAGTTTTCTAGCTGGCCTTTTATCTAACTTTTAGACAGCTAAGTCTCAGGTTCTTTCTGGTTCTAAGATCTCCTCTTAACAAGACGTATTTCATCAAGTACTCCACATAGAATGTACTATTTTTGTTCAACTCAATGGTGCTTTGGTGAGTCGAAATAATAATTATGCGCCTGGGAAATCAACCAATCAAAGTGGAAACAAAGGAGGAGGCTCACAAGGGTTTGAAACTTGAATGTAAGATTTCGGCAGCATTGTGTATCAATATTATCACAAGCCAGGACATACGAAGTTTGAGTGTAGAAAGCTTCAATTCAAAAATAAAAAATATCATTCAGTACATGTTGCGTTCACTAATGACGCCTCTGCGAAATCGGTCATCATTTCTGCCGGTGAAGTTGACAAGTTCTCACAGTATCAAGAATCACTAAATTCTTCATCTACTCCTGTCACTGTTATTGTTGATTCAGGTAAACCAAATACGTGTCTTCTTTCCTCATCCTTAAAATGGGTCATTGATTCTTGTGCCACATATCATATGACAGGTAATTCTGGTCTCGTTTCTACTCTCCAGTCACACACTTCCACCTCTACCGCTACTTTGACCGATGGGTCACCATCTTATGTTCGTGGGTATGGCACCATTACTCCTACCCCTTTACTTCCTTTGTCACATGTCTTGCATTTATCTAATTTATCCTTTAATTTGATCTCTATAAGCCAGCTCACTCGTAATCTTAATTGTTGCATCTCATTTTTTCTTTATCATTACTTATTTCAGGATCTTATGACGAAGAAGATTATTGGTAAAGGACATGAGTCTGGAGGCCTCTACATTCTTGACACACCAATACCAGAATATGTCGTTTGCTCTGGTGTCAATTCTCCTTTCTAGGCGCATTGTAGGTTGGGTCATCTATATCATCATTTGCTCAAGAAACTTTGTCCACAGTTTAGTAAGGTGTTTTCATTAGATTGTGAGTCGTGTTAGTTTGCAAAACATCATTGTCTTAGTTCGAGTCTAAGAGTCAATAAACGTGTTAATGCTCCTTTCGAATTGGTTCACTCTGATGTTTGGGGTCTTTGTCCTATTTTGTCTAAACCTGGATTTAAGTATTTTGTTGCTTTTATGGATAATTATTCTCGTGTAACTTGGTTATATTTAATGAAGAGTCATTCTGAGTTGTAAACCTTTTTTGTGTGTTTTGTGCTGAGATTAAAACTCAATTTAATGTTTTGATCTGTACTCTGCGAAGTGATAATGCCAAGGAATACACGTCCACTTTATTTCAATCTTACATGATTCAGAATGGTTTGCTTCATGAAACTTCTTGGGTTGATACTCCATCCCAAAATGGAGTGGCAGAACGTAAGAACATACATCTTCTTGAAAGTGCACGAGCACTATTATTTCAAATGAATGTTCCAAAACCTTTTTGGGCCGATGCAGTTTCTACAACATGTTTTCTAATTAATCGCATGCCATCATCTGTTCGTCATGGAGAGATCCCTTACAAAATCATTTTCCCAATAAATCATTATTTCCTATTGTCCCTAGGATATTTGGTAGCACTTATTTTGTATGAGATGTTCTTCTGCATGTCGCTAAATTAGATCTTAAGTCTTTCAACTATATCTTCATTGGTTATTCACATCTTCAAAAAGGTTATTGTTGTTATTGTCCAAGTCTTAACAAATATCTTGTCTTAATTGATGTTACTTTCATGGAAGGCATCCCTTACTTTCTGTCTTCTTCTATTCCCGCTCTTCAGGGGGAGGATGATGATTTAATGGTCTATTCTCTCACATCCTCTGAACCTATCTCGGAACCAGTTCCTGTCAAGCCTTATATTATTGAAGTCTACTCCAGGCGTCAACGTCTTGATTCATGTTCGGCATCTGCTCTTTCATCATCAGATCCAGTCCTGAGCGATGATCTTCCTATTGCATTACACAAAGGTAAACACCAATGTACTTATCCCATTTCTTCTTTTATTTCTTATAACTTCTTGTCATCTTCCTCTTGTTCTTTTATTGCATCCCTTGATTCTATCTTTATCCTTAAATTTGTTCACGAAGCCATTTCTCATCATAGTTGGCATCATGCAATGATAGAAGAAATGAATGCTTTAGATGACAATGGTACTTGGAATTTGGTCGATTTACCTTTAGGGAAACCGGCTATAGGATGCAAATGGGTGTTCACATTTAAGGTTATCCAAATGGGTCAATTGCTCGACTGAAAGCTCGTCTTGTCACTAAGGGATATGCTCAGACCTATGGAGTGGACTATTCTGACATGTTTTCTCCAGTTGCTAATAGATATCAAGAATGCTTTTCTTCATGGTGATCTTCAGGAGGAGGTGTATATGGAGAAACCTCCTGGTTTTGTTGCTCAGGGGCAGTCTGGGTGAGTTTGTCTTCTTCGAAAGTATCTGTCTGGTTTGAAACAGAGTCCTCGTGCTTAGTTCTGGAAATTTAGTCTGGCTATTGAAAAGTTTGGTCCTGAACTTATGACAATGGAAGCTTCATAGCCTAAAAAATAACTAAGGCCGTAGCTCAATTGTTCAAAATCTAAACCCAAAGCTCTATTCTAAGAAGCATGAACATTGACACACAACACAGATACGACACGTTGACACGTCATTTAAAAAAAATCATATACAAGGATACCTTGTATATAGTTATTTATTTATAAGTATCAAAATATATATTTACATAAAAAAATAATTACACTGTCGGTTATATCAAGAATATGAATTAAAATAGCTCACTAGTTTAGAGATGCTACCAATTAACGGAGTTGGGTTTTAATTTCATGAAGTTTAAAGTTTAATAGTTTTGGCAATAGAAATATGAGTTTATACCACTTTGAATTTAATATATTTTAAAGCCTAACTTTCATTCTTCTCCATTTTCACCCCTTACTCTTTCTTTATTTACAAGTTAAAATATTGTTCATTTTATTTTACACCCTTTATATTTTATTATTTAAAAAAAATTCAAAAAGGTGTCTGAAAGGTATCAACAAGTGTCAGAAATGAGTCCTAGCGTGTCTGAAATGTGTCGAGAACGTGTCATGGCATGTCCGACATGTGTCCAAAAATTTTAAAAATAAAAAAAATTTCAAACACGATTTTGGTGTGTCGTAGCATGTTGAAAATCTGTCGGTGTTCGACACGTGTCCGACACCGACACTCTGCACAAATAAAAGTGTCAGTGCTTCTTAGGCTCTATTAGAAGGCCACAAACCCATAGTGAGCCATTTGCACAAGCTCAAGCCAATCAAAGGGCTATGATTCAAAAGATTTAGGGAAATTTTGCAGCATAGATAAGTTTTGGGTGTTGTTTTAAGAAATAACAGTTTTTAATAGTTTTGGGTAAATAGCATATTTAATAACCTGTCAATAATTTTTTATTAAAATGACTCTAATCTATATATGATGTATTTGATGATTTTTCAAGTGTATCAGAAGTATATAAATGATTATCGAATTGAAGGATGTTAGAATTAATATGTAATCAATGCTCAAAATTTGAAATTTGAAATGCATAATCTATATATAGTGTGTTTGATGATACGTATATCAGATATATATAGATGATACACCGATTTGAAGGATGCTATAATTAAGGATGTATTAATGCTCAAAATTTGAAATACATAATCTATATATAGTGTGTTTGATGATTTTTTGGGTATATGTAAGGTGTATAGATGATATATCGATTGGAAAGATGCAAGAATTAATGATGTAATTAATGCTCAAAATTTAAAATTTGAAATACCTAATCTGTATATGGTGTGTTTGATTATTTTTCGGGTATGTTAGAGGTATATAAATGATATACCAATTTGAAATATGCTAGAATTAATGATGTAATTAGTACTCAAATTTTGAAATTTGAAATACCTAATTTATATATGATGTGTTTGATGATTTTTCAGGTATATCAGAGGTATATAGATGACATATTGATTTGAAATTTGATTTACCATAACCGTTCAACAAGAAACTTATCGATTTACCATAACCGTTCGAAATTTAAAATTTGATATATTGATGGTTTTTCGGGTATATCAGACGTATTAATAATTTCATTAATTTGAAATAACAATCAACAAACTTTAGCTGATATTAAAGAAAATATAATCAATCATTAACTATCCCTTAATTTAATTAAAAATAAAAATCAATGAAATAGGATTTGAATTAGAAATCATTAATTACCAAATTTTTAATCAACTAAAAAGACCTACCAAATCAGATTACAAAATCTGTATGTTCAAGGTTAAAAATTATCAAATTATAATTTCGTCAACAGATGGTTGATGACGTGGTAAGAAAATTTGTCTATTTATCTAAAATTTGAAAAGTATACTGTTATTTCTTAAATTGACTTTCAAAACTTTGCTGCAACTACTTAAAGACTTATAACTAGATCCACGTAGGGGTGTAAGTAAAATCGAGAAAACCGACCATACCGCCTGAACCAGACCGAACTGATGCGGTTCAGTCAGTTTTTACACTTGCGGTTCAGTTCGGTTGAATAAGTTAAAAATAAGCTCGGTTCGCTTCAGTGTGCGGTTTTTGTGAAAAAACTGCAACAAACCAAACCGAACCGCACTATATATATATACGTCTACATTTAACCTAATTTTCCCTTCTCCTCACTCTCGCTCGCTCGACGCTCTCCCCTTCTCCTCAGTTAGTTCACAACTCACTATCTAGCTCTCTCCTTCTCCTAAGTCCTCAGCACAACTTGATAACTCGATTCGAGATAAGAGGGAGGTGACTTGCTCGACGATGAAGGGGAGACCCTGTTTGCTCCACTACTCGACGACGAATGGGAGATCTGGTTCTCGACTGCTCGACGACTCAGGCGAGATCTGTTTGCTGTTGCTCGTCGATGACTCAAGCGAGATCTGGTTACTCTCTCTCTCTGTATCTTCCATATTAGATCTGCACTATTATTTTTTAGATTTCAAAGAAATAAAGATGAAATGAGGGTTTTGATTTTGAGATTGGGGTAACTTCTCCAACGTTTCTTCTTTTCCCCTTCCCCTATTTCATTTATGCTTTTCCCCTACTACTCTGCGAGATTTTGAAGACCTGCTCTTCAAGATTTTGATTTCTTCTTATACCTTTTTTGTGATCTGTAAGTTCGTGCGATTTGTGATTTTATATGTATGATCTGCTATTTCGTATGAACTACTTCTATTTTCTCTGCTATTATATATCTATGATTTGTTCTGATTTATTAATAGCTATCTGATTTCTTGATAAGGTCTGGCTGATTTTTAGTTTAATATTTTTTTTCTGATTTTTAGTCTGAATTTGATCTGGGTCTATTTTTTCTTAGCTTCAATGTCTTCATCTTCAATGAATATTGGCCCCCAAAATGGGGAGAATGTTATATATTGCTATTGTGGTATTAAGTGCAGAGGTTCACCATTTACCCACTTCATTGTGTACATTTTCTGATTGATAAATTAAGTAATTTTTTGTGCTTGTGATTTGCAAACGCTTAAGTACTTCTTTCTTCTGATCCTGGTATGATTTTTATTCATTCTTCTCTCTGTTTTTGTGAAGCACTCCGTGCAATCGAGGAAAAGAATCTTAGTTTGCTAAATGGAAAAGTGATCAGAGTAATGTGGTCACATCGTGATTCTGATGCAAGGAGGAGTGGAATATGGAATGTATTTGTTATGGTATCATCTTTCTTCATTTGTTAAAGAAGAATTTGTACTGACAAATTGTTCCCAGGCTCATAATCTCTTCCTTGGTGATATGATTTCTTAATCAAATGCAAAATTTGAGTGATTCAGTCTGTAGTGTGGGGCTCGGCGACATGTTAGGAAATTTGGAAATATTTTGTCATGCAAAGTTACAGCAATGTCTGATGACGGAAAGGGTAAAGGTTACGACTTTGTTCAAATTGAATCTGAAGATTCTGTAAAAATTTCTAATGAGAAGGCTAATGGGTTGACTATTGGGGATAAACGGATGTATGCACAATTCTTTTTTTACTTCTTATTATCTCGAAAATTATGTTGGAAAGTTTGTTAAAAAGAGTGACCGGATCTTTCCTCCTTTTTATATATTTTTTCTGGCAGGTAAAAGTCATAAAATTGAACCGAACCGAATCAATTTTAAACGGTTCGGTTCGGTTTACATTGAACCGGTGGCTCAGTTCGGTTCTAATATTTGAAAAAATGATATTTGCGGGTTGGTTTCATAAAATATCCCTTAACCGAGCTGAACCGAACCGATTGCACCCCTAGATCCACGCACGATTCAAATGGTCTCATCCAATCCACCACTCCAAGTCTACTCAGACCGTTGTTTATTTATCTAATGAATCAGATCGACCATCTGTAATGGGCTATTGCCTATGTGTGTCCAAGCCATCCAAGCAAGTACCCTTAAGTGAGAGTTTGATATGATTGAGGATAAACTATACTTGAAATTAGAAAATTAGAATTTGATTGTAAAAGAGTAAGATATACGATAAGTTAAGATTATTTTGTTTGATAATAGTTAAAAATATTATAAATGTAATTATAAATTTTTAATTTTATACTAACTAATAAATTGGCGGGATGTTGATGATGTGAGAGGAGAATATATAAAGATGTAGTGAAAGAGATTGTCAGAATTTATATGCCCCCATTAATTTTTTGTGTTGGTGAAAATATTATTAAAAAACATGAATGTGAGAGTTACATAAAAAAGAGTTAAACATCATTTTAATAATAATTCTCTTGATCAATCAAACTACAAATAACTTGTGGTAAATAGAAGATATCAAAGAATTTTTAACCCTAACCTTACTAATAGAAAAAAATAGATTATGGTAACCTTGCTAATTTTTTGGGGGTGTGGTGTGGTTTAGGGTTTATATACCAAACAATGTTTGGTTAACTTCTTAAATGAATCATAAATTTATGAGTTACAATACAACCAACTACATGCACGTCTTAAAAACAAATCTTACACACAATAGGGATTTAGTTACAAATATCTTAAAAGCACACACATTAAAGTGATGCAGTTTTGGTTGAAGTTTAATTACGTTATAACTTGTTAAATACTATCAACGAGATAAAATTATAGGCGAAAATTCCATCATGACATACTTCACTTTTATTTTTATGAAATTCTGGATTCGAGTAACACTTCTTTTTTCCTCTAATTTACCTGGAAAACAAAATAATACAACTTGCCTTAATTTTCAATTAGAAAAAACAATGCATAAAATTTTGAATATCATTTTTTCAATAAGATTGTTATCGATTGGAACTGGTTGATTTATCCGATCACTTTTATATATCTTTTAAACTAATCTAATATATTATTAAAATAAAATAAATAAAGATATAAATATAAAAGTAAGTCAGCACAACCTAAAAAAATATTCGTTACGTCAAATAATCTACCACTCAGTTATGTCTGGATAAATATATGTGACAATAAATTTATCTGAAATAAAAAATTAAACATCTAATCTGTCTCCGACCATAACTGACTCCATCATATACCGAATAATATTGAATTTTCTCTTAATTTTCTAGTTAATTGAACCCATAAATGAAGGATGGTTAGCTTACCCTCAAAACTAGAAAGCACATGGTACTATCCCTAATTTTAAGGGGTTGTTAGCTGTTTGGACACCTAAAAATTTAAGTGATGGGGTTTTGAAATCCCTTCTAATTACATCAAAGAAAATATTACTTTTTATTTTACTTTGGATCCAATCTTACTCAACACATAAAAGATTTCATAATTGTCTTTTTCTTTGTAGTATATTCTGTACGGATCATGTTCATGATTTCTTAATCCTAGTCAACCCCGTTTTCTTTAACATATTAATTGTTTCAATTAAACCCATCCTTAAGCTATATCTTAATTCAATAAAATAGTGAATTAGAATTAATAACTTTTTTATTTTTTCTGCTGACCTAGTTGACAACAATTTTTTTTCTTGGGTTCCGAATGGCATAGTAATATATTGGTGTGAGTGTAATACTTTTCAACAATTGTCTATCTCCCTATGAAATATAAGCCTATTTGGTAATGATATAACACGGATAGGGATCTTCTGTGGTTGGAGACTTAACAGCAAAGGAGAAATTTGATCTGGGTTCGCCTGTTCTGATTTTGACAACTCAGATGAAAAACAAAAAAAAAAAACAAAAAAAGTTATGGTCTACTTCTTCATATGAGTCGTTCAAAAGCGAACGGCAAATTGTATGTTTCCATATAATACAAGGAAAAATCCGTCATGCTCTTGAAGTACCTAGTTTCAATTCTCATTTCTATTATTTGTTCTAAAGTATTTAAAAATAATATTTTATTTATAAGTAACTTCTTAAGATTTGAAATTTTTTATACAATAAATATTAACCACGCGATGGACTACTAAAGATTCTCTCCTAATATAAAATGAGAAACGAAGATATATAGCCATTTCAATATATATAACTATATATTCTAAATATTCCAAACGAAGATAAAATTGCATGAGACTGGAATTTATAGCTTAAATGAATAAATTTCATCGATTACAACAAATTCAGTGAGTATGAATTCTTTGAAAATGCACAAAAGTTAAACCAACCATTTGAGTCGTATGAGTTAGGCATATCCCATTTTATATTTTTAAATGAAGGAGGTAATTTACCTACCTAGCTTATTCCATTCGGGAGAAAAGGCAAAACCCAAGAAACGTGCATGAGATATTTAACAAATTATGTTATGTTATATAGGTCGTCATAGGATTGTATGTTATGGTCTGCACCTCTATGTTCAGCCTCATATACAAAAGTAATGGCATTAAAAAAATGATGAATGTTATTATTTTCATAATATTCTTATGTATGAAATACGGTGATAAGTACTATTTACTACTAAAATTTTTGGTTTATAACCACGAGTTTTCTGGTAATTATAATCTTACAATAACAGATTATTAACCGTCATAAATGAAACAGATTATATAATTTTTTTTTGAAAAGATGAAACCTCCTAAACTAATGTTACAAGTACAATGAATGAATTAATTTGTTTAAAAAAATGTTTATAATGACAAAATGAAAAATGGACTAATAGTGAGCAACAAAAACAATCATAGAAACATAAATATAAATGGGAACAAACTTCATCATAACTATTGGAAGTGCTCCATATTATACCAGAAAGGCAAATGTTAAAACCTCAATATTTCAACTCCCCACATCCCCCAGTCCCCATCTTTACGCATCATACACAGTATATTATTACTACGCAAAGCAAAACACCATTTTTTTCAAACTCCATTTCCATCATTCCCCTTATATCAGTTCCCTCAACCCCTTTTCCCCACAAAGATCCTCAAATTCCTTCCAACATTGAAAACAACAAGAACAAGAAAGAATGGACACGAACATCATCATGTTATTGTTGTTTTCCATGATTTTCGTCTTCTCAATCATGTCAGCTGCATTGTCCGAAAACCCTTCCGACGGCATAAACCGGTGGTGCGACACTACGCCACACCCTCAACCATGTCGGCACTACATGTCATCTCACGGCTACGAAGTTCCCAAAAGCAAATCAGAGTTTCGAAGATTGGCAGTGAAACTGGCGATGGAAAGAGTCATAGGAGCACAACAGTACGCTTTGCAATTTGGCCAGAACTGTAACAACACGCGCCGAAGAGCCGCGTGGTCCGACTGCTTAAAACTGTACGATGACACGGTGGTTCAGCTTAACCGCACGCTTGAAGGGCTTGGCGGGAACAACAGAAGCTGCACCGACTTCGACGCGCAGACGTGGCTAAGCACTGCACTCACCAACATCGAAACGTGCCGGGCGAGCGCGGCTGATTTGAACGTTTCGAGTTTCATCAATCCAATAACGCCCCGAAACGTTTCGGAGCTCATCAGCAATAGCTTGGCCGTTAACGGAGCGATTCTGGGGGGAGAAAACGGGAGTTATTCGAATGGGACTGAGTTTCCGAGTTGGGTGAAAGAGGGTGATAGGAGATTGTTGCAGGCGGCGAGAGTAAGGGCGGATTTGGTGGTGGCGAAAGATGGGTCGGGGAATTATAAGACAGTACAGGCGGCGGTAAATGCGGCGGGGAGGAGGAGGGGGAATGGGAGGTTTGTGATATACATAAAGAGAGGGGTATATAGGGAGAATATAGAGATTGGGAATAATAATAATAATATAATGATGATTGGAGATGGGTTGAGATATACCATAATTACTAGTAGTAGAAGTGTTGCAGCTGGTTTTACTACTTATAATTCTGCTACTGCTGGTTCTCTCTCTCTCTCTCTCTCTCTCTCTCTCTCTCTCTCTCTCTCTCTCTCTCTCGTTTTTCTTTGTTTTTTTGGTAAATTTCAAATTGGTTTAGTTTATTTAACACTCAATTTTCAAAATATTTATAGCACGAATTACACGAGTAGTCTAGTTAGACTTGATGTAAGGCTTTAAACAATTATGTCAATACATCTTGCTTTAATTAAATAGCTTATTGTTATCAAAATTTGAAATTTCTTATTGGAATTCGTTGAATGAATCGATAGGCACTTTACGGAGTATGAGAATTTGCAAAGATTTTCTTTGCAATTAAATCATATTTATCTTAAATTAAAAATCGAAACTTTTATGATTTCATTGTTTTTATTGTATAATAATTTCTAATACAAAATAATTGTTACTTCAGGCGTGGATGGACTCCACTTCATTGCCCGAGGCATAACATTTATGAACACGGCGGGTCCACGAATGGGTCAAGCAGTGGCGCTCCGATCAGCCTCCGACCTCTCCGTCTTCTACCGCTGTGCCTTCTATGGATACCAAGACACCCTAATGGTTCTCTCACAACGCCAATTCTACAGAGAATGCTACATCTATGGCACCATTGACTTCATTTTTGGTAATGCAGCAGTTGTTTTCCAAAACTGCATCATAAATGTAAGAAGACCCTTAAAGGGCCAAGTTAATGTGATCACGGCCCAAGGCCGAAACGACCCGTACCAAAACACTGGAATCTCGATTCACGATTCCCAAATTCGAGCCGCACCGGACCTGAAACCCGTAATGACCGCGTTCAAAACATACTTGGGTCGGCCATGGATGCAGTATTCTCGAACGGTTATTCTCAAAACGTATATAGACAGCTTGGTGAGTCCAGTGGGGTGGTTGGCATGGGAGAAGAGCAATTTTGCCCTAAACACGTTGTATTACGCCGAGTATAAGAATTTCGGGCCTCGAGCTTCAACTCGATACCGAGTGAGGTGGCGTGGTTTCCATGTAATAACCAACCCAACCGTCGCCTCTCGTTTTACCGTTGGTAGCCTCATCGCGGGCCAGTCGTGGTTGCCTGCCACCGGAGTGCCGTTCACAGCTAGCCTCTGACCATAATGGTAAACTGTAATAACACAGATGATATTGATTAATTTTTTCATTGATAGAAAGAAATATACGATTGAGTGTTGGTATCTAATTTATATGTAAATGTTTATTTTTTCCTAAATGTGTGGGTTTTTCACTGAAACTTGAATTTGAACTTATATTATTCTTATACTTTCAATATAAATTCCAGATTGTTTGATTCTTGAGCATGCTAAATTTATTCTTTGGAAAAAGATTCTTACTAAGTTCTATTTCAAAGTCAAATATGGACTATAGTCTTCCTATCCGTGACCAAACGGTTAGCCCAACTGATCATAGTAATATTTTACCTCAATGTGGTCGACCCCCCCGTAAATTCCTCATTCTTCTATGACAAAGAAAAAGTATTTCCATCAAAGAGCAGACATAAAAGTAAAAAACAACTTATTCATAACTATACCTGAGTCATGTTTCGACGCCGAGATTAATCTATCTTTAGATCTCTCCACATTGGTCCTATCGACTGATCTAACGAGAGATTAAGTTTTAGTACCAAAGCAGAATACCAACGACCCTCTCTAGCAGATCTAATGAGCCAAATCTCCAAAAAGGTTTTAGAACGTTCCACAGCATCAAAACTCAGAGGAGTGATCTCTAAATTCTAGCAGGATGGGAGTTGATAGAAAAAAAATTATGTATCTTCTGTCTGCATACTCTTATCAAAACAAATACGTACATACGTGTGTGACAATGACTTAAACACACGTACAAAATGTTAACTCACCCACCACCGTGACAATGACTTAAACACACATACAAAATATTAACTCACCCGCCACCGTGACGCATTGAACTAGCCTAACGACAAACCTTAAACGTAAAGACTTTAGCTTGACACTTATTCGTTCATATATACACATATATCCGTCGAAGATTGAGTTTATTTAATTTACCAAATCCAAAGAACGGGTTAATCTTTATTTCAGTCACCAGCGTGTTGCTACGAAAGTTTTTCTGGAATTTTGCTGTGTCTTATGCTCTAATGATATAGGTGTGTTCCCATAAGCAGAAAAAAACATCCAATTCTTAATCTAAATATTCTTTATGGTGTGAATTCTATGCATCTTACTCATATCAAACCAACGAAGGGTCAAACAGGTGAAATACTGACGAAGTTTTATAAAAATTAAAGATGCACTGTAATTAAAATTTAACTTACCAGCTTATCAGCTTTGGAGAAACGTGTAACCCATCGGTTTTTGACGAACTCCTTCAGTTTTAGGGAGAATGGTTATGGTTGCATCTACAATGATACATACACAAGTTAAAAGAAAGCAGAACTAGCTGAAGAACTATTCTTTTAGAAACAGGAATATTTAACAATCGCCAACCTCCTAAATTGTACCATCATGCGGGAGGAAAATCCCATGTACATAAGGCCATTACCATCAAGTCATGTTTTTAATGTCTTATAACATGCTTCATGCCACCAAGAGTCGCTCCATTCGACTGCTCGTACATCTACCTCTCTCAATCATCAAATCATCTACAAAATCAGCTTCATATGATTTATGTTTACCGGAGAAGTTAGAAAGCAAATAGCTACGGACATTCGAGCGAGGCGAAAAACCGTGCTGAATCATTTCTTCAAAGATTTTCAAGGCATGATCATTCAGATCGCTACCACATAGACATTTCAGTAAATAATCATACGAGACCTTGTTCGGAAAAAACCCTCTTTTGTGCATCGATCTTGAGAGAGACAAAGCATCGACTAGTCTCCCTGCCTTACAAAGCCCCCTCAGTAAAATGTTATATGCAATTCTATCTGGTGTAAAACCATCTTCACTCATTTTATTAAACAATCCAACAGCAGAGTCAATATCACCAGAACGGATATGCCCCTCCATCAGAATAGTAAATGTCACCTGATTTGGCCGTACACCTTCTCTTTGCATTAATTCAATTT
The DNA here is from genome assembly GCA_003255025.1 of Datisca glomerata. NCBI lineage: Eukaryota > Viridiplantae > Streptophyta > Magnoliopsida > Cucurbitales > Datiscaceae > Datisca > Datisca glomerata. The sequence goes on from QANY01008651.1 coordinate 2,326,143, forward strand.
GATCATATGCATCCTGTATCTTACCTGCCTTGCAAAATCCACATATTATACCATTGTACAGATACAAGTTAGGCATAAAGGATATATCTTTGACCTTGTGGATTAATTTCAAAGCAAAGCATTTTAGTTCTTCGGCAGAATTAGCCAAATCTATAAAGTTGTGTTCCTTTGGTATGATACTTTTCTCGTGAAGCACGTGCAATAACATCTCTTTCGCCTTTTGATACTGGTTTTTTACTATAAACCATCGTTTACTCCGAGCGTTGAGATTTTTGCAGACGCTACTGACCATTGCAATATAAAGTATGACATCGTATTCAATCTGGCTTCTCTCCATTAAGTCAACCAATCGGAAGGCGAATTCAACCTCTCCTTTTTTCAAAAAATGATTGATAAGAGAAGTATAAAGCACGATACTCGGTTCAATTCCATCTCCAAACATTCTACCAAGGTATATACATCCATTCTCTATCATGTTATCCTTCACCAAACCACTTATAAGTGCAGTGTATGAATGAGAACTCGGCTGAATTGAATTCTCAATCATTTTCTCAAACAATTCACGGGCTTCAAGTAGTCTTCTGTTCTTGGAATATCCATTTATCATTGTCATATACACATTCTCGTCGGGATCCACACCAGCTTCAAGCATCTTTTTAAAAATACTTTCTGCTTCATAAATTCTTTTTTCCCTGCTTAAACATCCTATAATCGAGTCGTAAATAGCAACGTTTGGCCTAAGTCCCCGGCTATTTAATTGGTTCATAACATCACAGGCTGAAACAAAATCACCCCGTTTGCAGTGTTCGTTTACTATAATCATATAAGTTGCCAGGTTTGGAACCAAGTTGTAGTCTTGCATATGGGAAATAAGAGACGTTACATCATCGAAGAGCCCTTTCTTGCAAAGACAGTTTATTAAGGAGTTGTAAGTAAATAGCAACGGCCGGCATCCTAGACTTACCATTTTATCCAAGATGCACAGAGCAACTTCCAACTTTCCTCCCTCACACAATGCACTAATAAAAATACCGAATGCCATGTTGGCTAGATTCAAGTTGCTATAAGCGATTTTCTCAAGAAGAAGTTCAATTCTTTGCTCCGTATTACCTGGGAGAAGAGAAACATCAAAGCCACACCCGTTCCTGGCAACTGCCTGTAAAATCATTTCAGCAAGCTGAAGCTCATGCCCCTTTGGGTACATCTTCATCAAAATAAAGAATAGCACGTGATCAGGAACAACACCTATTTCCAGCATGTTATTGTACAATTCATCTGCTTCCACCAACCTGTTCTCCTTGTAAAGTGACTCGATCAAAACCGTGTAACAATGAACACGAGGAGCTATATTGCAGCTGACCATGTTATTCAAAAGCATTAATGCACAGTCTACTTTCCCTTCCCGGCAGTACTTACTAATCATGATGTGGTAAGTTACCACGTCGGGTTTAAGTCCCATCTCAGCCATCTGGTTATGAATTATCCACCCTTTCTCAAACAAGCCTAAATTCAAAAACCCATGAACCAATGTATTAAACGTATAATTATCAGGCTCGCAACTAGTCTTTAACATTCTCAAGAACACTCGCATTGCCATTTTCATTTTCTTGTCCTTGCAATATTCATATATTAAAGAAGTATACATCATTTTATCTATGTAAAGACCCCGAGATTCCATTTCTGTGAAAAGGGACTCCGCTTCCACGACCAAACCTCTCTTACAAAGACCATAAAACAACGTTTTGTACACATGAAGAGTAGGAGGACACGTTTTTCTCGTAAGCATTATATCAAACAGTTCAAGGGCTTCATCCGTGTGACCTTGATTGCATAACCCATCCATCAAAACATTAAAACTCCAACACCCCAGACAAACACCAGCGTCAATGACTCTGATGAAATACTCAAATGCCTCCAAATGCCTCTCTTGTGCACAAAGTCCTCGAAAAAGCGCACTAAACGAAGCTTTACTAGGAACACAGTTTAAAGAAAGAATCCTACCAAAATGGTCTCTAGCCTCTTCATATCTTCCTAGCTTACATAAGCAAAAAACCATTGAATTCAAAATGGACCCATCAGGATTAATACCTCTGCGAGTAATGTTATCATAATAAATCTTCTCAGCCAACTGAGGCTGACCCGAATTGACTACTTTCATAATGAGTGCACCATAAGTATCTAAATCAAGTTCCAAACCTCGTTCAGAAGCAAAATTGACAATTGAAACAGCTTCAGAAGCCGATGAAGAATGAGATATGATCCGCTGTATCACTTGCTGCGACTGTAAGAACAAGCGGCATCGAATTAGCTGCTCTACTAAGGAAAAGCAGAGACATTTATGGTCATCAGCAATAGTAGAGGGCGAATTGATTGGGGGGTCTAGCGGCAGAGTACAAGTCGTTGCTCTTCTGGTCCTGAAAAGAAGGTAATATTTGCTGGGCTGTCTCTTAATCATGCTTCAACGGAAACACTATTTAACTTTAATCAATACCAGGGTCTCAGAATCCAATTTAAGCATTTTAACGCAGAGCCAGTTTGATTCTCAAACACAGAAACAAGGGGAGGCCAAAAATTGCAGAGTAGAAAGTACTGAAGAGAGCAAAACAGGGACAACCAAAATGCAAAGGAAAAGAATAAAAAGGAGGATTGACCAAGATGGGGATTGAAGAATTGCAAAAGCAAGGGTCTTCTAATTAGGAAGTATGCAAAGCGTAGTAGAAAGAGGAGTAGCAAGTTCGAGTTTTTTTTGCCTCTGTTGAGGTTAGTAATTAGTAGGCGTTTCAACGCGGGACGAAAACCCTTCCTTTTTCTGGGGGTAATTTTGCTTCGAACCACAGCCGGTTTACAATTTACGTTCGTTAGGGTTTAACGGTTTTAAACGGCTAGGTGTAAATATTATCCATGGGCTGTGGTACTCACGAGTATCCGTTCTTAATGGCTAGGAATGGGGTTTTAAAATGAGTTTTGGTAGGGTGTGAGTATATAAAAAAATATCTATGAGGGTATGGGTAGGGTAGAGGTGGCAAGTAGTCTGGTTTGGTCCGTGAAACCGGCCCAGTTAAGGCCTTCACGGGCCTTACAATTTTGTCATATGGCCCAGACCGTCCAACCCACGGGCCCGGTCCGTGGACACGCTCTTTTTATCTCAAAAAATCATTGATTCTATATATATTGAATATTGAACCCTTAATGGGATATCTTACCACTAGACCAATATTATTTTTGTGTATATATTATTTGTGTTATATTTTTATTGTCTTTCAAATACATTTTGTCAAATATTTTATTAAATAAATTTTTTGAGATAAATGTATTTAATTAAATAAATAGATAATATTTTTTGTTTAAATGAATATTTTATTCAATCAACGAAAAATACACCAAGGGTCAAAGGGCATACCCTAACACCAATTGTGGAAGGCTTAATTTGTGTTAAAGATTGGACTGATGCCACCAAAAGAAGACAACAACGAGTAGACGATATCATTCATGATTTTTAAGATTTAGATGTTAATGAACATTAATTATAGATTACTTATTAATTATTTAATATATTTTGAGATAATTTACGTGTAAATTTTTAGATTGTTACAAGTGATTAATAAATATATGTAGGTACCAACCTAGTTGGGATGTGCCTAATTTACAGTGATACAACTCTCAAATTCAATAAATAAAATAATAATTTTATGATACGTAGAGAGTTAGAGTTTTCATTGTTATTATTACTTTTTATAATTATTTTAATTATTATGACAATTTTTTATATTGAAATTGTAAAGAAATAAAAAAAAGTATCTAAGATTCACAACATGATTTCTATTTAGTTTAGTGATATTCATATACATTTCATTTCTTCCCACCAAAGTTCAAATTCTCCATCTATAAATTTTAGAAATTTAACATTCATTAACCGGCCCCGCCTGTGAGATCACGGGCTAGTTCAACTCACCAATGCAAACCGGCCTATATTTCTCACGAAAGAGGGTAATTGCTTCAAATTTGAGCAATTGCTCTATTAAGTAGTGTATACAGCTGACGAATAAAGTGAGTTCATTAAAAAAATCAAAGACGCAAAATGGCAAAAGCAAAAAAGAAAGCAGTCATTCACCTTATATACCTTGCATCTATAGTATTTTTGTCTTGGTGGATCGCTCTTTCATTTAATTAAAGCAGTCACGAATCAAAATGATCGTATTCAATTTTAAAAACACCCTCATTGTAAAATAATGAACTGCTCACATTTTTAGATTAGTTATTTTAAAACTATTTAAATAAATTATTTTCTTTAATAATTAGAAATAGTTATGGTTTACCATTTAAAGTAAATTATTTAATTTAGTAGTAAAGTAAAAAATTGATAATTAGGATCGAAAACAATTTATTAAAACAATTAATTAATATTTAAAATAAAGAAATTGTAATTTACAAAATTAAAAATAATTCTATTTACTTTAAAATAAATGATTTAGTTTATTATTACCAATCAAAAGTGGATGATAAGTTACTAAATTTATATAAATTGGGAGGTATTTTTATAATTTCATCTAAATTTTGTAAGGTAATTAAAAATATAATTTAGAAGGTTTTCCTCTCAAAATGAAACCTAATTCTAGAATCATAATAACTTGATCACAATATGCATTAACTTTTTAAAATTCATTCACCAATTGAATGGATTTAGAAAAAAGTAAGTATTTAATAAAAAAAACTTAAATTTTAAGTTGATCGCTTTGAATGAATTATAACCTCTTTACGAAGTTACATAAAAAACTATAATTATCTACTAATTTATTTAATAGAGAGAAAAAGTGAATTATCACTATAAAATTTAAGTAACGTATTTCAAAATATAATTCATTATATAACATACTTTTAGAAGCTTAGTTACGTTGTAATTGCACTAAATAGACAAATTTTGAAAATTGAGTCAAGTGATGACAGGTTTTTCAATTTTAGGTAAAGAGCATATTTTTGGACGTCATGTCATCAACCAGCTGTTGATGATTCCTTTACCCCTCATTTGACAGATTCAATTATCTGATTTTTGTGGGTCATGTCACTTAATGAGATATCCTTATTTTTAGTAATTTTGGTTTATAATATCATTAATATATATTAGTTTAAATTTAAGTTAAACTAAATCTTATTGCTTGTTTTTATTTTCCCCTTTTTTAGTGATTTCGGTTATGGTAGATCTAGGAATGATGTACGAGATCGGACAACATCCAAAACATTATTGATCGCATGCATTTGAAGCATTGGGTTACTATTAGTTATTACAAAGCATGGAAAGAAAAACAAAATACTTTGGATTTGATTCGAGGACTCCAGAAGAGTCGTACAATATTTTTTTACTACATCATTTACCATTCATAGATAAGAACTTATGGATCAATATCGGATGCACTAAAATTATACAAAACTTATGGAATGCACAAAATTACTAAATTTGTACATAACTATCTAATTCTCAAAAGAGTAAAAGTTAGTCTTCCATAAAAAAAATAGTAGTTGGTATTTAGATTAAACTAGTATAATATTCTATAGATATCATACTCAGTTGGAAACTAGACTAAACTAGATTAACATAATATTCTTGAGTAGATGATATACTCAATAATATCAAATTTTGTTTGAATCAATAAAATGTACATGCATGTTCAATTAGTGATATATATATGATAAGAAAACAAAGAAATGATGACGTTTTTACTAAATCCAACCATTATTGATAGATTGTTTCAAATAGGTGAAGAACTGGACGATTTTATTTTGTTTAATAATACCTCGAAACTGTTAGATATGATAGAAGATAAAAGATGATTTACCTTGAACTTTTTTCCGTCGTAAATGGAGTTCTCATTGTTCTGTAAAAGGGCGCCAGTGGAGGTTTTTACGTCATCAATGGGGTTCACTCTGTAGATGGAGGTTTCAGGAGTATGTTGATTTTGTGCTTTGATGTGTGATTGACTTGTGGGTTTGTACTTTATGATAGTTAAAGTAGTTTCTGTAACTGTAGATTAAGTTTTTTTACTTTAATTTTTTCAGTCAATTTTTTTGGTGGATTTAAAATTAGAATTTTAAATCAATTAATTTATTTGGGGAAGTTAAAATTGGTTCTCTCTTTTTAGGTTAGTGGAGGTGGGATTGTTTGTTTTTAAAAATTTCATAATTAAAAAATTGAAGCATTTTCAATTGCGATAATAGATGCAAGTATATCAACTGCCTACTTATGATTTACTATGATATAATGGTCAAGATTTTGTAAGATTTCTTATTTTTTATGATTTATTAACAATTGAGGTTAGTTATTATTTACCATAATTAATTAATAGGTTTCCATAATAATATTTAGATGTTGTTTAGTTTTCTAATTATTTCAGTGAATTTTGATTGGTTGATTTCAAAATAAAATATTATATCAATTAATGGGTTATAGGGAAGTTAATATTGCCTCCGTTTTTAAGATGTATGCATGACGAGATTTGTTTGTTTTTAAATTTTTCATTAAATATATTAATTACCGTTTATGAACATTACAATTATACAATTAAAGCATTGTTATATGCTATAGTTGAGCCAAAAATATAACTTATTTAATTATGATTTACTATGATACTTGTACAAAATAAGCATTATATTTCAATTTATTAAAATTTTATTTTATATCATTGAGCGAATCATCACTGATTTATTGTTGATTTTTTATTAATTTAATTTAAAACATGTTTAAGGTTTTTTATTCAATATTTAATTGATTGTGAAAGTTATAGATTCCGTTAATTATGGTTTGTATGACTATTAAATATATTATTAATTACGATGCAAATCCATGGCTAGTTATAGTTTTCTTAATTTTATGGTATATCAATTAAGTCTGTCATATTTAACTAAAAATATAGGTACTATATTATATATAGATGATGGGCATATTTGTCTAAAATTATTGGTTATTTAAAAAACATACTATGTACCTAATTATATCGAAAACCTGTTATTGCTTAAAACACCCCTCCTAATATTATCTCTTATGCAAAATTTTCCTATATTTTACATGTTAATATAAGTAGTGTACTACATAAATATAGCTACACAAAATTCCCAAATAAAAACTTAAAGTTATAATACAAATGAAAAAATGAATATCAAAATACATCGTGAAAAAGATTTTTAAATTCTAATGAGGTCACTTTTTTATTTTTTAAGAATTTATTTCTACCATATACTTTTTTTTTTCTGAAAATATGGATGATATTTCACAACTTAATTGAATAAAAATATATCACTAAATAAAGTTAATCACAATATAATATTGTCAATTTCGTCTATTTCCCTTTACATTTTAGTAAATATGCTCTTAGTGTTAATTAAAAAGTAAAGCTAAATGAACTAAAATGTTTATTTTAATAACTGTTTGTGAGTAATAAGTACAATCACCCTAAAAGTTAGAGGGGTCTAGTGTCATCTGCCATTTTATTTAATCATTCGACGGTTACATAATGCATGTGTGACTTTTATATTTTTATACACTAATTTTTTAAAAATTATCATTTTAAATATCACTGTTTTAAATGTGTATTAGAAAATTAACTCTTTTGCCTGCATAAAATACAAATATAAAAATTTATTGTGAAAATTATAATCATTGAAGTTTATTAATTTAAAAGTAGTTTTGATGGCATAACATATTAAAAATCGTCATGTTGTGAAGATCTGATAATCGTCTTTTTTTTTTACATGTAATATTTTTAATACATTGTGGCTACACCACAATGTAGCACTCTTCTTTTAAGTTTTTACACTATTCATAACACAACATTAGAAAGGAAGATGTAACTTGATGGTGTTCTTTATATTAGAAGGTGTAAACCAAAATTTAATAGTGATTAATTAAGTATAGGTAAGAAACCAATCTTAGATAATATTAATGACGAAAACAACAAACAATTTAACCTTTAGAACATGTTATAACCCTCATTTTAGTTTTCCTCCCTCGTATTACTTTATAATTTGATTATTGTTTAATCACACCTTAAGTACATTTTTCTTTCTATTACAGAAGTAATCCAGTGATTCGGGCTTTCAATTTAAAAAACAATATCGTTCAATAAACTTGCAAAACTTATTTAACAAAAGGTAGTTCTATCGATGCACTATTTCTTTATATATACTAATAAAAATAAAATGAAATTCATAGAACAAATTCAAATTAAATACTGTAATTTTAATCGAATCATCTTTGGTCCGATACAATTTTCCTCAATTTTAATTTTGATCAATCACCAATAAAACCAAATGTATTTTCTGTATAGACTTTTCTAACTTCATAGTTTTAGTAGGTAGAAGCTGGTAGACTGTCCACTCCATCAATATATGTAATGTAAAAATAATTATTTTATATGAACCACATCTACATGACGTATACCCTAGCTTGTATTGCATGTATAAGCTTTGAGTATTTTCTACTCTTTTGTCAATGCTTAAATTATACACTTTCCAATTTTTTATTCCTCTACACTCAAAATTACCCCGACTTTACTGTATTTTATTTTTAAGAAAATAGATTTAACTTAAGCAACCTACATTGGTGAAAAAATAATGTAGACTTGTAGAGTGAATACTAGTTCAAAAAACAAGAACTATATTAGAAATGATGAATTCAAAATGGACACTACACCCAGATTTCTAATGTAATTATGAGCAAATATTAATCATATATTACTATGGGTTCATGTGTATTAATAGCGTAATACATATTTAGATTACTATAAAAATACATATGGAGAATAAAGAGTAAGAGGTTAGAATGAGAAAAGAGAGAAGAAAAAGAAATTATTTTTCCTCTCCTTTTTATTTTCTTTCATCATGTAATGACATATGAGTTTTATATGACGTAATAAATGTAAACTGCAATTATATTTTATTGATAATTATACACATTATTTTAATATTTTCATTATATCTTGTGAACCAAAAAGTTTATATATGTAACATAATTCATGATAAGAAAATTGCAAGTTAAAAAAAATAATCACAGCACAGAATAATTAACACACAACACAAGTAAATCAGAAAACCCAAACGCATACATTCGTAAGTTACGAGATCAGAAAAATCCCAAATCGATTTACAATGGATTTCATGTTTTAATATTATTCAGAGCAAAAAATTTATGGTGAACAAAATTCTATATCTGAAAATGGAGAAGAAAAAAACCTTTTTAGATAAAAGTGGAGGTAAAATAGTCATTTAACTTTAAATCCACACCTGTTCATTATAGAAAATTGAGTGCTAACTAAATTTGGAGAGAATTGAGTTGATAAAATAAAAAACACTCCACATCAATCAAACAAGTGAGTGCACTAAATTTTGTGGAATTGAATGCCAATAATGAACTACCAGGAGTTATTAAATTAAAAACTACTCACAAGAATCAAACCAGGGGGATTCAAATTAGGCCACGTGCCCTATTCATTGGTTTTGATATTTTTATATTTCCGTTAATATTATTTTTATATAATATATAATTTTAATTTATAATATACTCTTATAAATAATGACATAATTCATTGATGATTGTCTTTTTTCTCTTAAAAAAAAATTTTGAGTTTCAATTTTACTATTTCTAACACCTTTATTTTTTGTTATTTTTTTATTTATGTTTGAGGTCAACTTTTAGAATTAAATTTTTTTTAATTTATTTTTAGGCTTCACTCACTGTTTTTTGTTTTTTATGTGATTTCTCTTTACTAAGTGTCTAGCTCACTAGCTCTAATAGTACCTTATTTTTATTTTTCCCATGAGTTTGATTACTTTTTGTTGGTTTTTTTTGTTTCATTATACAATTTTTGTACTTGTTTTTTTACTTTCAAGTATACAACTTTTATTGTTCCATTTGATAAATATGAATCAAAGTTAGATAGTCATATATGTGTTCTTAGTACTCTAAAATCAAATATAGTATGTATAAAAGAAGTTCAAAGCTTGGATATTAATTTAAACGTATAACTTATTTTAACATTTTGATTAATTAATGTAATCCATTATATGTTTTCGTAGGAAATGTTATTTTTGGCATTTTCAAGTTTTAATCAAACCAAAGTAAAAATTATTTAACAAAATGTAGATATAGATGAGCTAGTTTAGTTATATGAGTTGAAAAATCTAAGACTTTGTTGGTTGTTGATTTGATTTTAAAAAAAATATTAATTCTAAGAATAAACTTCAAACACCACTAGTAAACAAATTTTCAAAGATTAAATTTTTTATTAAAAAAATCAACTAAACTTACTCTTATATTATTTCTTCTAATAGTATCTCCTAAACTAAAATCTCAGGTCTATCACTGAATTAAACTATGATTTATAAGAAAATTGAAAACTATTTTAACCAACAAGACTAACTTCAGGCGAGCATATTCGCACGAGTAATTTTACATCAATCAAATTATTTAGTAAGATCTAAGTGACTAAATATCATGTCAATAATTTATAGAATAATGTTTTATAACTTATAAAAATAATTTGACAAATAAATGTATGAATAACAACTCAATTAGTTAATTAAAATCTAATTAATAATTTGGTTAGTATAAAAACAAGGTTAAAATACAGTTTTACCCCCAACCGTTTCGAGTGGTTTTCATTTTCAACCATCCATTTCAAAAAGTAGCAGATAAGACTCGAAAGTTACATTGTTGTTCCACGTTTGACATTTCGTGAATATTTCGTTATTATAAACCAACAGACCATCACATAAGTCTTACGTGACAATATGTGACAAATTGCACAACACCACATCACTCTAATTTGTTACCTAATGGACACATCATCAATTAACCCCCATTTCCCTTCTTCCTTCTTCCCCCACCTCGCGACCACCATTGTTGCATTTTTTTCTTTCTTCAATTCATGCGCAATATGTACCTTCAAATCTTCATGATGTTCCTAAAGAATTCTTGCAGCAACAAGTAGCATATGTTGAATCCTTAATCCAACATTAGACTTATGTATAAAATAATTATGTGTTACAGACTGTCGAATAAAGTTAAATCCAATTAAATATGATCTACTAAGGTTTGGATAATTTGAGTATTAATGTATCTGATAAGTTGTGGACCCTTTAATGTGTAAAGACTTAAGGGTAAATTCTATTTTTATGATGGGCTAAAACATAAATACTAAAAGATAAATTATCTATAGGTGATTATGGTCCTCAAGTCACACGATAACGTGAAAACCATTCTATTCTCTCTAATATCTCATCGTTAGTGAGAAAATTGAGAGGCTTTATCAAATGAGACTCTCATATAGATAATCGTGTAGATCTGGAAGGCTAACCGCTCGGCTCTAAACAGTAATCTATCGTCATGAATTCTAGTACGCTTTCGCTCTATATTCTTGATGTGTTCAATATGAGATCTTGGGTTTTATTGAGATACGGTTTACACCGAAATGATTTTGAATCTAAATAATTGGTATCAGAGCAACTCATGTTGAATAATTGAGAATTGATCTATTAAGTTCTAGATCCACGATTATAGGTGTTTTTTGTGTTTATGTTTCGGTATCCTTGAATTTAATATTTGTTTGACAATGTATTAGATTTGAGAACAATTTTTTAGTATTTTTTGATCGGCGCGACGGTCTGGCCGCGACGGCAAGGACTGGCGGCGGCCATGGCCGCATCTCATGTGTTGAATTACGAGTTGCTCAAGATAATATATGTTAAGATTAATTAATACTTACAGAGAACAAAAGATTACATGCTCACATTTAGGAGGTTGGATCAGATTGAGATCGTTGGATATACTGACTCCGATTTTGCTAGATGCCAAGATAGTATGAAATCTACGTCGGGGTTATATTTTTTTGCTTGCTGGAGGTGCTGTCTTTTGGAAGAGTGCTAAACAGTCTCTTATAGCCTCTTCTACCATGGCAGCATAGTTCATAGCATGTTATGAGGTGTCCAATCATGAAATATGGTTGTGAAATTTTGTCACGGGGCTGCGCATAGTGGACAGTATTTAGAGACCACTAAAGATATTTTGTGACAATAAATCAGCAGTTCTTTATTCTAATAACAACAAGAGTTTGACAAAATCAAAGTTCATAGACATCAAGTTCCCGGTTGTTAAAGAAAGAGTTCAAAGTGGACAGTTGTCTATAGAGCACATCGGAATAAACTCCATGATCGCGGATCCGCTTACCAAGGGATTGCCATCTAAGGTGTTTCATGAGCACACTACTCACATGGGTGTCATATCAGTTGAGGATATTCAGTTCTAGTGGGAGTTTGTATTTTATTTTTAGATGCTCTTTTTTCATATAGACATATTTTTCAGTCATTTTGGTTTATGGATATTTTAAGGTTATTTTCTGCATAAATAAAGTTCTTGGTATTCACACTCTGATTTATGTATGGTTTGATCTCACTAAAGTTTATGGAGGACCAGTTGGAAATAAGCATGTTAAGATCACATTACATGAAATTTTCATGCTACACATCCACATCATAATTCATGTCATTCAATTGTATTGATATATGTGACCATTGATGGGTTGAGTTACGATTGATGTAACAGAGACCGCTTTAATCCAATATCGGTATGATTGATGGACCAGATTAGTTATAGTATATTTCGGTAATGGCAGCAAAGTTGAACGCGTTCAATTATTTTTGGCAAAACATAATTATAAGGTTTGACACATAGTCCAAGTGAGAGATTGTTGGATCCTTAATCTAACATTGGGTTTATGTGTAAAATAATTATGTGTTGTAGACTGTCAAATAAAGTTAAACCAAATTAAAAGTAATCTACTAAAGTTTGAATAAATGGGGTTTTAATGTATCTGCATTTAATGTGTGAGACTTAAGGGTAATTTCTATTTTTATGATGGGTTAAAATATGAATACTAAAAGATGAATTATCTATAAGTGGTTATGGTCCCCATGTCACACGATAACATGGAAACCATTATACTCTCCCTAATATCTCATTGTTAGTGAGAAAACTGAGAGGCTTTATCAAAGGGGACTCTCAGATAGATAATCGTGTAGATCTGCAAGGCCAACCGTTCGGCTCTAAACAGCAATCTATTATCATGAATTCAGGTACGCTTCCGCTTTATAATTGTTTTGATTGTTGATATGTTCAATATGAGATCTTGAATTTTATTGAGATAAGATTTACATCGAAAAGATTTTGAATGTAAAGAGCATCACGACATGAGCATCATGCCCGCAAGTATGCATCTTCCTCGAATTTTTATGAATGACAATTTTGTTTGGACTAATTTCTACCTCGTTTCTGCTTCTGCTTCACTCATTCTATGTCTACTATATTTTTTCGCCTCTTTTCTCACATTTTACAGAGGTACTTCTCAATCCTCTACAAAATCTCTCTTTGGGTCTCCTTGACTGCAGCTTCTCACCGCCAATTAATTCTTCAATTTACGTTTCTCCTCCGTCTTCACTTTTCTCTTTTCAGCATGGCTGAAATACGTTTGCTTATAGCATTTTAATTCGAAATAATGAATAACAAACAGACCATATGAGAAAAAAAGGATAAAATTGATTCAGAGAAGGCAAATGGTTGGCTTTGTACATTCCCAATACTTCACCATTGAACAGAACAAAGCTAAAACAAATATCTAATCAATTTCCAGAATTACATAAAGTAGAACAAATGGAGGACCACATTTTCTATCATTCTACGAGAATCAAAGTTCATACAGAGAGAATAGAGCTCGAATCTTAAATTCCTTTCCAACGAATTCTTACATGATATTTATACTTAGTAGATAAAACCCCAGCTTTCTTAGCATGCGAAGTTATCCTTAAGAACCTGTTGAAACCCATATCGAAACTCATTATTCCCCTTCAATTCAACGACACCGTCAAATTTTTCTTGGGTTGACAAAAATTAGGTCACTTTCTCGAATAGAGTTGAGAATGAGAATAAAAAACGATGATGGAGCTATCTTTACCGATACGTGAATCTAAAATCTCATTTAGTGGTCGGCTTTGACCGTGACGATGAATTCAGTGAAGAGGCTGAACTGTATTTCAGCCACGCTGCACCTGCAACTAGCCCTAGAAATTAGATCTAAAATCAGAAAGACAGAAAAAGGGAAGACGAAGGAGAAAATTGACGAAGACTACGAAGTAAAAAATGAGTAAGGAGTAGTTTCAAAGAAAAAAATGAGTAACAATGGAGTCGCGGAGTTGGGGAAAAAGGAAAATTTGATAATTGACGCGACTGTTGGCTAACAATTTTGAGTGATGCGGTAATTTGTCACGTAGGATTTTTATAATGATTTATTAATTTATGATAAATATGAAATAACAATAATTAATAATGTAATAATAAGTTCTTATCTATTATTTTTAACAGTAAAAAATTAAAAATAAAAAATACTTTAAATTACAGAGGCAAAACATGTCAGACAACGAAACAGTAGGTCCACTACACAACTCAGCCTAAGCAAAAACTCCGCAAGTTGAGAGTTCAATAATACGGCTAACCCCATGCCGGACCGTAAGCCGTCACCGTGCATTGACAGTGTGGGTCCTATTTTCCACCAGGAATTTCTCTATAGCTCGGCTCTTCGTTTCTTAACCGGCTTGTCTTTCTTTACTTTTTCTTTGAAAAAGTTATAAAATGTTTAATTACCGCGTAAATTCATCACGTTATTTAATTCATATTTTTATTAGTTTTTTTTAGATAAAGGATATTTTAAAAATGTATTTCAGAAAAATTGGTCGACCATTTCTTTTTTTGAGAATAAGATTTTTTTGACTTATAAAAGATTACTTACTTAAATCAAGTAGTCTTTATAAATTTAGATGCTTTGATTATTAATAAACAAAAATTAAAAATATAAAAATTATTTGTTTAGATTAAATAATAAAAATATTTATCTCATTTATCTGATTTGACTTTTCAAATGATAATTTTTTCAAAAAACCCCAATTTTATTCATACTTTAATATTTTCTTTCGGATAACTTACGTCAATCTATCTAGTGTTATACACTTTGATCTTACCAACCAACGCCAACATTTGTACATGTAGCCTTTTATTTGAAGTTGAAAATAACTCTCGTTGCAAGGAGAAGTGGAGAAAATGCGATAAATTTTAGAATTTGGACTATCATATTTCCAGAACAAAAGATGCTTGTGTTAGCTAGATTTTAGTCGTTGAAGATAAAAACAACGGTCCCAATATGAGTACACGAAAAATGAAAAAAAAAACAATTGTTTTTTCTTATATCTTAGTTAATCAAATATGAGTTATTGTTCAGAATCAAATGAATCATTCAAAATGTAACAATGTGCTCTTTTTTCTGCATAAACAAGAGATAATCAATATCCAAAACTGTCCATTTTCATAGACTAGAAAGAAGGATAATAATTGACTTAAGATGTGTTGGTTGCAATTGGACATTTTCAACACCTAAAGCTAGAGTTTATAAGGTGATGATTTTCTCCACGTTTATATACTAACTATCAGTCTCTTCCACTATCAATGTGAGATAACCTCAACAATTTATTTTGTTACACCGGGCTATGAGTCGTTGAATAACCATTAATCCACTTTCTCGATTTGAGTCCAAACTTATTGATTAACTTCATTAACAATCTCTCGTCATATATTTCGTCCTAAGTGTGATAATTATATATTGACATTGCTTAACCTAGATTTAAATTGTAAACTTGTTGATACTTGACTCTGATATCGGTGTTGGATGATATTAGACATTCTCAGCATAAAAATTAGTTTGTATTGTGAAATTTTAAATCAACGAGATGCAATTATCTTTTGGATAGAATAATAACATATATATTTATAAAAGGGATTATATATGAACATAGTTATGTACTTTGGTTATTTTGTAATCTCCACAATATTTGATTATTATTTATTTTTATTACAAGAAAGTATTTTTTAAAGGAAGACGGAGCCGGAGAAAGGAAAACGTGAGCCGTTGGATCGAGGCGTGGCCCGTAGGGCTGCGTAACGGATGTGAAGGACTCAGCTTTATAGAGAATTGTAATAATAATCCTGACAGAAAGTAGTGGTGAAAACGTACGTGTCAAGTCCCAAAAATATTAGTCTTCCCTTACTAGGTATCATTGCTATTCTGATAGTTTCTCTGTTTTTTTTCATAGACATTACAGGACAGGAGTTACCAGCAGTCGAGAATTCTGTTGTTGGACAGTTGAATCCTTAAAGAACATCCAATCAGGTTTGGATGATCTGAATGAGTCGGGCAGATATAAATAAAAAATTTGATTTTTATCGTTATTATTTTGTTTCAAATCTCATGAGTTAACATTTGGAATTGAGTTAAAGAAAGTTAAATTAGTTCACAGGGGTACTGATATGAGTAATTACTGAAATGGGGATGGGGAAATTCATTAGTGAAAAAAAGTTGAAAAGCACACCAATTAAGAATTGTTACGTCTTTTTTATATGATAGTTCTATCGCAAAAATGTGTTTAACTAAACAAAGCCAAACAACTAGTTCTCAAAAACCACTATAAGAACAAAACCCTAGATTTTACACGGTGATAATCGACAAGAGAAAGGAAAAAAATAATCTGGTGACCTACAACGAAAGAAGTTTGCTTACCTAAATCTTGGTGGCCGTCGACGGAGAATAAGAGAAAGGACTAAGACAGTCAGCAACAAAGTACAGCGACAATGGACTCTGTCATGTGGGTGGGAGGGGGAAATGAGCTCTGTATGTAGGGGAGTTGAGGGAAAGTGAGAGGGTTTTATAGTTCTAATGAAACAACGTCGTTTTATGTGACATCTATTGCGACGAAGATACAAATTGGTCGGCAAAAGGTTTACTTTTACCGACCAACTTATTATTCGGTCGCTAAAACTATTACTTTCAGTGATGAATTTTGAATATTCCTCGACAAAAGCCTTAAAAAATTTGGCGCGCCCCTCTTTTCCTTTCTCAAATAAAATATCAGGGTCTTTGGCAAGCAACATGAGACGCTTTTAGCCACGAAATTATCTTTGTGGCTAAAAGTTTGGTCGCTAAAAGAGGTTTTTCTTGTAATGGATGCAGCTAGGCTTGATTCTGGTGCCTTGCTTGTTTCGGTGGAGCGAGTTGGCGAATCGATGCTAGACATACTGGCGTTGGCCTGCTCGGCTCTGATACCAAAATAGAAATGCTAGAAGGTGTATATATTTGTATTGATTTTCTTCCAGCCTAAAAGAAGAAGGCTACCCTTTTATATAGAGTACAAAGCTAGGAAAGGAAAAAGTACAGAAGGTGGAAAAACGTATGCACGAAGGAGAGTTGAGGAAGAAAAATGTGCGAAGGGAATAAAAACGTTTAGAGAGAGAATGATTGATGTCCCCTTTACACATACACGAACAATGTGGATTAAGCTGTCAATGAGAGGATGCCACTGAAGTAAGAGGAAAACAACATGTAATCCTACTTTGACTAGTCGTTCATTTCTTCTTCTTCAATTTTAACTAGACCGCGGTAGAAAAGAATTTAAAGTTAATACCAGGATGTTTTATAAAGTTATTTTAACTAGAACTTTATTACCAAAGTTTCAAGTTACTTAGAAGAAGTTAAATCTAATCATTTACAGTATTAATTAATCTTAACATATATTACCCTGAGTAACTCGTAAACGGCAGTTTTTTTTACCCAAGTAAACGGCAGTTGTTGAAATTGGAGAATTTAATTCAATACTTTAGACAGAAACGTGACTACAAAATGGGTCTATTATTCGAGCCCCACTTAGAGATTTGTTAATAATAAGGGTGGCTAGGGCAACGAAATATACAACAGTAATGAGTACTAAACTGAAATGTAAAGGTAGGAGCAAAAATTGCCCACCATCATCACCACAATCATGATTACCATCCTTTGTCTTCATTACATTGGAGACTCTTCTTGTGAAAATGGTCCAAATGGGCAAATGGCTGTAGGGAATATGTAGGAACCAAGTCCCTTGCCTCATAGGACTAATTATAACTTATATAGAGAGAGGGATTTAACAGAACACATTACACCTAGGGGAATAAATTTTTTTAGGATTACGAGAGTACTCCTTCAAATCATGTGTTGTCACGTGAAATTGAATGATCATCCAATATTATTAAGTTTTCAATATTTTAGCAGTACTAAAAATTCTCTTAAAAGTGATATCCTCCTATTCAACAGAACATGAGATACATATGATCATTAATTTTTTTTAAAGATAAGAGCATATATGGATTATTGAAGCAAAAATGATTCATACTGTTTTGTCAAAATTAGACCGAATTGAAATTTACGATATTGTCAAAATGAGGATCAAACTGACCAATTATATGTATATAAACAGAATTGACCAGACCACAAAATAATTGGTCAGTTCAGTCGGGTTTTACGGTCCACCAAGAATTTTTATAATTTTTTAAGAGATCCATCAATAAATTTAATCATACATGTTTCAAAAAAATCTAAGTAAACTAAACATTAAAGAGAGATATGGGAAATGTAAAATGAGAGAATTGTGAGAAATAGAAAATGAGAGAAATATGAAAAAATAAATAAGAATATATACGAGGGAGGATAAACTGATCGGTCCGGTCCAAAAGTTTGATTTTTAAAAACTTCAATACTAAACCAACCATAATTAACTACAAAACTGATCAAACAGATAATTTTCGTTTCAATTTGATTCGATTTGATCCGTTTTTACCCACCCCTACTCATATCATGTTCAATAGGAGAAGATCTGTGGTAAATAGACAAATGACTTTTTTGACTATCGTCATGCGTGATTGTTCTTACAATGCCGCTTTTGTGAATTGTTAGGAAACTTTGTTGGGGAGGTGGCTGTTCTAATACGTCACCCCCCAAAAACCCAACATTTTTTTATTGTCACTTTTGGGGATCTTCTATGAGGCTTTTTAACATTCTTTTTTTGCCGTTAACTCTCTCCCTCTGTCTTTATCAGTGGCGGTTAGAAATGGCAGTAGAGAGAGAAGAGGGAGCTATCTCTTTCAGCCAATCTTATCTTGCGCCACCTTCCTTTCCATCTCCCTATCCTTCACCACCAATTAAGCTTCCTCCGATCTTGAAAGTGATACTCTTCTTGAAAGAGATAATTAACATTTATTTGGTTCTTTTTCTTTGAAAAAGTTATTGTAAAATTATAGTGTCAACATTATAAATTGACCGTGTAAATAATCTTATTTTATATGTACATAATAAATGAGTATATGTAAAAACAATAAATTTTATAAACTGTAATTTATATAAATAATCTCACACCACGTGAATTAATACGTCATTTCGGTATTGAGTAATATAGTAGACAATAAAAATACTCATATTTCATTATTATATATTTTATTTTGTTAGGTAGACAAAAAAAACCAAAGTTATATTAGAATTGAATAATGTTTTTGTTGCTTTGTTAATCATTAGGGTTTGATTTTGGCTTCCCTATTTAACCCTACTCTTTTTTCATTCTTCAAGATTGGATCCGACAAATCCACAGCCTTAAACAAGCTGTTTTTCTCTTTGTTTGTTCAAAAGTATGGAAACTGTTGAGGGTTCAATTCCCAATGAAAAGATTGACTTCATTCATTATATGTGTTTGTTTTTATTTGATTTTGGGGTTTCTTGTTAGATATTGGATTTAGTACCTTTCCTATTTTGGCTTCAGAGTTTTTGAGGTAGAATCCTGTTTGGATTGTCAATATTGTTATAAGAGAAGAAAAGGGTTTTCTTGTGAGAGAGGAAGATTGACTCTCTCCCTCTCTCTCTCTCTACACTCAGCTATATCTGTGGGTTTCAAGAGAAAAACTTGCTGGAGATCTTTGTTGCTCAATTCTCAGTGAGTTCTCTCTCTCTCACTATTAGATTATTTAGTTTCGTTTGCTATTGTCATCTTTGATCATATATCTTGTTGGTGTCAATAATATTTTATAACTTATGCTTGTGAATATTCTTCATTTTTTTATTTTTCTATATTTACGCATGTCTGGACCAACTTACGCATAAATCTTGTGAATATTCTCAAAGAAGTGGAACGAAAGAAAGAATTTTAGGTTTTTAATAGCAAGATTATACGCTAAACAATAGGAAATAGGAAATGGGTAATTGATGTATGAATTAGTAATTATTCCCTCTTGTACATTTTCATTTTGAAATCTACAATGTTGTGGAAGTTTTTAAGATGATCAGGCTCCAATTTTTGAACTTTCTTCTCTCTCACCAAAATAGGAAAAGTTATTAAGAAATCAGTTAGACTACAATTTTTTCATCATTATATGATTTGTTGAAGTAATCAGTGTGAGAATTATGATACCTCCATCCTGTAGTTAGTAAATTTCACCATTAACTCATAGCTAGTTAAGGAATCGTTTATCATCGTGAGATGACGAATAAATTTCAGTATATGATCATCAATAATCATTAAATTCAAAAAATTATCAACCAAGAGATTGTATGGAGTAAATTTTATTTGTTTTTTGGAGAGAGACAAATTTTTGTTTAGCAGAAATTACAACAGAGAGTATATCTGAAGCTCTGGATGAGTAAAAAAAAACAAAAATGTTGGATCTTTTTAGGACTTATCAATGTGTTGAATTGAATGTTATGATTACGTGCCCCTTTTTAATGACACCAATTGGGAATATATATTTTTCTCATTGTGATCAACAATTAATTACTCTATTTTACTTAATTTAATTCTCAATTCAATTTTATCTGTTAAAAGATTTTCTTTAAGATGTGTAATTTTAATTGAATTCAATTATTGAAAGATAATAGGTAAGATATGAATATCTAACTGGTTATCTCCAAAAACTAAAAGAATGAAATTTGAGAACTTGTAGGTCTGAATTATCTATTCATTTTCATAATCACATCTTCATAATAGTGATTTATTTTATTGTTAATATCTAAGCTTGATCATATATTTACTCATTGTTCAGGTTTTTCTTTGAATATCATTATTTGTATATATAACTTGACTTATCAATTCTCGTTCTGTTATTATCTTTTACATATATATTTGCGACAGTGGACCGTGTCAGATTTCCTGAACTAGAAAATCCTCTTGATAATCAATTAGGTTATACATAGACGATTTGTAATACTATGACTATGAAAAATAAAAACAACTTGATCTCTTCAAGGGGATCATAGAGTTGAAGATTTAAGGAGAGAATATATATATTGGTTTGAATGACATGTTTCTTGAACACTTTCTTTTACTTGAAAATAACAATTTCTTTCTCTAAGTTATCTCTATGAAAATTCATCATTTAGTATGATAATGTGTGATAACCTTAGCGTCCCTCACATAGCTTCTATATAACCTGTTGGACAATGGCACAATACAAGTCTGAGATCTTCATGAAATTATTAAATTGTAGGGTTCAAGACCAAATCAGAGAAGAACATGAATACTCTTTCACATGTTCCTCCGGGTTTTCGATTCCATCCTACCGACGAAGAACTCGTGGACTACTACCTTAGGAAAAAGATTTTCTCAAGGAAAATTGAGCTTGATATCATTAAAGATGTTGACCTTTATAAAATAGAACCGTGGGATCTTCAAGGTGAAAGATAAATTTTCCCACACATAATATATAATCTTAAAGTTTCAAATTAAATTTATGGATAACTAGTTTCTGTGAATTTTCGCAGACCTGTGCCGAATTGGAAGAGAAGATGAACAGGACGAGTGGTACTTCTTTAGTCACAAAGATAAGAAGTATCCAACTGGAACTCGAACGAATAGAGCAACGGCAGCTGGATTTTGGAAGGCAACCGGAAGAGATAAAGCCATTTATTCTAAGCATGACTTAATTGGAATGAGGAAGACATTAGTTTTCTATCAAGGTAGAGCACCGAATGGACAGAAATCAGACTGGATTATGCATGAATATCGGCTTGAAACTGATGAAAATGGATCTCCTCAGGCAAGTAAATTTATGGTTAATTAAATACAGTACACTATCTTGTGACAAATATTAAATTTTCAAAATGCCTCTTAAATTTGGTGTTAAATGTCTTTTTATTTTAATTTTTCTAAAATTGAATGAATTAAATTACCAATAATTCTAAAAGCTTAAGCTGTTGTTGTCAAGATGAATTTAGTAAATCATCTATTTAATTGTCGTTCTACACTTCTTGGTTGCAGTTATCATCATCTTTTTTTTTTGTTCCCGTAATTAGCCTAATTCTTTTGTTAATACTATGGTGAAATTTAGTCCAAATATAAGCTGTTCAAGTGAAGTAATGTTAAAAAAAATTCATGTGCATGGGTTACAGATTTTTAATTAATCAAATATCATCTTTCTTATAGAAAAGCCTATAAAAACATGTCTTTATAAATTATTAGAGCTTATAATTGTCTATTCATTTTCACCAAGACAATAAATCCATGAAAATTTGAACACCCAATTTTAATTTAATGAAGTTATAAATATTATAAGTAATATACAGCCTATTACCTATGATTAAGAAGGTTTGAAATGAATGTTGTAGTTTTTTGTCAGATGATTTATTTGATTCTTCCAAATTAATTCAACAATGTTACAAAATTAATCATTTGAAGTAACTTCTGTTCAATATTGGAAGCACAGGAAGAAGGTTGGGTAGTATGCAGGGTGTTCAAAAAGAAAATAGCGGCAACAATGCGCAAACCGAGTGACTATGGATCGCCATCTTGGTACGAGATTGACAGTGTCTCATTCAATATGCCAGAATTAGATTCACCAAAACAAAACTACTCTCAGTACTCTAATAATCTCCATCCCCAATTCTCTTTCCCTTGCAAAAAAGAGTTAAGTTTGCCATTATACCAATCTCCCCAACAACATAGCTTTCTCCATTTGCCGCTCTTAGAACCCGGAAACTCGCTTCAATCATCAGTCTCAACATATGGCTTGGAACAAAATGTTCATCAAAATCAAGTTATGGTCTTTGAAGAAAACAACAGCAATGAACAAAATGCAGTGGAGCAACTTACGGATTGGAGAGTGTTTGATAAGTATGTTGCTTCACAATTTAGTACTCATGAAGAAGAAGATGTTATGAAGGATAATAAGCTGGAAATAACATTGCCGGAGAATGCCTCGATGTCGGCCTTGAGTTCTCAAGGTGATATGTGGAAGTGACGAATATATTGTGCATTGTCTAAACTTAATTAACTTGATAGTAAGTACTGATTAATCATGTAGGATCGATTATATAATAATTGAGTTAAGCATGAAAAGGAAAATGGAAACTATCCAAAATTCCTGTAAATAATAAAGTTAAAAAAATTATGATTTTAATTAACTATGTAATTAAGCCCTCTGGGTCATCTGATGTGAAGATGAATATATACCAGAAGAGTAGCTACCATACTAATTTTAGCATGGAAAATTTATCACTTCCATGTGAAAAAGAAGTAGTGCATGCATTTTGCACTTCTTTTGCTTGTAATTATGGGCTGTATTGTTGTAGCCAATTTATTACCTATAAGAAGAAATTATGGTATAACTTTTATTTCAATTTTTTACAAGAAAATTTAAACAGCTGATTTGTATTAAATTCAGCTCAATTAATTAGTGGAATCGAATTATTGTAAGATTTCTTCCTTGTTCATATGTTTTTTTTTCTTCTCATATTTTCTCCTTAGATCCAAATACAAACTCTATTTATTCTGGAAACTGAGTTAACTCCATGAGTAAGTACTCAAATAAAATCTGATGGGTTTAATTCTTTAGGATCTAAACTGGAAAAAAATAGTAATGTTCACTAATATATCATATTTAAAAAAATTTAAAATGACCACAAATATAAAATACATAAAAAATAGTTACTGACACATTTTTCAAAAACATTCACGCGCCAAAACTTTTCAGCGCCGGCATGTAACTTGCTCCAAATGTTAATCGTTAAATTTGTAGGTGCGCGAGGGCATTAATTGTGACATCGATTCTTTTTTAAGATTAGGGTGACTATTTTTTATTTTTGTTCATGTGTGATTATCTTTTATCTTTTATTTTTTTAAAGTGATTTAATCTTAATGTTCTGAAAAAGGTTAATCAAGCTAAGTAGCTGGTTTCAAAGTAAGATAAAATTTATTATGCTATCGTATGTGCTGATGGAAAAAGCAAATATAATGATTAATTTATACCAACTAATACTTGGAAATGAATTCATAGTGAATGTATACTTTGCGGGGAAGCTCGGCACAATCATGATCTGCATATATGATTTAACATTTCAATATTTCTAAGCGTAGAAGGAAAGTGAAGAGTACGATAGGATCAGGGAGTTGCAACAAAAAAAAAGGTAGGAGCTATAAACAAATTATAATAATTTATACTTGATGTGAAATTTTGCAAAATAGTTTCGTATTTTCAGTATTCTAAGAGTACTACCATCATGCCCGAGTTTTCGGGTTTAACTTTTGACGTTTTTAAGTTATGCTGATATGGATCGTATTAATCTATTTAAAATTTATAAAATCAAATGAATTATGTAATATGTAACTCAATCAGCTTAAGATAGATATTAAATGATGTCAAACACACATAAGTTTGGAAGTTTTTGAAATTTTCATATACACTCATTACATAACATGTTTATCTTTGTCACTTTAATTTTAACTATCTTTATGAAATAGGTTTGGCTAATAATTTATTAACATGATTTTCATATTTTATTTTTCTTTCTTAACAATCTCTCTCTCATGGTCTCTAATCCACCAAGGTGAAAACTTGACAGGTTTAATGTATCTACTTAAATTTCTCATTAGCAAGTAATTCGATGATACTAAGAATGTATCTTATCGATATCATAGTATGACCAATGCAGGCAACCACATGATAAGAGAAACATGCACTTGAGTGAAAATATAAATGAGGGTTAATTTTATAAAAAGGTTGTTTGTGAAGAAAGGGAAAATAAATAAATCAATAAATGAATACACACATATATATATCACGCGCAGGAGATAGTGAAGTCCATGTGACTGACATTGCTATTATGTTGTTCTTCATAGTCCATATACCTTCTTCAACTCCTTCACTTTTTGTTATGTAACAACAGAAACTAAGTTCACTGATTTTTGTCCTTTTCAGTTTATGGTTACCAGTTAATGGTGGACGAGATTTCTTTTTACTCCAAGGTGAAAAGAGTATTAAAGCAGACTCTGACAAATTATAGACAAATTCAAACAACAATGATCACCGTCTCTATAACAACTTCTTCATAGTTGATCACTTAAATGTCTTGTTTGATTACAAGTCAACTCTCTGATTAACCCAATTAACACATTATTAAGTAAAGTTTCTTTGGCTTTTTGAGATAGGCATTAATTAAAGTGTGGGTACCTTCTAGCTGGGCACCAAATTGCAGGACCAGAAAATTTTAAATGGACATTGATATATTACTTTAACTAGCAAAACCACATTAGATGTCTTACGTCTTGATTGTTTTATGACATAAATTTATCCATTTGTTAATCATAATGGTAAATATCTGCAAAAAATCGATTATGGAAAATACTAGGACAAGAAACAACAACAGAAAATGTTCGTAAAACGAAAGATATCTGGCCACGGGTACATGATTGTTTACGATATCAATCTCTTCGCCGATGTGCATGGCTTGCATGTAATTTTTTTATTGGCTACTCCAGCTGCTTTAGTTAATTTTACCAACTAAGCAAAGTTAGTTAGAGTGTGTCCTATTGGCTAAGGCTGGCCAATTTATAGAGAATTATATTGGGAAAGTTATCGATCGATGTGAGAGAGAGTGAGAATTATGCAAAATGTTCTTGAGACATAGTTTTGATAAAACAGGCACAAGGAGTGGCTCTTATTTCTTGGCAACTCATCCTGATTTTCTTGGAATATTATTTATACATGTCTTCTTGTTCCCATGAAAATATTCCATATATTCTTA
Source organism: Datisca glomerata (assembly GCA_003255025.1). Lineage (NCBI taxonomy): Eukaryota > Viridiplantae > Streptophyta > Magnoliopsida > Cucurbitales > Datiscaceae > Datisca > Datisca glomerata. Next base: position 2,352,092 of record QANY01008651.1, read on the forward strand.
TAGTTGTAGTTCTCTAGCATCATAAAAGCTTAAACATCTTCTGAAAGAAATTTAATGAAAACTAATTATTATTTTTTTTGTAAGAATTTAATTGTGTTTCTTTTTTTACACTGAGAACTTAGTTAATTTATAGAAACTAAATAATAACACAGAAAATATAGAAAAATTTGAAAGAACGGACACAAAAAGGACATCAATGGTCATTCTTAAAGATAAGAAGCCCTAAATGGGAAACGAAAAAGCCCAAATTAAGAGGGACAAGTTGTTGCCATTTGGAAGGTCCATGTGTTCTTGAGGGAGACGAATGAGTGAAGCAACTCGGGTTTGCTTAAGTCCTGTAAATTTTCTAGATTGTTAGTACTTTTTTATTCTTGTAATAATCTTGGTATAAACTCAATACAATAGTAGCTCAAAGTGGACGTAGATCACATTGATCGAACCACTATAAACCTTATCTTCTTCGGTTTTGAATTCTGTCACTTCCATGGCGTGTTTTCGAATGCTTATAGACAGTATAGGTTTAAACTGATGGTGAATACGAGACTGCTATTTCATGACAAATTGGTAACAGAGCATCTAGGTTAAGCTCAAGACATTAGGTTGTTTTCTATAGCATTCTGAATTTCTTAAAATAAGTGGAATTAAACCTAGTCAGTAATGTCTACAAGGTTTGAAATAGAAAAGTTTAATGGTAGGGGAGATTTTGGTATTTAAAGGAAGAAGATGACGACCATTTTGGTATAACAGGAACGTGCTAAGGCACTTGGAGGGGAAAAGAATTGCCTGCTACTTTCTCAGCTAAAGAAAAGCAAGAGGTGATGAAGACTGCTTATAGCACGGTCATTCTTAATCTCGCAAACAATGTTCTTCGACAGGTTAATGATGAAGACACTGCTACTAAGGACTGGATCAAATTAGAATCTCTCTACATGACAAAGTCTCTATGTAAGATCAATCTTAAGGAACAATTGTTTGGATTTAATATGGATCGATCTAGGTCACTAGAGGATGGTCTAGATTAGTTTGCTAAACTGAATATTGAGTTATCAAATTCTGATTCAAAGGAAGCTCTAATAGTGAGAGGGAGGTTTGAGAAGAGAAAAAAGGGCAGAAGGGCAAGTGCACATCAAAATCCAAGTCCAAGGCTAGAGGCAAGAAGTGTTTTGCTTCTCACAAAGAGGGTCACTTTAAACGTGACTGCCCTAAAAGAAAGAATAAAAGGTCCTAAAGAACCATGATGATGGAGATGTTGATATCGCTTTTGATGGCTATGAATGTGCAAATGTACTTGCTATGTGAACTAAAGAGTTCAGTGATGAATGGATCATGGACTCAAGATGCACCTATCACATGTGCCGTAAGAAAGAACTCTTCACCACACTTAAGCATGTAGATGGATGAAGAGTTATAATGGGCAACATTGTGTCATGCAAGGTGACTGTTATAGGCTCTGTTTCTTTTAGGATGTTTTATGGCCAAATCAGAGTATTGAGTGAAGTTAGACTAGTTCCTAAATTAAAAAGAAACTTGATATCTCTAAGCACACTTGATGAGGCTAGATATAGCTTTAAGGGTGAATCAAGGATACTCAAGGTCTCAAAGGGCATCGTGAGAGTCATGTAGGGAGTTAAGCACAATGGTTTGTACAACCTTGTGGGAAGCACAATCACTGGTTCAACTATATTGGAGAACAAGCAACTCATGATAAAACTAGTTTGTGGCATTTGAGGCTGGGCCACGTCAGTGATAGAGGGCTCAAAGAATTATGCAAACAGGGACTCCTATGAGGTGATTGTTGGAATGCGCAGTGACACGCGGCAGAAGGCGTGGTGGTGTTTTAAAAAAAATTATAAAATGATAAATGATGGCATCATCGCAGATCCAAAAAATAAAACAAATTCAATTGAAAAATATTATTTCGGATCGGATCCATTATATATCTATACATTATATTTTAGACATACACATATATGAATTATACCACTTATAGTCTATCAAGCATCCTTGCAAACAACGAACTTGTAATCTCACGAACAACGGCCTACGAGATCAACACCAAGATCTTCCAAGTCAATCCTCAAACACACTAGAACCTGTGTGGGCACGGAAAATAAATCAAATACATTTTTCTGTCTCTAGATGTACTCAACACATGAGAGCTAGAGATTTGGGAGAAGGACTATTGTGAGACAAAATTTTGATAAGATTAAGAAAACTCATAGAGCTTTTTGATTAACCATTAATCACACGATTACACACTGATTACAGTTGCAGCACTGAGATCAATAGAATAATATCAATATATATTTTAGGCCAATGCTTTTAAGATTTTTTAGGTATTTACACAAATTTATAAATTTATAAATATGTCATTGTAGTGAGACCCACTGCAATTGAACAACACTACAGTGCCACACTACACTGCAGTGTGTCGTGAAGAGTCATAGTGCCTCACGACAATGATGACTCATGTAAGAGGCACTACAGTGTGCCACGTGGTAATTTTTTAAATTTATTATTTATTTTAATCAGATAAATATTTAGATATCATTTAATTGAAAATTAATTTATCTGATCTCCCAATCAATTATCTTATCAGTCAATTAACATATTAGATAAATCAAATCATTATCTCATGATGATTTAATATTATTTTATTTCATAAATCAAATATTCTGTTTTACTTATCGATCAACACAAAATTATCGAAAAAATTATTTAATTGTAATTTTCAAAAATTATATTAAATAATTTAATTAACTAATTACATATAATTATCTCATAATTATATATTTACCGCAAAAATTTAATTTCTATCGCAAGTTAGTCATTTTCTCATCTCCTGAAATATTCACACTCTAGACTGTAGAGTTCTGAGGTCGCATGGAGACCATGCACCCATAATTCTAAACTTCAATAAATCAGATTATTAATTAAATTTTTTAATTAAATAATCTTATTTATTAATTTTATTATTACTCCATTATAAATATGAACGTGCACTCTTAGTAATTACATAATATATTAACAGAGTATTCTCGTGTAGTCCATTGATAGAATCACTTCATATAGTTTTGCCCTCCAATTATTGGTTCATAGATTAGAGCTGATCAAAATTATTGTTTTACCCTTCAAATTACTTATTGATCCTTAAGTACCATTAATTCACTAGTGAATAGTTAATTTATAATCGTATTATAAATTTAATCTAAATAATCATTCATTTTCAGAATTAACACTTAAGAGAACCAATACGCGATCCGTTAGAAAAACTTGAATTCTAAATCTTGTAAGATCATGTTCCCAGCCATCCCTGCCACAAAATCTCCAAAACAAAAGTCACTAACATGTTTTACAAACAAACATTAACGAGTGAATTAAAAGATCTAGTAGTAGGAGTTCGTGACTATTAAAGATTCAGATTGATCTACATATGATCATCAGTTTTGATGTGTAATAAATATTTATGACAAACGGTAAGTTAATAAAGATATTAATCCACATCGGTCATGGCCTATATGATCTAATTATATAAAGTATATTCACTAAGATGTCTATCCACATCACTGATCAAGATCTAGATCACATGCATTCATAATACTTAGTGAACCGTACTAGCAACCATTCATTAAAGATTTCATACTTTTATATGTTGCGGACTATTTTATTCATTATCTATGATCTTAATCATCTCGTACTTGTACAAGATCATAGTCTCATTAATGAATAAGGAATTTCAGATATTTATATATAAATTATTCAACAATAATTCAAAAGAACAATTGTAAGAAAAAAGTAATTTCATATTAAAAATGTCTAAACACATGTTTTTAGGGCACTATGCCCAACAATCTTCCACTTACCATAAAAAAATATGGCATCTCTCGCAACCACATATTGCGCACATGACCCACAAATGACTTCGCAAGAAGTGTCTTAGTAAAAAAGATTAGCCATGTTCTGATTTGACGCTATCATCATAACAGTCACATTCTCTCGATGCACGATCTCTCTTACAAGCTGATATTTCCTCTCAATGTTCTTGCCCTTCTTGTGACTCATTGGTTCTTTGAAATTAGCTATATAGAACTTTCTAAGCCATACCGCTTCTCTCGCAGCTTGACAAGCGACTATATATTTGATTTTTATAGTGGAATATGTAATACTAGATTGTTTAATACTTCTCCAGACTACAGTTCATCAACCTAGTGTGAATATTGATCCAGACACCGACTTTCGACTGTCTTTATCTGATTGAAAATCAGAATCAGTATATTCAGTAGGGTTCAGGTCTCCACCTGAATAAACAAACATATGATTTCTCGATCTCCGAAGATACTTGAGAATGTGATTTACTGCAATCCAATGTTCTAAACCAGGATTTGATTGATAATGACTGACAATTCCAACTAGATTACAGATGTTTAGTCTCGTACACAATATTGTATACATGAGACTACCAACAGCTGTAGCATAAAGAATCTTTCTCATATCATCTTCCTCCTGAGGTCTCTTAGGACACTACTCCTTAAAAAGGATAATTCCATGTCTGGTCGGTACTTAACATTTCTTGAAATTTTTCATAGAGAATATCTACAGCACCTTATCAATATAAGATGTTTGACAAAGTGTCAAAAGCTTGTTCTTTCTATCCTATCAGATTTAGATGCCTAGAACATACATATCATCTCCTAAATCTTTCATTTGAAATTTCTCAGCTAACCACTTCTTTACTTTTAAAAAAAGTTTCTACATTATTCCCAATGAGTAGAATATCATCAACATAAAGAACTAAAAAAAAAACCATTATCTTATCTTTGATGTATTTATAAACACAAGTTTCGTCAAGATTTTGATCGAAGCCATATGATTTAATAATTTTGTCAGAGGTAAGATTCAAAAATCTAGATGCTTGCTTCAATCTATATATAGGTTTAAGTAACTTGTATATTTTTTTATCTTGCCCCTTTTTCACGAACCTTTCTAGTTGCATCATATAGATGTTATTTTCAACAGAGTCATTCAGAAAAGCTGTCTTGACATCCATTTGTCATATTTCATAGTCTTAACTAGCGGCTACGGATAAAAAGATGTGAATGGATTTTAGCATAGTAATGAGCGAGAATGTCTCTTCATAATCGATTCCTTCCCTTTATGTATAGCCTTTGGCTACCAGGCGTGCCTTGAAAGTCTCTACTTTTCTATTTGCACCTCTTTTCTTCTTGAAGATCCATTTACATCTAATGTGCCTGTCATCTTCAGGTGGATCTATAAGTTCCCAGACAGAATTGGAAGACATCGATTCCATTTCTTGGTTCATGGCATCTTGGAATTTCTCATTTTCAGGATCTTCCATCTCCTCTTTAAAGGTTAATGGATCGTCCTTAAAAGTTTCAGACACTAGGACATGTGCCTCTAGTTTATAACGAATAGGTTGTCTTACAACCTTCCTATTACGACATTGCACTGAGGTTTCCTGAATAGAAACAATGGTTTCTATGATTTGTTGTTTATCAATTAATGATGAAGTTGGTCTGATATCATCTGATGCTAATTCTTCGAGAACTACTTTGCTTTGAGGTTTGTAGTTTTTCATATGGTCGTGTTCAAGGTAAATGGCACTTGTCGATACAAACACATTTTGATCCTGTGACTATAAAAGTTCCCACATATTGTTTTAAGAGCATAGCCAACAAATATACATACTTCAGACCTTGAGTCTAACTTTCCAGTCTTGGGTCTAAGAACGTGAGCTGGACACCTCCATATACGAAAATGACTCAAACTAGGTTTGAAGTCATTCCATAACCCTAAAGTCTCCTTGCTTATATACTTAGAAGGTACTACATTCAAAATGTAGGTGGAAGTTTGAAGTGCATATCCCCAGAATGTGAGTGGTAGTGATGAGTAGCTTAACATCGACATAACCATATCCAATAGTGTTCGGTTTCTCCTTTCTGAACACTATTTTGTTGTGGCTTTTCAGGTGTTGTGAGTTGAGATAGAATGACATACGCTAGCAGGTAATCCTTGAATTCTAAATCCAAGTATTCACTACCTCGATCGGATCGAAGTGTTTTCAAATATTTACCTAATTTCTTTTTAACTTCGACTTTGAAATCTTTAAAAACTTTCCATACTAATCGTCAATAGATGTGATGAAATACTCATACCCACCTCTTACTCATACTTACCTCTAACTTATACATTGATCGGTCTATATACATCTCTATGTACTAGCTCAAATGGTTCTTTGACTCTTTGGCCCTTTCCAGAGAAAGATCTTTTGGTCATTTTACCCTCTAAACAATATTCATAAACTGGAAGAGTCTCAACTTTTAGTTCTCTCAAAGTATCATGCTTTTTTAACCGGTTTAATCTATCCAGATTAATATGTCTCAACCTAAGATGCCATAGATACATGTCATCATCATTAGGAACTCTTTGTCATTGGTTACTTTTAGGGTTCTCTAATTTAAATAATTCTGAATTATTTAACGCACGTTCAGTCGGTTTAAGCATATACAGTCCGTTTGAAACTTTTACATAACAAATATTGAATCCATTCTTCTAAAGTGATTATTAATAAAAGAAATATCAAATAATTGTTCATGCAGTAATGATAAAGAAAACAAATTTCTTGAAAAACTAGGAATAAAATAAATATTGTTCAAAACAAGAAAATTATTTCCAAAGCTTAAACGGATTGTCCCCAATGATTTTGCTGACACGAGTGCACCACTGCTAACTCTCATTATCACCTCGCCATCAGCCAGCTCCCTTGAAGAATCAAGCATCTGTAAAGAAGAATATACATGGTTAGTGGCTCCTGAATCTAATATCCAGGATAATAAATCATATTCCACTAAACAAGCTTTAAGTACAAGTAAATCATATTTACCTTTATTTTTTTTTATCCCGGAGAGATACTTGCTACAGTTTCTCTTCCGGTGACCTTCATCTCCATAGGGGAAACACTTTCCCTTGGGTTTGATGTCGCCTTTGTTCTTCTTGGCCTTGGATGACTTTTTGAATTTCTTTCCTCTTTTGTTCTTATTCTTGTCCTAAGCATTGTTCTTCTTCCTTTTATTATTCTTAACAACATTGGAAGAAGACTTTTACTTAGCAACATTAGTTTCACCCTCTTTGATCATACTATTGTTGAGTGACTCAAAAGTGTACAACTCATTCAACAATTGGGTCATGTTGGATTTTAACTTGTTTATAACATAGTTAATGGTTGACGCAGAAAAAGCAGGTGTAAGCGACTTAAGAATAACAAAAGGAAGAAGAACATTGATCGGTCTACATACATCTCTATGTACTAACTCAAATGGTTCTTTGGCTCTTTGGCCCTTTCTAGAAAAAGATCTTTTGGTCATTTTACTCTCTAAACAATATTCATAAACTGGAAGAGTCCCAACTTTTAGTTCTCTCAAAGTATCATGCTTTTTTAACCCGTTTAATCTATCCAGATTAATATGTCTCAACCTAATATGTCATAGATACATGTCATCATCATTAGAAACTCTTTGTCATTTGTTACTTTTAGGGTTCTCTAATTTAAACAATTCTGAATTATTTAACGCACGTTCAGTCGGTTTAGGCATATACAGTCCGTTTGAAACTTTTACATGACAAATATTGAATCCATTCTTCCAAAATGATTATTACTAATCCACAATAAGACAACCTAATAATTAATGTTTCGCCTTAGGGGCGGTCAAATTAATTCTAAACTGTCTATGAGACATTCTAATCCTTATAAATTTAAACTCAAAATATCTCATATTTTCTCTTTTAACAATAATGTATCACTAATTTGGTCGAGTCACAATTATCCACTCAAAACTTAATTGTGACTTTGTGAGTGTAACTCATTACTTCAGATTCCATGACTTGATTTAGAATATGTCGGCCAAGTTTAAATTACATCACTTAGTCCTATCTTTTTAAGAAGTTCAACTTTGATATTGATACAATTTGAAACCTTCTTTAAGGGGATGAAAACAAAGCCAACACGAGCCCATCTCTGTATCTCACGATGTTGTACTAATAATGGAGACCATAGATTACATTGACATGTCAACTTTCTTCCACTCACTATTTCATAATTAATGTGATCTATTTAACTAATCAATTAATTTCAAATCAATTACTAGTTAAAATACCCTATGAATGTAAAATTAATTATTAATCCAATCTAATTGGTTTAAGTTCATTTAACTTTCTAAAGAGCCTAAGTCAAAATTAGGTGAACTTAGAAAAACTAATTAATTATATTCATCAAACTTTAATAAAACTCTTTTAATAAAGTTGGTTATCCTAAAGGTTATTAAGGCTTTTAGAGTGCTGTGATTCCCAAGTGTAACTAATTAAAACATAACAGTTTACATGCAATTGATTTCTCAAAATAATTCATATAGACATATTAGGAGAGTCTTAATCAATCCTGTTTCTAATGATGATATGCATGATTAAATAAAACTGTGCGGAATTTCATGTATAGCGTGTGATCGATTAATGTATGATCATGTTATCAATCAAATCAATAACTTTTATTTAAATAAATACAATGAATGAATGAATGATGAATTGAGTGACTATTTAGTATTTCTAAATTACAACCTTTGAAAAGTAAAAATAATTACAAAGAGGACTTTAAGAATATATGTTTTCAAAATAGCTCATTCTCCACCGGAGGTCCATCTTCATAATTTTTAAGCTTTAATCAAAACTCTTTTAGTTAAGATAAACTATTTTTCTTAATTAAATAATCTCATTAATTATCTTTTAAAATTAATTGAATATGATTAGTCAAAAAATATTTTGATGACTCATCAATCTTGGGTCAAATCCAATCAATTAATTAATTTTAATTTTCAAAAAATTAAAATGGATAACTATTCTTTTAAAATTTCAAAAATTCAAAATTCAAAATTTAAAAGATAAAGGATAGGATTAGAGTTTTAGCAAAGCATAGCAGGAATAGGACAACATGGTATTAGGGATCTGCGAAACATAACATGGCAACCACTTTTGTACGCGAGAACACGAAGAATGCACGAGAAAAATGATGAGAAGAAAAGAGAAATAGGAATTAAGAATTACGGTACCAGCATCGGAAAAGTGGTTGCCAGCACTGGCGACGCCAGCTTTCCAGCGGTGGAATCACTGCCAAAAATACAAAACATAAAATACATATGCCCCAATTGGCTTAAAAGAACAATAAAGAACAAAGTCTAACTCAAACGTCACCATACAATTAATGATTCATCATCATGCATGCATTCAAAAAACATAACCATCAATTGATTCATACATATCAACATATATAATGAATAATGCAAGAAACCCACACAATTTAATGTATACATATATAAAGACCGTCTAATACCAATTTTTGGAATACGTGGCGACGCGCGGCGGAAGGCGTGGTGGTGTTTTAAAATAAAAAATTTATAAAACGACAAACCATTGCAACGTCGCAGATCCCAAAGATGAAAACTTTTAAATTGAAAAACACTTTTTCAGATTGGATCCATTATATATCTATACATTAAATCTAAGACATACATATATATGAATTATACTTCTTGTAGTCTATCAAACGTCCTTGCAAACAATGAACTTGTAATCTCACGAACAACAAACTGGAGATACACACCAAGATCTTCCAAGTCAATCCTCAAACACACTAGGACGTGTGTGAGCATGTAAAATAAATCAAAGATATTTTTTGTCTCTAAATGTACTCAACATATGAGATATAGAGATTTTGGAGGCTATTGTATGACAAAACTCTGATAAAATTACGAAAACTCACAAAACTTTTTAATTAACTTTTAATCACACAATTGCATAATGATTGCAGTTACAGCAACGAGGCTGATGGAATAATATCAATATATATCTTCTAGGTCAAGGCTCATCAATTTTTTTAGGAATTTACATAAATTAATAAATCAATTACAAATGTGTCATTGCAGTAGGACCCACTGCAATTGAGCGACACTACAGTGCCACACGGCACTATAGACTGTGTCGTGGAGAGCCACAGTGCCTCATGGCACTGATGACTCGCGACACTGATGACTCATGGCACGACTATAGTGTCGTGAGGCACTATAGTATTTCACGCGTCCACTGTAGTGCCACGTGACACTACAATAATCCATGTCAATCTCTAATTCAAAATAAATGATTGACATATGACAGTCCAATATGCCACATGACGATTTTCTAAATTTATTATTTATTTTAATCAGATAAATATCTAGCTATCAGTTAATTTAAAATTAATTTATCAAATCTCCCAATCAATTATCTTATCTGTTAATTAACATATTAGATAAACCAAATCAAATCATTATCTCATAACGATTTAATATTATTTAATTTCATAAATCAAATATTCTGCTCATTTATTGATCAACACAAATGTAATTTGATAAAGTTATTGAATTATAATTTCCAAAAATTACATTAAATAATTTAATTAATTAATTACATATAATTATCTTATAATTATATATTGACCATAGAAATTTAATTCATATCGCAAGTTAGTCATTTTCACATGTCCTGACATATTCACACCTTCGACTATGTAGTACAGAGATGACTTGGAGATCATGTACCCATAATTCTAAGCTTCAATAAATCAGATTATTAATTAAACTCTTTGATTAAATAATATTATTTATTAATTACATTGTTACTCCACTATAAATATGGAATTGCACTCTTAGCAATTACAGAATATATTTATAAAGTATTCTCGTGTAGTCCATTGATATAATCACTTCATATAATCCTACCCTCCAATTATTGGTTCGTAAATTAGAGCTGGTCAAAATTATCATTTTACCCTTCTAATTACCTCTTGATCCTTAAATATCATTAATTTACTAGTAAATGGTCGTTTATAATCGTATTATAAATTTGAGCTCAGTAACCATTCAGTTCCAGAATTAACACTTATGGAAACCAATATACGATCCATTAGGAAAACTTGGATTCCAAATCTTGTAAGTTCATATTTCCAACTATCATGTCACTGAATCACCAAAATAAAAGTCACTAACCTGTTTTACAAATAAACATTAATGAGTGAATCAAAAGATCACGTAGACATGCATAGGAGTTCATGACTACTTAGGATTCAGACTGATCTACATATGACCACCAGTTTTGATGTGTATTAAATGTTATGATAAACGGTAAGTTAATAAAGATATTAATCCACATCAATCATGTCCTATATACTCTAATTATATATAGTACATTCACTAAGATGTCTATCAACATCAATGATCTGAATCTAGATCACATGCATTCATAATGATTAGTGAACCGTACTAGTAACCACTCATTAAAGATTTCATATTTTAATATGTTGCGGACTATTTTATTCATTATCAATGATATTAATCCTCTCGTACTTATACAAGATCATATCTCATTAATGAATATGAAATTTTCAAATATTTATATATAATTCAATAATAATTCAAAAAACAATTATAAGAAAAATATAACTTCATTAATTTCATATTAAAAATGTCTAAACACATGCTTTGATGGCACAATGTCCAACACTGATAACATAGGGAATCTGAAATTTTGTGAACATTGCATAATTGGCAAGCAATCAAGGTTGAAGTTCAGCACTGATATTCGCACTTCAAAGGGAACACTTGATTGTGTTCACTCTGATGTGTGGGGGCCTGCGAGAGTCCCTTCTCATGTAGGTAACATATATTTCATAACCATTATTGATGACTACTCAAGAAAAGTCTGGCTGTATTTAATGAAAAACAAGAATGTGGCATTAGTCAAATTCAAAAAATGGAAGCTTATGGTTGAAAAGCAATCGGGAAGAAAGGTAAAGAAGCTCAAAACAGATAATGGACTTGAATACGTCAATGAGGATTTCAACTCTTTCTGCAAACAAAAAGGAATCCAAAGGCATAAAATAGTTGTTTCCACTCCATAATAGAATGGATTGGCTGAAAGAATGAATAGAACACTGCTAGAAAGGGTGAGATGCGTACTTTCTAATGCAAAGCTGCCTATGCAATTCTAGGGTGAGGCTATAATAACAGCCTTTAACCTAATTAACAAGTGTCCATCTACTACCATAGAGCTTAAAACTCCTGAAGAAAAGAAGAAAGGCACACCAGCTTCATACGAACACCTTATGTTTGGGTGCACTACCTATGCTCATTTAAGTAGTGCAAAGCTAGAACCAAGAGCCATTAAGTGTATTTTTCTGCGATATCCAGAAAGTACTAAAGGCTATAGGCTATGGTATAGAGGAGATGACTATTCTAAGACCATTATCAGCAAAGACGTGACATTAAAGAGGATGACCTCCCAGGAATACAACCAGTGGCTCAAGTTTAGGAAATTGGTCAAGAAATGGAGAAATTTCAGTTTGAGGTGGAGCCAACACATGGTTCAGAACCTGTCCCAGCTAATACTCAAACAGAAGATGATGAAAACCAAACTGAACACCAGATTGAAGAGCATGATGACCTACAAGACTACCTTTTGGCCAGAGATAGTCAAAAAAGGCAGTCTAAAGCACCTAAGAGATCTGGTGACATGGGCTCTGAATATATCAATGTAGGAATGTGAATGAACTACCACCAAGCTATGAGGAGTGAAGACTCACCAAGGTGGAAAAGTGCAATGGAAGAGGAGATGGACTCTCTGTACAAGAATCACACTTGAATACTTGTAAGGAAACCAGAGAATCAAAATATGGTTAGGTGTAAATGAATTTATAAGAAAAAATAAAATACAACTGAAACTAAGATCAAGTATAAGATAAGATTAGTTGCTAAGGGCTTCACTCAGAGCGAAGGGGTTGAATGCAATGAGGTATTCTCATATGTTGTAAGACACACCTCATAACAATGTCTTTATTTGCATCTTTTTGAAATAGATGGATGTCAAAACAACTTTTCTTCATGGGGAGCTTTAAAGACAATATATATAATCCTACATGATGGTTTCAAGGTACCAGGTAAGGAAACGCATGTAACTTTTCTTCATGGGGAGCTTGAAGAGACGATATATATGAGCCAACCTGATAGTTTCAAGGTACCAGGTAAGGAGGAACATGTATGTTTACTTGAGTGCAATAAGTTGTCTAGATTGATAGCACTTTTTGATTCTGGTAATCTAACTGTAATGAAAGAACGTTATAATCTTAGCATAAACTCAATATAACAATAACTCAAAGTGGACGTTCGATCACATTGGTCGAACCATTATAAACCTTGTCTTCTTCGATTCTGAATTCTGTCACTTCCATTGCGTGTTTTCAAATGCTTATAGACAGAATAGATTTAAACCGATAGTAAATACGAGACTACTATTTCACAACAATATATCTAACAAAGGATTCAACAGACATTTCATTCATGAGAGCAAAACTGAAAGAACAAAATATTAACTTTCTCCCTATTTTTAATAAAGAATTAACAAATGATCAGAGATCCGTATATCGTAACCTCTTAGAAGGGCAAGATAAGGAGATATACAAGTATAAGACGAGACGATTCGAGCAGAAACTACCAGACTAGACACTAAATATATAGCCATCCATATAGTACCCGGTCTTCGAACGTAATACTGCTCGGAACCCACTTGGTTTGTTATATTGTGAGTGACCTCAAAACACATTCGTTGTTCGACTCCATCGTATACGTAGTAGTATATCAGAGTTTTTTCTTTTTCATCTTTTCGTAGTTATTATGTAATATGTTTATAGAGAACTAGACTTCCTCCATATTACCAGTGCTTTTAGAAACTCCATCACCTGCTTATTTCATCCAAACAATGGCAGGTTTAAGTAAATCTGCAAACGGAAATTAGGTTAAAACAATTATTTCGCATACAGAAGAATATGGATATATACCTCTGACGGGTCTCGGAGAGAGTAGAATGCATTGCTTTCCTTAGGAAAGGATGATACTAAAATGCCGTAACCACGGCTTCCCTCTCGTAAAACCTGTTCAATACACATTCAACGGATTATTTACCATCTTTGAATCTCACACGGTAAATATTAAAGAGTATATAGAATAGTAAATTTAAAAATAACCTTAAAGGCATCTTCATCTGTCCGATCATCTCCGACGTATATTGGGAGCACATCATCGGATTCACTAAGCCCTACAACAATAGTTAAAATGTTAAAAATGATATCACAGAAAACGAACGATTACTCGAATGTGAAGAAGAAAAAATCTACTTTAAGTTACTCACCGAGAGACTCGAGTAAGAATGTTACAGCCTTTCCCTTATCCCAGTTGATCACAGGTCTTACTTCTAAAACCTAGATATGGTAAACAAGATACTAGTTAGCTGACTATAAAAATTACAAGCGATAAAAATGTCGCTTTGATTAAATCCCTCAGAATTACCTTCCGCCCGTGAGTCAATCGCAGACGTGGATAGAGCTTCAAAACACCGTGCACGCATTGTGCAACGAATGTCCAGTTCTGGGATGAAAAAGAATAACCAATCAGATTCCAACCGAAATGGGTTCATAAAACTACCCAGGAAACATAACTAGTGGCGTAAGAAATAATCAATATGTTCTGGAGAAGAAGAGTGCTAGTTACCTTCTCATCTACATTTCGGTAATGTACAGATACACAGAACTTGTTGTTCTCAACCGTCACTCCAACGATTTCCTTTGTGATTTCTACAAGTGATCTATACACCTCATCAATCATAGGTAAAAATTCACTAGCAGGCTGGAACAGATTAACTTCCTTCCCCTGAAAAAATTAAATAAAAGGGTTAAGTCGAGAAATGATTTTAAAATAAAGAAAAAGTAGTAGACCCGAGATATATATGGTTCCTAACCTGATTGTCAGTCGACCTAATACAATTGGGATGATTTTCTGATGTACATTTTCTATCAGGTCCCATAATGTCCATCCCATGACTACCCGCATAATACAGTTCCGTTAGTCCTACAAACTCGTAAACCTGAATATATAAATAAGAAACAAACACGGGATTCAATTTATAGAAAAGAATAAAAAACTAAACCGAGATAATTTGAAATTTGGCAACCAACCGAACCTTGTCACGACTTCGTCCACTTATTATAGCCGTAGGGAAATATTTTGCAACTTCTTTTACAGCAGCACGCATCTGAATATATCAATGGTTTTTTAGTGATTCTGGTAAAAAGAAAGAAATATATACCTCTAGCAATTATGTTTGGAATTTAAGGGGAATAAAGGGAATCCTTACAGCATTAGACATGAAGGCACGGTCAGGATTATCAACGATTGGTGAAAGAGTCCCATCATAGTCCAGAAACAATGCTATTCTCTTTCCCTTTGCATGATTTACAATTTGTTCAAAAGATGCCAGGGCAGATGGATACTTCACCTGAAATTTATGATGGTAGGATTATATGCATATTCATTTTGGGACTAAAACAATTAACTAGCCAAAAGGAACGAGTAATACCATCCAGGAACGGTACAAAACGTCAGCATTAAACGTGGGAAACTCATCACTATCATCCTTTGTTATCCTCTTAGGAGGAGGAGAAGAAGCTTTCATGGAATCCAGCCAACTGTTAGAGCGGATATCGTCAAGGAAACCTGTCTTCTTCCTCGGGATTAGAAGAAGGCCAGGAGAAAAAGGACCTCCAGGAGAAGCGTAAGGCAACATATTTGCATGAACAACTAGCCTCGACTTGCTCATTGGTGTAGGCTCAGTGAGTACAGGAGCAGAATGAGTTGATTTAAGATCCATCGGATCCAGATTTGAAGGTCAAGCAAAAATGTAGGAACTATGTGTTAAGTTTTAACTGTTTAGATGCAGGTGCCTTTGGTAACCTCTTTATCCAACCCTTTTGTCAATAAAAAACCACCTCTTTAATGTTTTCTTGTCACTACTAGTAGGCAACCACTCCATCAAGCCCCGTGATCCTGAAAACTATTGACAGCGAAAACTAGTTAGTTTAGTAGCAATAGATGTGATCTTCAACGAGTAAAAAAACATGTGTGAATCTAAACTCTTTTTTGTTTTTTTTCTCCTTATAGGTACCTTGTCATCTCTCTGAAAACTTGTAAATGGGGAAACGGCCTATCTGCAATATCATATGAAAGAGATAAGTCGTTGAATTTTAAAACTCTAGAATGACATTGCAACAATATACGGCTCGGAAGTTCAATCATAGAAATGAAGAATATATTCAAATTGATGTCTCTCACCCACAAGTCGTTAATCTAAATACTCCCATTATTCATTGCTGCAAATTCTAAATATTTTAAACTATCTGGTAGTGTATAATAAAACTAATAAGGATATCACAGAACACGAAAAACAACAGTGATGTGTATGGGAACTAAATTTTCTAAACAAAGAAACTCAAGATAACATCTGCATATCCAGGAACAACAACCTATTCTTCTTGTTCAAATGCTCATGGCACTTCTGGTCCTTCTTTTCTTCCTCTTAGTTGTCTATTACCTTAGCCTATTATGTCTTAAAAGAAAGATAGCTAAGAGTATGCGTCGGAACGGGTAAACGCTACTATGGATTTGATTGATTGAGTCTTGGTATGGTAACGTACGTATAAAGTGATCGCTGTCGCAGAATATTGAATCATAGGAGAAGTATTTTCAAAGCTTTTTATTACAATTGTTATGTTATTATGTTGATGTTTTTGTTTGAGCCTACATTATGAGATGAATTCTCATACTGCCCAACATCGAAACATACATATATCTACACGGTACATAAAAGTTGTCAACGTCACCTTTTTTGGTTTATGATCGAAATAGCTTATTTTTTGGGGATTATAAGTCGTATTCCAAGGCTATTAAGTCAATCATCCCAGATTTTTATTTGGACACTTCCTAAATAGAATTATTTTAGAATTAGTATGTAAAAATAAACGTACTACGAATAAAAGAAGTTATCATTCAGTCTTCTCCCCAATGACGTTGATTCGTTAGCAAGAACGAAAAAAGGAGAAGAGAAGACGATAAAATAATACATCGCTTTCTTCTTTTCTTTTCTTTTCTTTCTATCAAAGAAGTTTTTTCTCTATCAATCCATGGGTTGGAAATCATGTAACAAAAATTGTATAATCCAAGGCAGAAATTCATAATGAGAGAAACTCAGCCCATTCTTATTTTTCACCAAGTTTGCAAACCGAATAAACTAATATACCTCATGGCTAGTATTTAAGTTTTACAGAGTTCATGAACATCAGAGAAATAGAAACAATGTTCAGTCTAAACTAGCCCACGGAGCAGATAACTGGTATCAGTGTATGATGAAAGACTCCTCTAAGCCCTACCACACACTCAGATAACAATACCAACGACAGCCTCACGTTATCAGTAACATAGAAGCAAATGAGTCACCAAACAAATGGACTGGAGTAGACATAAAGATGTATCCATATTCATGATTAAGATAGATTCCCCAATGATATGTATAGAGAAAACTAGATTTTTATATTTCTCTGGTTGCCATTGTCACCAGTAAAAATCACTGTTTATCCCAATATCAAGTTTAAATACAGTTTGTAATCATGTGAATTGTACATAATATCAAGTGGATACGGAGATTATTCAAGGTAAGGATTCCACAATGAACAAACTTGACTTTTCATTTTTTCTGGCTTAGAATAGCTTGGACAAAGATCTGAATATACATTAAACCCCCCTATGTATTTTCCCCAAACAGTGGCTCATAAAACGTCAAAAAAAATATCACATCAGCTTAATCAGGTACAGCTCAAAGGCAGACCAACCAATCAGAGTCAGAGTCGACAATTTTACATTCCCGGCGGAAAACAACTGGAAAAAAAACTGTACAAACTACTATCCAGTAATAAAGCTAGTAGACAAGGGAGAAAAAAGAAATCAGAGATTCACAGGGGAAAAAGAGAAGAATCCCAAGAAGTTTCATGTTTCCCACATACAGTTTCATTACAAGAATATTCAAGAGAATGAACTTCAAAAAAAATAAACAAATTTTTTGGGTGAATGAAAATCTGAAATCCTGAAGAAGAGAAATTCAAGCTCAAGCTCAAGCTCGTACCCGTTACCCATTCCCACCGAACACAACTTGCAACAAAGACAGAAAGCAGCACGAAACTTTTAACGTTGGCGAAACAGCATTACAAAGTATTGTAAAATCCTTGTAGAAAACAGAAACAATAAAAGAAAATAACATACCAAATATACGAGGTCTAAATTCCAAAAACCCGATCAAGAACCCAGAACGCAGAGTAGTCGTCCAAATGCAGGTGCACCTTAAATTCAAAGAACATCAAAGCCAAATTAACATCAAGCAGCTTCCCCCATTAATCAAACAGCAAAATAAACGAAACATTAAACCCCAGATAGAGAAAACAGAAGACAAAAGTCAAAATAACCCCAAAACCTCTAAGTTTTCTCGGGAACCAAACAAACAACGAACGGGAAAAAAGCAAGATGTTTATAGAAAAGAAGACAGACAGAGAGAGAGAGAGAGAGAGAGAGAGAGAGAGAGAGAGAGAGAGACCTGAAGAAGAACAGCAAAGAAAGCTTAAGAATGCAAGAAAAACCACCAAAAAGGGTATTGCAGGAGGAGAGCGAGAATCAGCGCCCAAGAAAATCGGATACCAAAATAGAAGAGAGAGAAGAAAGACGATGAAACTAGGCTTTGGTTTATTTATAGAATTTTTCAGTTTCGAGATGGTCGAAACGTGGTTGTTGAAAACGGGAACACCAAACAGAACAAAGACCAACTACACACACCTCGCGTGTTAATCACTGACGAATTAAAAATTTGGTGTACTGTACTGTGTGATAAAGCAAGTGGAGTAAATTTTGGCGTTAGATTTCGTTCTTAATAAATTTCAGTTAACTGAAAACCTTAACTATATGGGCGTTAATTCTTTTTTCACAAATGGCGTTTAACTTTAGTTCCAAATTTAGTAACACAATAAAAAAATTATTTTCATATTATTTTTATCACATTTAGAAGAATATGATTTTAACTCATGGTCTCTAAATTATGAGTATTAGAATTTAATCAACTACATTAATTTAATTTATTTATTTTTTATTTATCATGTTAGAAGAAAATATGATGCTGATATATAAATTATCAAACTATAAAATGTTTGTACTTTATTCTCCTTTGTTCATGAATAAAAAATTGGATCAAATTCAAGTTTACTTTTAGAGTAATTCTTTATTGGAAAAGTTACTAAATAAGTTTTAATCAACTAATGGATATATAATTATTAATATATTAATTTAATGAATTATATTAATAGGTGTTCAAACATTAATTTATAAGAAAATTTCATTTAATCAATTAAAATTCCTCAATGATTTCATAATTTGCGCTTATGGAAATGTTAAATCTACTTTATTATACTATTAACAAAATCAATTTTATTATTCATTTATCGTATTTAAGCATTTCAAATTTTATTTTTAAAATTTAGGTAATTCAATTATAAATGACAGAGATCTTAGATTGATCAAGTAACTCAGATCAAATTTTAATATAAATAATCGACTTAAAAATTTATAATTTAATCTAATGTCTTAATTGAAGGACGAGTTCTATTTGCACTTTACCAAAAAGAGATTCCATAGGTAAAATGTTTTTTTTTTTCCTAAAAGGGGGAGATCATAATTTTCAACGGTGAAAATGGTCAAAGTGAAGGCAGGGAGTGGGGCCCAGAAATGATGCAGGAGTAGAGTAAGAACCACGTGGCAGAGTTAACTGCGGAGAAAGCGCGTGAGGACACCTGTGATCGTGTCGGAGATGACGTGGCCACGTTCGGAGTAGGGGCCCACCACGTAAGTGTTGGACGTGTGCGAACGTGTCGTCGCTTTCAGTAATTAAAGTGGGAGAGGTCAATCGGTGCCGTCACTGTGACATACTGGGCCCCAAACTGTGGTCCACGTAACCAATATGGCCTTATGGGCCCACCGTTCCAAATAATATTAGCCACACGATGGAATGACGTGGCGAGCTGGGGTCGTGCTATTATTTCACCTCTTTTTCCTGATTCCAGTGGGACCCATTTTTTCTGTGTGATTTCACGTTTTTTTAGTCTTCCTGAGAAGAAAAGGTGGACTTCCAATTAAAATTTTTGCAGTGGTTTTACAATAAATAATAATTTTGAGTTTCGTAATGACAAAAAATAGTTTTATGTCAAGAATTATCTATATTATATTTCATAAATTCAATGCAAACGCTTGACAAATAATCTTCATAATATTTGGTTGAAAATATTTTCAAATTGTAAGAATTACCAATATACAAGAATTTTTTAGTAAATAAAAGTAACGTTTATCCTCATTGTTATTTTCATTTTAATAGTCTAATTTAACAATATTAACTAATGATAAATTATTAGTAGTTATGTTTTGATACTCTTGGAATATATATTAAAAACAAATACAATGTTTTCCAATAACATTTTACTAAAATTTCGTAATTTAATACAAATAATTAATATCACTTATTAATAGTACATTACGTTTATA
Source organism: Datisca glomerata (assembly GCA_003255025.1). Classification (NCBI taxonomy): domain Eukaryota; kingdom Viridiplantae; phylum Streptophyta; class Magnoliopsida; order Cucurbitales; family Datiscaceae; genus Datisca; species Datisca glomerata. The sequence continues at coordinate 2,372,644 of QANY01008651.1, forward strand.
GTGTTTCAATTAATAAAATTTCCACTAAAACATTTTTTTTATTTTCATTTTATAATTACAGAAAATGAAACCAAAAGTTATACTGAAAAAATTAGGATACATAGTGGACAGCATGCAAAGACTTTTTTTTTTCTGGAAACATAATTAAATAGGAGACCTAGTTAATCAAATATTGGTAATAAACAACAAAAATTTAAGTATTAGAAGAAATATTTGATTAGATTCCAAATCAGACCACTGAAAAAATGTAATTCCATTTTTCTTTTTTTATATACGCTTCTACAACTAAGTGGAATTTGGTGGGTCCAAATTCAATTAAACTTTTTTCTAAAATATAAAGAAAGAAACATTCAGGTAGAAAATGCAATTTATTTTTACTTAGTCAAAGACGTACAAATGAAGGAAATAACAAGGAAACGAACACTAGTGAAAAATAAATAAAAAGCATATTAAATTTAAGACAAAGATAAAAGTTTTTTGACTTTTGAATGAAAAATTATTAGAAACAGCCGTATCTTATTATTGTGCATCCAGTCATCAATTATTGAGACATTATCTTACCTTTTTGGGAAAAATATATATACACTTAATTTGATTTATTTAAAAGATACGTGCATCTTATATAGTTTCAAAAAAAAAAAAAAATTTAATCTATCATAAAAATTTGATTTTAAAATGAAATTATCAAAATAATTTTAGATTTTGACCACTACCTGAGACCCCATGTACTCGTATCCGAGACTCAAACACCCAGATCTGAGATTGTTCTCCTTCTTCAGATTCTATCAAAAGGGTGGGTTTGATATAGCCTGAAAATCTAAGTTTAATATAATCCTACACCCGTAAGTAAAATGATAGATTAATAACATTCTTGATGTTTTAAAAAAAATAACGTCGTTTATTAGAAATTTAATATTTTTAGATTTTTTTTATTTATACAATAAAATATTAAGAGAGATCTATATTTTATTTAAAATTATAGAGACTGCCCGTATTTTTTAACTAAACTCCAAAGATATCTATGTATCTTTTCAGATTTCTTTTTTATAAAAATTTATTCCGTGTTTTTATGTGTCACTCATTGAACTCATTGAAAGTAGGACACCCACAATAACACGGTGATCTGACCAAAGACTGTTAGTTTAACGAGACATTACAAAAATTTTGACTAAGTAAATTTTAATTTCTTTTGAAAAAAAATCAGAGAGAGAGTCGGGGTCCAAAATAATTTATTAAGTAATCTCCTGGAATCTACCCATAGGAATCTTCTCTTTCCAACGCCCTCAGATTTGGTACAAACTTTGACCTTAGCGTCCTAGGAAGGGAGATGCATGGATGCTTCTTCGATTGAATCTTGACCAAGGGCATTAGTAAGTATCCTGGCTATTAGACGCTAGATCTGGAAATTAGAATTTTGTAATTTTATGAGTTGGTTTAACTTTTTAAATTCGATTTATAAGTAAAATATTAAATTAAAAAAATTATGATTATATTCGATTTTTAAGTTGCTCTTTATTTATCTAAATTACACTTAGTAAATTTATAGTTTATTCTTTAATTATATTCAAGAATTTCATCATGTAGTCTGGTAAATTTTATTTATCACAATATTGTAAGTATATAGTATAATTTTATGATCCGATTCGATCCTATAATATGATTTGTGAGATCTCTCTATAATGCTAAATATGATCTTGATTCTGACAACTTTGATTGGTGTGATGAATACCCATACAACAAATCGGGTTAATGAATTGTTTGGTACAAGGTATCATTAATTGATGGAAAAACTAAACTTTTTCACCGTTGATTAGTAGGTTGTCATGTTGTAAACGAATGTCAGTTTTTCGCTCTTTCTACTATTTCATATCAATGGAAATAGACCCTATAGATTTATTTCACAGCTTATTCGTAAGTAGGCAATGTCCCCATTTGTATTAAGATTGAAGAAACTTTTTGTTGGATCGGGTTTTAAAACTTGAGGAAAAATCAGTGAACCCCGAACGGTTCGTGGACGAAAAATAAAAAAAAATTACATCAACCTTTTAATCATATTCACTACAACAATTAGGTGTTATAATAGCACACAACTACAACGTTTTACTCCAAAACGGGATGGAAAACTAAAACCACGAAATGAAAATTTCACAAAGCCGTGCGTTTCTCTTTATCAAATGAAAAATTCACAACTCACGTCTCTCTCTTTCACAGTAGCTCTCAGCTCTATCTCACAATTCTCTATTCTCTGGAGATCTCAAAGGTCACCAACGAGCTAGCTCGCTCTCGAGAACCTCTCTCTCCATCTCTCAGCCCTCTCTCGTGAAGCTCTCTCGCAGCTTTGTCGCAGGTTTCTCTCACGGTAGTAAACTCTCCCTTGCATCTCTCACTCTCTCAGCTCTATCTCCAAGCTCTCTCCTACTTTTATTTCGTAGCTCAGAACCAGAGGTAAGGGTTTCACTATCAAATTATTGACTGATTTTTATTATTTTTATCTAATTTTTGTGATTTTTGAGTTTTGTATGAGTTGATTAGGATCTGTGTTCCCGAATCTGGTCATACATTAAGTTTTGAAGTGTAAATGTTCTCGATTTCTGACCATGCAGTAAGTTTTAAAATGAAAACTCTAGATTTATTGTATGGGTTCTTTGCGATCACCGTTTTCTCTCTCTCACCTCCCTTTCGCAGCTCTCTCCCATTCAATCCCTTTAAAAACCAAGTTCAAAACTTGAAGTGAGAGTTCTTTTCTTGCGAGGTGAGATTTAATATGAATTTCGTGTCTATTTTTTGTGAGTTTTTTTTATTTTTGTTATTTATGTGAGTTTTGTATGAGTTGATAGGTTCACTATAAGTTCTTTTATATAAAAAATGGTTTCTTTTCCAGATGACCCAAGTAAAGACACCCAAACTATGAGGGTACAAATTTTTTTTGTGAAATTGCTATCGTGTTGTTTGTGTTAGTGATTCTGAATTTTGGGATTTATTTTTATAAAAAAAATACGTCTATGAAACATAGAATGCCAAGAAATGCTCTTTATGAAAGTCTAAGAGGTTAGGGTGGATAGAATTTGGACCCTAGATTGGGAAATATTCAATACATTTATTCATCCTGAGTTTGACAGTGCGTTTAGAACTAATTATAGTATTGCTATTTTGTTTTTGGATTTTGCGCATACTTTTTCTTCAAGAACAATGTCTCATTTAATATAAGTAAGGCCTTGAACTGCGAGTCCTTGATATTATTTAGGAGTGTTCACAGAACGAGGCAGGATAGTTTTTGGGATTTTTTATCTTGTCCCGATCAAGACGGGACAAAATTTTTTCAGTCCCGTCCCGTCCCATGTTGAGAGGAAAATCAAGAGAAAAGTAGGGGTATCAGTTACGATGTATACAAATCAATACTTAGTTGCCACAAGGTTATTGATACTAGAATGAGATAACATGATATACTTCCAAATGTGGGATTTGAATTAATGGGGTTTAGCATTGCTGGACATAATTGCTTTGTTATGCTTGTTGGGCTCATCATTTTGCCATATGTTTGGCTACATGACAAGGGCCTTCTTTCTTATATGTGTGTAGTTATCCTTTTCTCAATTTTATGGAGTGGTGCATTTTATAGAATTGGATTTCATCATAAGGGAACAATACTTATTAACTGGAATGGTATCCCTACTGCCATTATCTTGTATGCTTTCTGCTACTGTGTTCATCCAGTTTTCCCTACTGTGTACATTTCCATGAAGAACAAACACCAATCTCCAATGTAAGTTTCTACACTTCCATAGTATAACAACCTCTTTATACTTGTGAAATACATATTTTTTTTCATATTCAAATGGTTCTTTAGTTACTTGAGCTATTGACTTCACATCTGCATTGTTGTTTCTGTTTGTAAGGTCATGCTTATGTGCTTCATCTTACGCACTATTGGTTATGCATCAATGGTGGTTCTTGGATACTCTATGTTTGGATCAGATATGCAATCACAAATAACTTTAAATATTCCGATAGAAAAAATTTAGCTCAAGAGTGACAATCTGCATACATTGGTTAAAATAGTAGGACAGTTGTAGTTAGCCTTTTTATTAAATATGAGTCCTTTACTATATCCCTTGTCATTTTCCTTCAGTTTCATTATGATATTTACTTTTTCTTTCAATTTTGCATGTGTTTGGATTTACCCAACAGTTTCTCCCTAATTTGCTTGGTATAGATAATGAAGCTAGACTTTTGCCAACTAGTTTGTTATTGTTTTAATTTCTAATTATGGCTACTTTTTTTAATACCAGTAAATGCAATTTCCAAAAAAAAACAAAATGCGTTAACATTTTGTTTCTAATTCTGATATCATTTTATATTTGTCTTATTGTTATATTAGATTACTTTGACGCTTATTCCATACTATCCTCAGTTACTCTTAGTTACGCTTCTCTTATTCCCTTGTCATTCTCTTTACTTGCCTAACAGACTTGTATTACTAAATTTTAGAATTATTTTAACTAGCAAGTTCTTTTAGTACTAAATGAGCTAGCTTAGTATATCAATCTTGTCATGAATGCAGTAGCCGTTATAGGTAATTTTGGATTTTCAAGGTCTCATTGATATATAGTTTACTAAACTAGATGTCTCGCGTGCTCATTTTCAGTTGCCCTTGAGGTGCTACAAAGGAACTTTGGTTATCCTTTGAGAAGGATTTTCAGGTTAAATACTTTTTGCTGGAATTAATTGTAGATCAATTTTAATAAAAAAATGAAATTAGCATATATTTTTATCATGTTTAAAGCTACGATGGAGTTAAATTGGGGCATTGTGTTCACTCTGTTAATCTCTTTGAATCCAATTCAATCTACACATGTTAGATACATTAATATAAGTATTGGCTCCTTAAAAGAACCTTAGATAGATTCTTAGAATGTGGTCCAGTATGCAAAAGAAAAGAAGCATCATCTATTTGTGAAGATAATGAATGTAGTTTAGTAGGTGAGAAGAAAGAAATACCAAATAATCAAGGAGATGATGATGACCACATCTTTGCAAGTAGCACTAGTAGTTCTGATGATGACTCCATCTCTGATTTAATTTTCTAGAAACTTGTATGAGTTCCTTTAGTTGTGTCTTCCTAATATTGTGAAAGGCTGTAAATGGGTTTTGCTTTACAGGTAAGTTTTGCTAAAATGTCTAAGTTTCTTTACACATTATCAAACTACATTTTTGTTTTGATATTGGTTCTTTCAAATGAAGGGAAATACGTTGAAACATGGTACAAGAGCTTTCCTAAATTTCACATGTCTGCTCTATCTTTTTCTTCCTAATAGCTTCTAATATTTGATGCATGGTTTTCTTGTTTTTGTTAATCTCTATTACGGAACGAACCAAACATTTATCTTTACTACAATATACGGTGAACCAAGGCTTTTTGACCAATCGGTAAGCATCTTGACTTTTTATTGGAGACGTGTGAATAATACATATTTTTTACCTGAACATGTTGCATCATTGCTTAGACTTTGGTATAAATTCTGATTTTTTACTAGAAGAACAATGACCTAAATGAGAAATTATTTCTTATGTGTTGTCATTTATGATAAGTTGTATAAGAATAGCTACTGGATTGATGTTAAAAGTTTGAGGGAGTGATTTGGTTGAAGCTGTGATGAATTTGGAGTTCGATTTGTGTGTCTAGGCAAATAGGTAAATGGTTGTAAAATTAAATTTATAGGTAAATGGCATTCAATGCTATAAATTTATAGGTAAATTTATAGGTACTGTATTCTAATTCCATTAGAATTTATTTGGTTTTGATTTTCTTATTCCTCTATTTGAATATTTGATAATTTTATCCTTTGGTAGTGCACCTTTTGAATGCCCACTTTGAGTGTAACATTATTTCATGTTTATCCTTCAGTATTAAGGAATGTGCTTCTTAGATGTTGTTTTGTAGTTATTTTTTTTTGGTTTTGCCCTTTATTTGTAAATGTCTCATAGGGAGCAAAATGGTTTAATTGAGGGAGCGGAAGTCGGGTTGGATTTTTGGGGTGGGGAGCAAAAGCTTATAAATGAGTGTTGAGTGTTGATTTGTTCTTATACGTTAGGTTTATTACATTAATTTTCATGTGTTATTAATCATTAATAATTATTTTACTCAATTTATTTTGCTTTAGTACATTTTTCACACTATTTTCTAGATTCAATTTGTATAAATGAATTTCTTATTTTTTTGGATTGTTTAAAAATCTCCAGATTCAATTATACTTCAAAATAAAGTCAATAGAAGCAGGCGAGTCACATGTTGCCTCGACATCAATTTTTAAAGCTTCATAATTAGATTTGGAGTCTTACTAGATTTTAATCTTTCTCTTTAGGATATTACTTTTGCTTCTATGTAAAATTCAATATGTATTTGTCATTTTAAACTATGATTTTTAGTGGACAATAGTTTGTAACAATTTTGAGTAATAAAATAAAAAGTTATGTGATTTTATTAATTTTTTATATTTTGTCAATAATATTATTTTTTAAGTTTGTACAATGGAAAGAATAAGTAATACAAAAAACTTATGATAACAAGATGTTGCACATCATATAGCATAAAAATTCCATGAAAAGTTTTTTACAACGTTTAAAAAATGCTATGGTAAGTTTTTACTATTGATTAATAAATGCAATCATTTATCTACCATAGCATTGAAAAACGCTATGGTAGGTCTGTCATAACATTGGAAAAACGCCATGGTAAGTCTGTAAAGCGTTGAAAAAATGCTACGGTAGATCTTAACAGCATTGAAAAAAATGCTATGATAGGTCTACCATAGTGTTTAAAAGCGCTATAAAAAGTGTTTTGATAGCGTTTTTCATAGAGGCGAAAAAACGCTATGGTATGGTCGGACTTTAATAACATTGACAGACATAGGATTTAGAAAAACGCTATGAAGAAACTACGATAGTTTTTTTTAGCCGCTATCATAGCATTTTTTGTTGTAGTGATTAAATATTAAAATCATATTTACGATTATACATACTTAGTTAAACGTATTCAAAAGATATAGAAACGATCTATACCTTATGTTGTATCGGAGAATTTTTTTACTGGGTGAAATCCTATTGATTGACTTTATGTTCTTCGTTCTTCGTTCTTCATTGAACTCGAATCACCCTTTACACCAATAACCACTCGTAGAATTTAGAAGTATATCTCAATCGGATGTTGATCAGGAATTGAGTATGGGCTATTGAAATTGTGTTTTCTCTGCTATGTGTAATCACACACTGTGTTAGGGCTAGGGATGTAACCATATTGTCATCCCTTATATAATAATTACAGAATTTGTACATATACGTATACCCTTGTATGTTAAATTACCGAAATTTCACCCCCTAATATTTGCTATTGCCAAAAATTTCATATCTCCTTAGAGTCAATGTTGTGTCCAAATTCATCAATCCGAATTGATAAATTGACCTAATCTTCATCAATTAATTAATCAATTTCTTTATTTACTAATTATCTAGTAACTAGAAAATAAATAACTAATTAATTTGAACATGAATTACTTTCTCTTCACTAATTAAGTGACAACACTGATCACATATGAGTTCGGAAAATAAATCTTGGTCCAAGACATGTTTTTGGTCTAACTGGTGTTGTTTTTCATTCCTGTCCTTATGAGCTGCTCATGAGATCGAATTGACCCACATGAATAAATATATATGACTCAAATACTCAGTGAGTTTAACTCCATAAATTTTCGACCTATTTAATCTTGACACCGTACGACTCTATTATAAGCCCGATGCCGAATCAACTCTCGATTCATGCGCGCTACATTTTCTATTGGTGCAAATAAACTATTTTATTCCATGGTCCATAGAATATCTTAACATATTACCTTTCGTGAATATCAGTAACAAGAGCGCGATGTAAAATTATTGATTTACCCCTCTAGTTATTATTTTCTTAACTTCTTTATTGACTGTGAATAAGAAATACATAACAGTGAATTGGTAGTGCATTTCAATCTTGAAGAGACGATCTATATGGTACAACCAGAAAACTTTCTGTTGGGAAGCCCAAAGAATATGGTTTGCAAACTTAAGAAATCCATTTATGGACTCAAACATGCATCTAGACAATGGTATTTCAAATTTCATCGGGTGATTATCTCGTTCGGCTTTGAGATAAATTTGGTTGATGATTGTATATACCATAAGTTTTGTGGGAGCAAGCATATTTTTCTGGTTTTATATATAGATGGCACCTTACTTGCCAGCAACGATATATGCTTATTTCACGACACCAAGAGATTTTTAGCTATGAATTTTGAGATGAAAGATCTTGATGAAGCCTCTTTTTTGTATTAGAGATCTGCAGATACCGCATTTTATCTCGTCCAATATTTTAAAAATATAAATTTTATTTTTTGGCTCATATACTAGTCTAAGACTATATGTATGATTTGAAAAATAGTCCAATGCCTAAAAATAAGAAGAATTGTGCAAGGACTAAAAAAATAAAAACTGAGCAAAAATGACTAAAAATAAAAAGTGAAGCCTTAAGTTTACCTATAAATATATGGGAGGTCTTCACTTGAAAATGAGGATTGGAGAGAGAGAAAGAGAGAGGATTGGAGAGAGACAAATAAAATGGATTTTAGAGAGAGAAAGAGAGGTCTTGAAAAAATATGAGAGACTTTTTTAAAAGAGAGAAAAATATAGTCTTCATTTCTATTCATCTTTCATCTTTTCCTATTATTTTTATTAAGGTAGTTTAAATTTCTTGCACTTTAGCTTACAATATATTTTGTTCATTATTATCCATCATCTCCCTTCTTCATACTCATGTAGTTGATATTTTTTGTTTCCTTTTTCATATATAAATTGTTTGTTCATTCTTTATCATTTCTCATACTCTTAATCTTAAGTTTTATTTCACTGTATTGTTGATTTTTCTACAAGTTTGATAATGAGATGTTTTTGTTATCAACTCAATCGATGAGGATGAGGATAAAATTTTTGAGGGGTGTAAAATTAACTCAATGTGAACCAACCCTTTAATGGGTTGAAAGTGTACATTTCATGAAAAGAGCCACTATGATAATTTCTCATGCATAAAAATACATAAAATAGAGAGTGAAATATCTATACAAGATTATGCAAATATTTAAACTTTGAAAAAAAAATTATTCTTACAAGACTTTTTTTTAAAATTTTTGTTCATCATTTTATGATACTTGTTTGAACTAGCTACCACCTATGATCATTCCTAGAAATGAAGGAAGAAATAAAAAATGGTAATTAGTGAACTAATAGACTATGTAGTCAAAAAGAGTATGTTCATGTCAATTATGTATGAAATAAAGTATTTTTCATAGATTAATTTATTTACACATAAAATATTTTTATTATTATTTTTATTTATGAAATACTTACACACACGCATATATATATATATAATGAAATTAAAAATAAAAGACATCACCCTCTCCAAAAAAACATTTGTGTTTTTTTTTTTCATTTTTTGTTTGTATTGTTTTTTATTAGTAGATGTTATGGTTTGTTTTAATTTATTTTGTTTATATATCTTTTTACTTTTTTTACATATTGTTTCCTTATTGTCACTATACATACTCTGTTTAAATTTATCATATATGTTATCTTCTCTAACATTTCTTTTTATTATTCTTTCTTTTTCTTTATAGTTGTTATCTCTTCTTATTTATTTATATATTATTGTCATATTATCATGATTGTATGTGATTATTGTTTCATTGTTTTATCATCAGAATTGACGTTCATAAATTAAAACATAACCATTAGTTACACTAAAAAAATTCGATGACGGATTTTAGGATTTTTGGGAAACCAAATTTTCCGAACTACCGAGGTGAAGAATTATTTTTGAGATGCCGAGAATGACTCCAATAATGCTTTGATTATAAAAATTATATATAAAAAAATAAAAAATAATTTTCAATGGTTTTTCTACCACCCATTAAAGGTTATTTATTTTCTCATTTTTATAATTCAAAGTATATCAAATGGGATACTCAAAAATAAATTTAATTAATCTTATTTTAAAATATAATTTGGATAACATTTGATTAAATTTGGTAACCATTTTAACAATTGGTATTGTGGGGTGCTAATACCTTCCTCACAGACAAATGACTACAGAACCAGCTTTGAGTTTTCATAGGCCAAAATTTTTATTTCAAAATTGGGTGACCAATCACACCCTAAAATGATTGGTGGTGACTCCGACTGACCACTTTCAGCATGCTTCACCACCAGTAAATATTCAGCACTATCCATTTCTAAATGTCCAGAAAATGATGCAGACAGGAAAAATTGGGTACAACCCATCCACAATGGTACCTGGCCATAACCAGGCTTTCACTGCACAAGGCGAACTAGCTAGTGAGACAATCATCATACCTGATGTCAATGATCCAAAGGTGCAGAAGCCTGTTACCAAATCAAGCGAAGACCCACTGTCAAAAGATAAGCTGGACTTTCTAGAGAAGAGATTACGCACCATTGAAGGGTCAGATGTGTATGGAATCATTGATACCACTCAGGTCCCACATGTAACTATCCAACATAAATTCAGACTACCTGAGTTTGAAAATTATGATGGTAGTACATGCCCGAGAAGTCACCTTATCATGTACTGTAGAAAGATGGTTGCTTGTGCAAATGATGATAAGCTGTTGATTCATTTCTTTCAAGATAGCTTGAAGGGGTCTGCATCTTTTTGGTATATCCAATTGGATAAGCAACATATTCGGAGGTGGAAAGATTTAGTTGATACTTTTCTAAGACAATACAAACACAACATAAACATAGCTCCTGATCGTCTGAATCTTCAAAGGATGGAGAAAAGGCCAATTGAAGGCCTTAAAGAATATGTGCAAAGGTGGAGGGGATTAGTTGTTGAGGTACAAACCGCCTTATCAGAAAAGGAAATGGCTGCAATGTTCATAAAAACCCTAAGATCTCCATTCTATGATAGAATGATTGGAAATACTTCAAATAACTTCTCTGACATTATAGTGACCGGTGAAAGGATTTAATATGGGGTAAAAAATAGAAGAATTTTGAAAGTTGTATCAGATACATCATCCACAAAAAAGGGGGCCACCACTGAAGCGAAAATAAGGGGATGTACAGATGATCAATTTTGGGTACCTATCACAAGCTGTGAACCCAGGGCCACGATATTCAAAGTATAATGAAGGGCCCAAATCTACGATATCATATGTGGAAAATACCTCACAAATTTTGTATAATGATCACTTTTAACAATCAACATTTCAAAACAACCGAAAACATGATTTCAGACCACCGACTCACCAGGATAATGTTGGTCAGGCTGATCAGCCTCAGAGTGGAAATAGAAATAATCAACGTTTTGTCCAATATGATCCAATCCCTATGTCGTATACAGAACTCCTACCACAATTGATACGTAATAATCAATGGGTGTCGATTCCTTATGAACCTCTCCAGCCACCATATCCAAGGTGGTATGATTCGACTACTCGTTGTGACTATCACGCTAGGACAGTGGGACATTCGACTAAGGAAGTATATGAATTTTTAAAGCTTATCAAGCAAAGTGAGTATAAGGTGATAGAGCAACTTAATCGCTTACCTACTCGCATATCCATAGTGTCACTTTTTTTTAATTCTGAACCATATCGCTATACATTATTGAAGGTTTTGAATCAAGTATATGTCTGTCATGACATTACGGTGGAGAAGTTGAGTGGAATTGTGAGAAATATTACCGCACCAAATTTTATCACTTTCACAGATGATGAAATCTCTGCCGATGGTACCGGACACACCAAAGCTCTGCATATATCTGTGAAATGTAGGGATTATGATGTTGCAAAAGTATTGATTGATAACGGCTCATCTTTAAATGTTATGCCAAGATCCACACTAGCAAAGCTCCCTGTGGACGTGACACATATACGGCCGAGCATGATGATAATAAGAGCATTCAACGGTACCAGAAGAGAAGTAGTCGGAGATAGAGATACAAATTCAAATCAGGCCATGCCTATTCAATATTATTTTCCAAGTTATGGACATAAATCCAGCATACTGTTTTCTTTTAGGTAAAAAATGGATTTACTCTGCTGAGATAGTACTGTCTTCTTTACATCAGAAGATGAAATTTATAATGGATAATAAACTCATATCTATATGTGGGGAGGGAGATTTATTGGTATCCAATCTAGCCACCATGTCATATGTTGAGGCGGCAGAAGAAGTATCAGAATGCTCATTTCTATCATTTGAGATTGCGAACACCACATTTTCGCTAGTGGAAAACTCACTCCAATGCCAAGCCTATCAAAATCATCTTAGATGGGGGAAAACTGATGGTAAAAGGGAGATACAAGCTAGGAAAAAGACTTGGAAGTGGGCATCAAGGCATAAATAAGTTAATTGACGGGACAAGAATGAGCAAGGGTTTGGGCTTGGATATAGGCCGACCAAGGCTGTTAGAGGGAGAGTGGAAGCTCAAAAGAAAGAAAAGAGGATTGCTAGGCTCGAAAATAGAGAATTCGATATGGAAATAGCAATCATACCCCATATTTCTGAATCCTTCAGAAGTAAGGAAATTTCATTCAAAGAATTGGTTACAATAGAGCAGTACGATCTTAAAGATGATATCGCACAGCTTTCAATATCTGCAATCTTGGAAAAATCATCAAGTGCAAGTACAGAGGACTTAATTTCTCGATATGATTCAGATCATGAGCTTAACAATTGGGATGTCACCGAGCTACCAATGCTTCTTGAGAATTTTCAAGAGTAATGTGTTAATGCCAAAAATCTAATGATTTTGCCCAATGTCTTAGGAATTTCGTTGTTATAGGCCTACATATTTGTTTTTTTCATGTCATCTCTCTGAATGAAAGTCTAAAAACTTATTTCATTTCCTTCTCTTAATGATAAATACAATTCGAGTTCTTTTTATTCTTCCTTTTATGTCTACTTTTTTTCCTTTTTTGAAATGTTGTTCATACTCATGAATTATTTATTTTCTTTTCTCTCCCTCCTTTCATCCAATAATCTGATACACGTTTGAGAATGGTGACTTTGAAACAAAAGCATAAGCAATGACTTCAACAATCTCATTCTTAGCGTAGAGTCAGATGAAAGTGACAAGGATAATTTCAAACCATCTCCGGAAATGTTAAGAATGGTAGAAAAGGATGATAAAATAAATCAACCATATCAAGAGCTAATGGAGGTGATAAATTTAGGATTGGACGAAGAGATGAAAGAAGTCCAAATTGGCACTTCTTTGACAAGCGAAAGATGCCGACAATTAATCGACTCTCTCAAGGAGTATATCGACGTCTTTGCATGGTTTTATCAAGATATGCCAGGTCTAGACACTAATATCATGGTTCAACATTTTCCACTTATGCCCGAAAGTAAACTAGTGCGACAAAAGTTATGGAAAATGAAACCAGGCATGCTGGTACAGATCAAAGAATAAGTTAAAAAGTAAGTAGATGCAGGTTTTCTAGAAGTAGAAAAATATCCTGAATGAGTTTCTAACATAGTCTCAGTGCCGAAGAAAAATGTGAAAGTAAGGATGTGCGTCGATTATAGAGACTTAAATCGGGCAAGCCCCAATGATACTTTTCCATTACCCCATATCGATATCTTAGTAGATAACATTAGATGACATTCAACCTTCTCTTTCATGGATGGTTTTTCGGGGTATAACCAAATCAAAATGGCTCTTAAAATCGTGAAAAGTCCAATTTTATAACTTTTTTGGGTACATTTTGTTATAAGGTTATGCCATTTGATTTAAAGAATGCAGGGGTGACCTACCAACGGGCAATGGTAACATTGTTTCATGATATGATGCATAAAGAAGAGCCAGACACAAGACCAAAAAAATTGAGAAATGCGATTTTCCTGCTCATTGTATGAGTATTGAAGAAGAGTCAGACATAAAACCATGGTATTATGACATCAAGCAGTATATACACAACGGAGAATATCTATCCAAAGCTTCCGAGAATGATAAACGCACTATTAGAAGATTGTCCATGGGTTTCTTCTTGAATGGTGAAATACTCTACAAAAAAAATCATGATATGGTCATTTTTAAGATATGTTGATGCAAGGGAAGTGAATCAAATCATAGAGGAAGTTCACTAAGAAATTTGTGGTGTTCATGCGAATGGACATATGATGGTCAAACAAATCTTGAAAACATGATATTATTGTTAACTCTAGAATCTGATTGTATCAAGTAAGCCAAAAATGTCAAATTTATGCGGATAAAATTCACGTACATGCATCCCCTTTACATGTCATGGCCGTACCTTGGTCGTTCTCTATGTGGGGTATGGACGTCATTGGTACCATCACACCAAAAGCCTCAAACGCGCATCGTTTCATTTTAATCTCTATAGATTATTTTACCAAATGTGTGGAGGTGAGTTCTTATTCGAGTGTAACCAGAAGGGTCGTTGTTAAGTTCATTTAAAATGAGATAATTTATCGATATGGTCTACCTGAAAGGATCATCACAGATAATTGAACAAATTTAAATAACAAGATGATGAAAGAATTATGTGAATGGTTCAAAATTAAGTATCATAATTCATCTCTTTATCATCTGAAGATGAACGGAGCAGTGGAAGCAGCCAATAAGAACATAAAAAAGATCATAGAGAAGAGAGGTTTATAAGGATTGACATGAGATGCTCCCGTTTGCACTACATGGGTACCGCACATCAGTCCAAACATCAACTAGGACCACGCCATTCTCTTTGGTATATGGCGTGGAAGCGGTCCTTCCAATTGAGGTGGAAATTACCTCCCTTAGAGTCTTAATGGAGGTGAAATTAGAAGAAGCAAAGTGGGTACAAACACTATATGAGCAATTGAATTTCATCAAGAAAAAAAGATTGACTGCATTATGTAGAGGGCAATTATATCAAATAAAACTTATGCAAGCGTATGACAAAAAGTTATGTCCCCGATGTTTCCGAGAAGGAGATTTGGTGTTGAAAAAGATACTCTCATATCAAAAATATTATCGTGGGAAATGTACCCCAACTTATGAAGGACCTTTCATAGTCAATAAGGTCTTCTTAGGAGGAGCTCTCATTCTAACAAACATAAATAGATATGATTTACCGCACGCAATTAATTTGGATGCAATCAAGAATTACTTCGTTTGACCGCTCTAGGGATGGGAAAAATGAAGTTGGGCAAAAAAACAAAAAAATGTTTTAGAAAAGAGCCGTCTCGAATACTGGAAAAATTCTTATTCTAGAATTTTTCCAAATCCTTGTTTGTAAACATTATTCATCATCAATGAAGAGCCTTTTTTTAGTTGACAAATACATATACTTCATCTTCTTGTTATTTCAATTATTTTTTATTCATCTTAATTCTAAGATATCATTAATTACTCTTGAAATAACTCAGAAGCATAAACTTGGTTAGGTGAAATCTAATTGAAAAAAAGAAAGAGAATAAGAACTAAGAAAAACGATCTGAGTGTGAGGTGAAATCGGAAAAGTCACCACAAGAAAAGTCAGTATACACATGACGAAGGCCAAAAACACGATTGGAGGATCATAATTAAAGTACAGAAAAAAGCAAAATATGGAGAAATTATTCATTTTTCTTCATCATCAACGTGAAGCCAAATACTGGGGCATAAATCAATGAATAAGGATGTATCATTTTTTTGAAAGTATGCTCAATACTTCATTACGAGTCCATGACCCTAGGCCAAGTGATTGTTTTGAGGGGAGAAGGATATGACTACATTAGTCAATTTTCAAAAAATCATCAAATAATTTTCTTACAAATGTTCACAATCATTCATAGCACGCATGCACGCAAAATCATAACTTTACATTTATATTCAAGAATTACAATGCATATATGTATCATATTGATCTATTTTAATATAATTCAAGTGCATGAATCATTTCAGGATTTTTTTTTCTGAAATCCACACATGACTTTTCAACATTTAGAGTCTACATTAGTCTAGCTTTGGCTACCATATGAAACTTGTATAAATCAAATCAAACACTTCATTTTCTCTGGTTAAATCGAACTTGAATTGAGTCGAGGTCAAAGCCTGCATCTATCCAGATCCGTCTCATTTCCAAATATCTTCTGTTAAATCGAACCTGAAAGAAGTCGAGGTTGAAGCCTGTGTCTATCCAGTTTCATTTTCCTTTCAAAATATCTTCAGTTAAATTGAACCTGACTTTGTCACGATCGAAGCCCAGTGTCAGCGCTGGTCCGTTTCAATTAATATGGTTAAATTGAACCCAAATTAAGTCGAGGTCGAAACCTATGTCTATCGAGGTCCATTTCATAGAACCCAAATAAGTCGAGGTTTCTATTCCCCTTATCCATATAGTTTTTTCTTGATCAAAATACTTATCTACACCTTTGTACACCTTCTAAGTTTAGAAGTGTGAATAAATGAGGGCAGCTGTAGATACATTATTTTGTCTGGTCCAATACTTTAAAATTATAAAATTTATTTTTGGCTCATATACTAGTCTAAGACTCTATGTATGACTTGAAAAATAGCCCAAGGTTTAAAAATTAGAAGAATTGTCCAAGGACTAAAAAATACAAAAAGAGCAAAAAAGACTAAAAATAAAAAAGTGAAACCCTAAGTTTACCTATAAATAGAGGGGAGATCTTCACTTGAAAAGGAGGATTGACGAGAGAGAAAGAGAGAGGATTGGAGAGAGAGAGAGTGGATTTTAGAGAAAGAAAGAGAGGTCTTGAGAAAATAGGAGAGACTTTTTTAAAAGAGAGAGAAATATAGTCTTCATTTCTATTCATCTTTCATCTTCTCATATTCTTTTTATTAAGATAATTTAAATTTCTTGCACTTTAGCTTACAATATATCTTGTTTATTATTATCCATCATCTCTTTTCTTCATACTCATGTAGTTGATATTTATGTTTACTTTTTCATCTATAAGTTGTTTGTTCCTTCTTTATCATTTCTCCTACTCTTAATTTTAAGTTATATGTTCATGTATTGTTGATTTCTCTACAAGTTTGATAATGAGACAATTTTATCATCAATTCAATCAATGAGGATGAGGATAAACCTTTTGAGGGGTGTAAAATTAACTCAATGTGAATCAACCCTTTAATGGGTTGAAAGTGTATATTTGATAAAAAAAAATAGCCCCTATAATAATTTCTCATACATAAAAATACGTAAAATAGATAGTAAAACATCAATATAAGATTATGCAAATAGTTAAGCTTTGAATTTTTGTTATGTTTTTGCAAGTCTTTTTTTTCATCATTTTGTGACACTTGTTTGAACTAGTTACCATCCATGATCATGCCTATCAATGAAGGAAGAAAGGAAAATGGTAATTAGTGAATTAAGTAGTCCAAAATAAAAATGGTATATCCCAAACAAAAATATTCTATTTTTGAAAGTTTTATTGATTTTTCTTTAGTGACACTTATTTAAATTAGTTAACATCAATAATCATGCGTTTTCAATTTTATTAGCAATGAGAGTAGAAAGAAAAAATGATAATTAATAGACTATGTAGTCAAAAATAATATGCTCATGTCAATTATGTACGAAAAAAATATTTTTCATAGATTAACTTATTTACACATAAAAAAATTATTATTATTTTTATAAAATAATTATATAGATATCATAAAATGAAATTAAAAAAAAACAGGTAAAATCACCCTCTGTCTAACAGAAGTGAAATCACCATCTCCAAATTTTTTTGTGTTTTTTTTCATATTTTGTTTGTATTTTTTTTATTATTAGTGGATATTATGGTTTGTTTTAATTTATTTTGTTTATATATATCTTTTCACTTATTTCACATATTGTTTTCTTATTATCACTCTACATATTCTTTTTTAATTTATCATACATTTTATCTTCTCTAACATTTCTCTTTCTTCTTATTTATAGTTGTTATCTCTTCTTATTTATTCATGTATTATTGTCATATCATCATAATTGTATGCGATTATTGTTTCATTCTTTTATTATCAGAATTGACGTTCATAAATTAAAACCATAACGATTAGATGTAAACTTTTTGTTAATTTCATTATTTAGTTTAAACTAAAAAAATTTGATGACAGATTTCAGGATTTTTGGGGTACGAAATTTCTCGAACGACTGAGGTGGTGATTTATTTTTGGGATACCGAGAATGACTCCAATAATGCTTTGATTTTAAAAAGTATATATAAAAAACAAAAATATTTTTTAATGGTCTTTATACCACCCATGAAATGTCATTTATTTTTTTCATTTTTATAATGCAAAATGTATCGAATGGGACAATCACAAAATGAATTTCTTTAATCTTGTTTTAAAATATAATTTGGATAGTATTTGATTAAATTTGGTTACCATTTTAATAATATGTGTTTTGGGGTACTAATATCTTCCCCACACACAAATGACTCCCGAACCAGCTTTGAGTTTTCATAGACCAAAATTTTTATTTTAAAATTAGGTGATCAATCACACCCTAAAATGGTTGGTGGTGACTCTAAATTTCTTTTCTAAATGATTTTTTTAATCGCTGCTCCGCATCGCATGCACGTTGTGAAATGACCCAAATACACCGAGATCGTTCTCACGGTGTTCTTGGATTATCACAAAAGAGATATATAAAAAAAATTCTTAAAAGATATGGCATGCAAGACTATAAACCAGGTAATACTCATGTAGCTAAGGGATGCAAGTTTGGTCTCAATCAGTAACTTAAGAATGATTTTGAAGAAAATAAAATGTAGAAGATTCCATATGTCTCAGTAGTAAGGAGTTTAATGTATGCTCAGGATTGTGCACGTCATGATATTACGTACGCGACTGGGATGTTGGGCAGATGCTTAAGCAATCCAGGCATAGATAACTAGAAAACAGCTAAATGGGTCTTGCGGTACTTACACAATATAAAAGACTACATGCTCACATATCGATGGTTGGATCAGATTGAGATCTTTGGATATACTGACTTTGACTTCTCTGGATGCCAATATAGTATGAAATCTACATCAGGCTATTTTTCTACTACCTGGAGGTGTTGTTTCTTGTTAAAGTGCTAAACAGTCTCTTATAGCCTCTTCTACCATGGCAACAGAATTCATAGCATGTCATGAGGCGTCCAATCACAAAATATGGTTACTGAATTTTGTCATGGGGCTGCGGATATTGGACAGTATTGAGAGATCACTAAAGTTATTTTGTGACAATAAATCGACAGTAATTTATTATAATAACAATAAGAGCTCGAAAAAGTCAAAGTACATACACATCAAATTCATGGTTATTAAGGAAAGGGTTCAGAGTTGACAATTGTCTATAGAGCACATCGGAACATACTTATAAGGTTTCACATATAGTCCAAGTGAGAGATTGTTAGATTTTTAATTCAACGTTTGACTTATATGTAAATAATTATGTGTTACAGGCTGTCAAATAAAGTTAAATCCAATTAAAAGTTATCAACTAAGATTTTGGTATTTCGGATTTTAATAGATCTGATAGGATGTTGACCATAACCACTTAATTTCTATTTTTATGATGTACTAAAATAGAAATACCAAAATATAATAGATATATTCTCTGTATATAAGTGGTTATGGTCCACATGTAACATGATATATGAAAACTATTATATTCTCCCTAATATCTCATCGTTAGAGAGAAAACATAGATAATTAATCAAATGGGACTCTCTCATAGAGAATTGTGTAGATCTGAAAAGTCAACCTCTCGACTCTAAACATCAATTTATCGTCATGGATTCAGATATGCTTACGCTCAATTAGTTATTTGATTCTTAATGTGTTCAACATGAATTCTTGAGAATTTTGTGATATGATTTATACCAATAACGATTTTGAATCTAACAACATATACAAGTGTTTCTTAAAATATGTCAAAATATAAATAAATATGTTTTAAAATACATTCACATGATTTACGTGAGGATAAATATGAAATATAAGTTGTTAATCAATATGGTGTTAGTTCAACGTACAGAAATGTTTCTAGTTACACAAAACACTTCCAAACACAAAAACAATACCTTAGTTTTGAGCCGAACTCAGTACGAAATCGTGATAAGAAGTTTCATGATGAGTAGAAATGTAACGGAGTATTTACAGACAGTTTTCTTTTGTTTGTTCAGTCATAAGTTTCGTATTCTTTGCAAACCTACCAAGTGATGAGAGTGAGATAATTAGTTATCTCATTAATTAATTACGTACATAAAAGAATTTTAACATAAGATTACTATATGAGCACGAAAAGGAAAAACAATCGACAAACAAGTTATTGTTACTCAGAAGAACAACATAGATGTGAAACATTGATCTTAGGAACATGGAGTCACGTTGTTAACGTTATCGACAACAAATTGAGTCCTAAAACAATATTAAACGTAAATTGTCTTTTGCTTTTAAATTAATATTATTATTTTAAGCTATCCCTTTCTTTACAAAAAAAAAAGATAAAATAGAATTAGAAATGGATGAAAAAGAAAGAGTGACAGATAAGCACCAGGGGGCCCCGAAGGTTTTGAGGTGAAAATGAAATCATTCTACGTGTTGTCATTACAAAAACTGAATATTAATAACCAAATATTGCTGATAATAGATATAATGGCCTTTCAAGTTTCGAAAGGCCAAAAACTAATTCATTTGATATCTTCGTTTTAGAATTTGCATGCATTGGATATGGTTCAATATGGAAGATATTTTTTTCTTCCCATGATATTACTTATTATATATTTGGCCGTTTGGGTAAATTATATTTTTTCACAGATATGATATGTTAGCGTACACTAGTTAATTCTCAACCAAATATTGAGTCTTGTGTACGAATCATATTTATCCTTCAATTATTTATCAAATTTATAATTTTGACAAAAATAAGATTTCTTCACATATATAGTTCACACATATATTATATCATTTTTTCATAGTAATTTATCAAATTATGTATTACTTTTGAAAAATGTGCATAACTTATTCACTTCAACATGTTCAGCAGAATCATAAGTTAATAATGTATATAACTTGACTTCAATTTAAGCAGACCAACTTGTGTTGTAAATTTATCATAGCAATTTAAAGTATCGTGGTAACACTAGCATTTTATAAACATATATTTTTAGAGAGACAGTGAGTGTGCGCGAGCGTGTGTGTGTTCAAGTGCGTGCGCGTGCGTGTGTATGTGTCTAATGTGTGTCGGTGAATATATAAGTAACACATATCACTTAGCACCATTATAATGTGATGATTCGCGTTAGTAAAATCATAACTTTAAATTAATAATTAGAAGTATTCTTTATCATATACTTTCAAATTTCATGGGTTATGATATGAACAATCATAATACTGCATGATATTACTTGTTTTCACTTTTTATAAGACAACCTTCAATGAAACAAAAAATCTACCATAAGTAAATGTTTTTTTTTTTGGATTTCTCAAACACGCTACCCTTCATTGAAACAAAATTATAATTTCATTGCCAAAAGTAATTATAATAAATGCCTTTAATATGACTTAGGTGGGTTCAAAAGGTTGACCATTCTAAATGACTACCCAAACAGCCACTTTGAAAAGTAGAATAGAAACTTCGCAGGCCAAAGCAATGCCTAAGCTGGCTAGCCAGTGAATAACACTAATTAATAATTTAAAAGCTTTAATTATTATTTAATAATTAATGTTAATTTGGTTGGATTTGACCTTGACCTAGTTTTTGGTGTTTGCCATGTCTATAGTGTTTATAGAATTTGATTTCAGTTATAATTAATACGTTAGCAATGACGACCAAGATTACCTCCAATTGTAAGTAAACTAAAGATTCGTTTTGTTGACTTTATTTGTCAAATGTTTGTTAAAATACGAAACTTCAAGATTTGTCACTGTTTTTTATTATATACATTCTTTTTAATCAATCAATCTATAGTGTTCAATATTTATTCTGATCTCATAATATATACATGTGAAAGCTCACTTTCACATCCTATAATTAAAAATTTATTTTTTATTTTTATTAGATTTCAGCTAATAGTGCATTGTGTTGCTACATGACATTTTTTTAAATTGCACATTTTCTACCATTTTGGCCAATATTAAGCATTTTACTTCATGGTGAGGTCGATGCGCCTTTAGTTTGTCTGTGTTATACTCAATTTTCACTATAGTTATAATGTTAATATTTTTCTCAAATTTATTTTTATACTTTTCATTTCATTTTCCAAATAAGATCATTTCTCTAACTTTTGTGGAAGACACTTTAAAATTTTTTTCATAACGCAAGATTTCGTACAAAATGCAGCCATATTGTCAAAGACGCTTAATAGATCGTCTCTGTTATTTTTGAATTTTTGAGAAAGAATTTCTCCTATTCTAAACTGTTCATTCAAAATTAGCCAGTCATTTATGAATCTCTATATATCTATAGTACTGAGAACTAGCACATAGATGTTTGGATATCATTTATCAAAGAAAAGAGACCTAAAAAATAAAGCATATGGCTTGACACATTTCATTGTTGTGAAATGCGTGATAATAGTAGCACGCATACAATTGTTTATGTTTCATATGAGTTTATAATTGTAACACTAATAAGTCTGTTAATTATTATATATCATCTTACGATAATAGAATATGGAATAGAGTAAATTTTTAATGATAAATTTAAATTATTTCGTCTTAAATAAGATAAATTGATATAATGATTAAATAATTAATTCATAGCTTTTGACAAAACAAAAGTAGTACTTATTAGCATGTGGCTTTTAGCCATTAGTTACTATTGATTTATTTATAATTTCCGATCCGTGGGCAATATAAGTTAGGTTAGAGGAGTTTAAACATTTGAAATTCAACACAAGAATCCAAAATTGCCTAAAAGTGCTCTTTATTAGGTAAAAGTCATGGATTTAGATCCGGGCCTTATATACTTTGTGTGCTAAGCTAGCATGTGGCTATATAAAAGAGAATATAATAATTACACAATTTGTTTTTTAATTATTTGGGTTTTACTATTATTTTATCAATTCCTTTTCTTTATGACTAAATACCTTGATAACTCTTTACGGATCTAAATTCATGGTAAAGTCTCTCAAGTAAAGTCTCTTGAGTATTGGGAAATTGATTATCCGAGTCATTCTTTTTCATACATACAGCTCAGATGGACTTCATAAAAGTAAAAAGAATACAAAAAAATTATTTATTTATTGTTTTTTACACACTTGACGGATTATTGGTTCAAGTTATCTTAGTATCAATTTTCATAAAATATATAAATTTGACGAAGCCAAAAATATACTTTCCTTTTCTTATTATCTATTTTAATTTACATAAAAAACTCTTTTTTTCCTTTTTATCCAAACATAAAACCCCATTTTAAGAGGAGAAAAAATTCCCCTTTTTTGACATTTTTCTGAACGAATAATTTTTAGAGATTATTTATGTATTATTATTAAAACAACATTGTGCAAAAGAGGAGTCTTAACGTAATATACATAAATTGTAACGTGGCAAAATTTGATGGGGTGGTCGGTGCGTGAGTCTCGTTTTACCAAAATAAATAAACTTTGTACTTTAACAATAGGCTTCCACCAAAAATGTTTTCACCTAACTCTCTTGAACTTGAAAATATTGGAGTTTGAATTCTCAAAAAGTCGGTCTGATCTTTAAAAAAGCAAAGTAAATAAATGAATATTTTGATTATGTGTGATTGTCTATGCAATGTCACTTCGATCAATTAGGTTTCCAAATCAATAATAAATTATACAAATTTAGTCAATTTTTTAATGCACTTTTGGTAATACAAAGACAGATAATTTACTGTGATTCATTCAAATAAGGTGACAGATACAATGGATTTGAATTCTCACGCGTATCAAACACTAACACAAGGTTAATCATGTTAAATTTAAACCGGACTTTTAATAATCTAGGTTTTTGTTATTAAAAAAAATTGTTGAGAAAAAATATTTAAAATTTTATATAAAGTAAATTTGAACCTAAAAATAAATTTAATGGTTAAGATAGTATAAACATGTCACTCTACATTAAAAAGGAATGAGTGAATCAAAGCCACCAAAAGACAAACTACGATTGCTATTTCTTTTCTTTTATATTAAATCTTGAAAGAACTGATGTTCTAATTATTGTAAAGGAAATATTTTATGATTTGAAAAATTTATCTTGAATTTTCTACATCATAATAAAAAAAATAAAGAGTAAATAAAAAAGAGTAATAAACACCATGATTTATGTGGGGAGACTTTGATGGTCGTTTTATTATGAAGAAAATGTTTACAAATCTAATGTGAGTCATACGTTGTGCTTGTTTATTATGTCTGTTGGGAGTCTTTTTAGAGTTACATTTAACTTTTATTTATAGGCATTCAATCAGTTACATAGAATCTGATTTAGTTTATCTAATTCTAACTAAAAATATGATCAACAGAACATTTCATTGAGATATAGTTTATCAACATTAACAACTGAATAAAATAATCAATATGATCAACAGAACATCCCATTCAGATCTAGCTTATCAACATTAACAACAGAATAAAATAATCTTAACCGTCTGATCAATTTAATGGTCTCGATTGACTTTCTTGGATTGTTATGTTCACAAGCCATACACTTTTGTCTGATTGATCTCCTCTTCAAATTTTCGGTTGCATGACAAATTGGAAAATTTAAACCATTGATTTGACTAAGTTGATCATGTTAAATTTAAACCATTGATTTGACTTTCTAATAATCCAGATTTTTGTTATACAAAATAAATTTGTTAAGAAAAAATATTTAAAATTTTATAGAAAGTAAATCTGAACCTGAAGATAAATTTAATGGTTTAGATGATAGAGAGTATAAACAGATCACTCCATATTAGAAATGAATGAGGGAATCAAAACCCACAAAAGATAAACTACAATTGTTATTTATTTTCTTTTGGAATAAATCGTGAAAGTGAAAGAACTGATGGTCTAATTACCTTAAACATTTCAGGATACATGAATAAATTAAAGTGTATAGGTTTTTTAAAGATTTATATGTGACAATGATTTTTTATATTTTTAATGTGTAAGAATGATACATTTTTAAAGTTTTATGCATGTGTTAACTTCTTTTATATATAACAATTATATTTTTGAGGTATTATACTCGCTATATAATGTTAGTGAAATGGCTATATTCGCATTTAATACTTTCAAAAATTACTTCTACTTATTTCTGCATGACATGCATTCTTGCAAAAGCCAGGATAAAATATACAACTCAAGACGAAAGTCCAACGCGTATCATGGAAATGTTGGGATTTGGTCTCTTTAGATATCGGTTCTAAGAACTACTTGGGTTTAGGCCCAAAGAGTTAATTTCAGAGACCATAGTATTCCCTTATCTAATCACCATGTATATAGTGCCCAATATGTTTCTTATTCAGCTTACAAAACTAATTAGCAAATGAATTTTGACCGTTTATTTGTAAACATTTTCATTTAGGAAAACTAGTTCCTAAAACTAAACAATAAAATTCAAATAAATAATATTTTAAAAAGTAAATGTTAAACAAGCAATGATTAGATAGGTGTCAAAAAATATATATAGTAGAAAATGGTCGGTTCGGTCGGTTCTTTATGTATGTTCGGTTCGGAAAAATCATCAAACCAAAGCTTCGATTCGGTTCAGATTTTGGTAGTTTTCGAACCAAACCAAACCAAAACTTTAAATTTATATGATTTTTTATTTTTTATATATAATTTCTTATAAAACCGAACCGAACCGAAGTAAACTATAATTTTATATTTGTTTTTCCATAATATCATTAAAAAGGTATTTTTAATTAATAATATCGAACCGAAGAACCGAACTTAACCGAACCGAAACTCACGGTTTAATTTGGTTCGATTCTTTTAGTATTCACGGTTTGATTTTGTCGTCGAACTGTGAAAACCCCTAGTATCTTATCTTAATAAAATTTAGTTTTACTTTTTATGATATTAAAGAAAATTTTAATACAGTCTACCAAATGATGATATGAGAAGCAATTAAAAATAAAAATTATATAAAATCTTACTAAATAATTATTCAAGATAAAAATGAATAACTTAACGAATTTAATTTTATGTATAAATAACTCAAGAATTTCAAAAAATAGTCTGGATAATATTGTCAGAAAAGTTAAAATCTCATTAATCAATTAATAAAAAATTATACAAAGTGTAAAGTAAGTCCATGAAATAGTGAGGCCGTCAACAAATTTTCTCCTCAAAGCCCCATTTATATATAGATTTGTACTATCATAAATGGCTTTGAATGACAATTCATATCTGACCTATTAAGTGTCGGATTTGGCTAAATCTAATGTATGAATCGAGCTCATACGAGGATAGAGAGTTTACTTTTTTTTTCTTTGATGAAAATAGTATACGTTATTTCACTTTCTAACATCTTTCATTAGGCTATTTTTTTGGTCAAAATTATAAATTATGAGAGAAATTACGGTAGTGTGACTTAAACTGATGTCCTCTTGAGGACTATAAATATGATAACTTAATAATATATGATAACTCATATTGTCTATAATGTTGTTAATACAAGTAAATTTTACCCAAATCCCACTAGTTCGACTTTGCTCAACTCATTTCAGAGAACTACAGACTAACATCCATGTGGTATGGTTTGCAGAAACGGTTGCAGAAAAAAATTGTAAAAATGATCCGAGTGACTAATTCAATTACAAATATAACACAGGTGTAGTTTATTTAGTTACGTAACTAAATTAAATACACCTTTAGGTTTCTCTAAGTTTTTTTCCGGTCATTTTTTAAACACGCCCTTTAAAAGCTGTTCCGTTGTCATTTCTTAATCGCTAAAGAGTATTTTTCTCTTTCTATTCATTTATCGGGCTAGGCCCAATTAAGACCCTTAAATTTTATGTGATGGTAAATTTTGTTTCTACATTTTATTCTAAATAATTTTATACCAATTAAGTTATATGTCAATTATACGTACGGTAATGATTTATGACTCATATAAATAATTTGATAAATTAATCTATAAATAATTAACACTTAATCATTGAAACTTTGTCAATTACTTGTCATTGTAAAATTATCTTTCATTTTTGTAAAGTTGATCTAAAGAATTACAAGTTTAGAAACTAACACTCTCATCAACGAACCGAACCGTCGTTAACTACTTCAAAATATAGATAACTTAAAATGAAGTCACATCAAGACCAGTTTTTGACCAACTTAAAAACAACTAAACGACATCATTTTCTCCACATCATTTTAAAGTGTTACTTTAAAATGTAACACTTGTTCTCATAACCATGAATGAAGATTGTTAATTACTAATGATTTATAATTATAAAAATCAATTTGAACTTAAGGAGTTGTTTGATTGGGATAATGTGTGTGGTAAACTTATCTTTTAATTATTTCTCACGTTTGATTCTCATTTAATATAGTAAAGTTATTTAATCTGAATAAATAATAATCTCACATTATTTTTCCTATACTTTTTCACAATAATTTATTTTACCACTTTCACAATTCATTCCATCTATACATTTTTCAGAATATCTTTTATTTTCACAAATTTTCATAGAAACAGCATTATTTATTTATTCCCAACTCTAGAAAATAAACGACTTTACCAAATATATGAACATCCCTAAATCTCCTCCCTCTAAAAATTCGTCTCTCGTTATATTCACCATTCTTTGTTCTTTTTCTTTTCAGCTGTGACTGCGAGCCGTTAATCAAATAATTAATTTCGTAGCACATGAAGTAAAATATGTAAGAATTTGTATTGTATTAGAATTTATAAGTATTTCCTTGTTAAAAAAATAAAAATTGATAAAAAAAGAGACAATAAATAATTATTAATTTAATTACTCTCATATATTATATATAACTTTTCTAATAACTTTATTCAATTTTTCAAACAACTTTACCTAAGTAATTTTTTAGTTTATCCATGTGTTACAAAATATGGTTATCTTAAAAACTTGTCATTTTAATATTTCTTAAAAACTTGTCATTTAAATTTACTACTTAAACTTACCCAGTAACATGCATCAAACGACACTTGGATCATGTTTACTTGGTGGATTTCGATTACGCATCCTAAAAATTTAGATTTATAATCAAAACCCATGTTAACTAAAATAAGATTAAAAAATTTGTGTGAGACTCGTCACAATATTACAAATCTCGAATCTAAATCTTAAATTTAAAGCCTTAATCTAAATCTTCAATCCGAATCCTTAATCCAAAATTTAGTGAACATGCTATTAGTGTCAAAACCGACAACCCGCACAAACTTTAAGGCGTTTGGTTAAGGTTATCTTCATGGTAAAGTGTGTGGTAAACTTATTTTTCAGTACTTTTTAACATTTATTTTAAGTATTCTCATTTGGCATCGTAAAATTATTTAACTTGGTTAAATAAAAATCTCACATTACTTTTTCTACCACTTTGCCTAAAAAATCTACTTTACCAAATAACATTCCCAATTGATTTACCTATCTTACAACACATTTACACATTTTTTAAAATAACTTTTACTTTCCCAAATCCCTATAAAAATACCATTATTTGTTTCAATTCTCCATACTTGATTTTGATATTTTATTTTCTTCAAGACCAAAGCCTCACAAAAGTGTCATAAAATATTTCGATCATGGAATCTTGTCAGATCTCATTCCAGTCTCGGTGGAACAAAACCGGTCTTAATACTGAATTTTGATATTTTTCGTCCCTTCTGACCTCTGTACCGAAATGCCCATCCCACAAACCCGTCTCGGGGTAATCCCATGAGATTAAAATATGCACGTTAATTGGAATGAATGATATAAAATATTAATTTTGAATTAAGGATAGGTAAACTCTTCATATATGCATAATATAAAATTTAAATGATTAAAATCCATGTTAATAATATCAAATACTTTTCTTTGAAATTAAGAATTATTTCATTCCCTAATATAAATATTATTAATAAACTATCAATGTTTAAAAAATATTAAAATTATAAAAGGGGTCTATAACGTGATTGTTTATCACGTCTCATTTGTGTAGAGGACCGGACCCTCGAGATGGAGCTGCGAAGAGAGGGTTTTCCCTGAATCATTTATATTCATTTTTAGATTATATTTAAACGAAATATAACAAAATTTATATCCCTATTCCATTTTGTTCATGTGCCAGAACTAGAATATTTTGCATGTTTCAGCCGGAGCGGAACAAAATAGATAATCATAGTATATATATCTATTGAATAAAAATATATTTAGCTGAGAAAATGTTATGTATTAGTAAATATTTTAATGTATTAATATGAATGGTGATTATTTATATCAGTTTTGATTTTGATATATAAAAGATGAAAATTTATATGTTATAATTAATTTTGTGACGACGGAGAAAATTTAATCAAATACGATATGAATTATTAAGATTTTCTACTAATTGCTAACAGAGAATTTATATATAATTTTGCTTTGTAATTCTGAATAATTTGTTATTGAATTTATTTGTACTTTGTAAGTAAAAAAATTATTTTAGTTTTGGGCGTAGTGAGAGAAAAATAGTATTTGATTTTATTGGTGGAGTTAATAAAATAGTTAATTAATTAGTTCATAAAATAAAATGATATATATGCATATATATATATATATATATATATATATATATATATATGACACTGTGTGTATTAGAATCTATAAATAATAATTGACAATAAATTAAAACGTGATAAAAAAGAACTATAAATAATCAATAATTTTATTATCTTATATAATTTATATAACTTTCCCAACAATATTATCAAACTTTTCCAACAACTTTATCCAAGTTTCCTACATACCAAACAAAGAAATAATAAATTTTTAATAATTTTTTTTACTTAATTATGTGTTATCAAACGTGATAATCTTAATATATTATCATCTAATTTTACCACTTAAACTTATCCAGTAACTTAACATTTACAGCATTCTTACTTAACCCGTATCAAACGGCCTATCAGGTTACCTTTAAAAATAAAAGGAGAGAGAGTGTGCAAGAAAAGAAGAAAAGAAAGAAGAATATGAAAGAATAGAAAGGTAATGAAGGTCAATGATGGGCTATTATCTGAGAGAGGAACACTTACATCCAAGAATATGCTATAGAGATGGTTGTGGAGGGTTACATTCATTTAGTGCGGTTCAAACCTCATCAAGGCTCAAGCCTCATCAAATTGTCTATCCCAATTTTCTTTTTCTTTTTGTCTGAAGTTGATTTTCTGTTATATTCACCTCTTTAAATTAGCCCTTCACACCTTAATTTAGACATTCTTCTGCACCATATAAGAACAAGGACATCAGCTTTGAAATCAAAATACACTCTTTTTTGCACAAGATAGTGTGCTGAGACGTATAGATAAGTACATAAATAGAATATATATATACTTTTAAATTTTTTTTAAAACTATAATGATACTATGTAAATCACTTTTATAAATTATAAACTTCAGTCAAATCATGTATATGAATGTGTGTGTATATATTACATCAATTTGGCCTACAGAGAAATAAATTCATAGATACATGATATTATTGCAGAATATGAGGTTTCTTTATATATGTATAAAATGTGTTTTTTTTCTTATTTATTTTTTGTTGGCTAAGAAGAAAGAGGAATCAAATAGAGGGATACAATTTAACATCAACTTCAACATATTGGCCAACTTATTCTTGGCATCAAACAAAAGTTAATATCTTGTCACCCCCTAAAGAAATACATGTGACTCGATGAATAATACTATAAACATCCACTTGTGGAAGAAAAAAAATAATTTCTTTGCGAATAGTATATATGTTATGCAATCTACATCCGTATTCGATCGATCTCGTCATCCATCATGTTCGGCTGGCATTCTCGAAAAACTCGGTTTTCTAATGCCATGTCTGTAAGTCCAAGCTCTCTTGTTGACATATCTTAGTTTTTCATCAACCTACATTGCTGATGATTACCAGTTTGTTCAAACTAATACAGATTGTGGAGCTGTTGGTGCATATGGACTGTGAAGGTTGTGAAAAAAGAATCCGAAGAGCGATCTCGAAAATAGACGGTTGAATTTGATTCTTTAGTTGTATACCTGCATACATATATANATATATATTAGACATTATATATAGAGAGACATTATGTGTAACTTCTCTCTATTGATGTTAATTTCTATCGCCTATTTTTCTAGTTCCGACAATAATTTTATTTCAGAGTTCCAATTTTCCGGAGACGAAGAAATCTAAGTTCTCCAGGATCTTTTTGGCCTAATATCTGAATTTTTAAAATATAGTTAAGTTATTATTTTTTTTCTCTTTAAACCTATTATTAATGTTGCAATTTCAATTAAAATAAGCACATGCTAAAGAAAATGTTTCTTAATCTTTATAAAGGGACTAGCATCTTTAATTGGAAATTAAACGTAAAAAAAATGATGATATTGAAAATTACTTTAATCGCCTCTCATGAAGTTTAAGTTTTCTTCCATGTTCGTCTGTGAATTCAACAATTACGTCAAATCATTAATGTAGGATTTGAATGTTGCAGACCAAGTTTGGATCTATATCTTTGTATTTGATTTCTATATAAATGAATGTTTTTACCTATAAAATTGCACCTAAGATAATTATACCATTCATGATAATCTTATATACTTGACCTAAATCCAATATATAATAAGGATTAAGTAACATTATCATAAATTAATTTCACTTGCAGGAGTAGACAGCTTTGAAATAGACATGGATAAGCAAAAGGTGACTGTGATGGGGTATGTAGACCAAAGGAAAGTCCTAAAGATTGTGAGAAGAACAGGAAGGAAAGCCGAGTTTTGGCCGTTCCCGTACGATAGCGAGTACTATCCATACGCGTCACAGTACTTAGACGAATCGACGTTTTCTTCAACTTATAACTATTACAGACATGGCTACAATGAAGGTGTTCACGGTTACTTCCCAGACCAAGCGTACTGCACAGTTGATGATAACACTGTCCATCTCTTCAGTGAAGACAATGTCCATGCTTATTGCAGTATTATGTGATCTAAATCCTCACAATTCCAAAACATTAATCACATCTTTATATATTAATTTAAAATGACATGATGCATATTTTGTTACGGATTTAACAAGCAACGTTCGAATATTTGCGACATTTTCATTAAAAAAAATTGGAAAATGGATGTAGGAGTTGTAGCAGCTTAGTTACATCCTTAGGTTGACATTGCTTTTAATTTACAACATTAAAAAAATTACACTGAGTACGAGATTGCTTCTAAGGTATGAAACTATGAATATATATTTTGCTTAAAGTAATTACTAAATAAACTTTACTTTATTGCTCAAGAGAGAAATAATTGATAAATAAAGCAACAATATACGGTATAAGATATACAATACTTTTCATTTTATTTAACATATTATTATTTATAAATATATGATATTTGTGTTTATATGTAGCTCATTAACAATTGCACAAAAATTCTCTTGTTCATCAAAACAAATAGAATCTCAAAAGAGAATTTCTTGAATGAATTAGAGTTTTCAACCCTACATCAACATGTGGTCCCATCAGCTTTGTTGGTAAAAAAAGAATATAGCATGTCAGTTCATCTAAATTTGCAATACTCCTAAAATATTGAACACCCTACATCATTTGATATAACATGTGTAAATCTTTGCATATAAACAAAATATTATATTTTAAAACACGTGAAATCAATTTATAAGAATGAATACATAGTTTTTGATACTTTAGAAGCACCTTTTTTTTCAGTTCCTCATACAAAGTTGTGTTTATAGCATTCGACTATAATTACAAACACGTTTTTAAAATCATAAAGACGCTCGACAATGTTTTCGAAAGTAGCAATGAACTCGGAAAAAAAGAAGAAGAAGAAAACGAAAAACACTACTCTCTAAGTGTATACAAGCGCTTCAAACTCAAACAAGTACTTCCAAACACATTTCTAAAGCAACAAACAAACCATTGAAAGTTTGTGAGATCAAAATGGTATATGGAAAAGAAAAGATAGAGAAACAACATTGTAAGATACTGTCTTTTAATTCTCTCTTAAGTCCTAAAAGAATCCCATGCTTTAATATCAAGTAGTGAAGAGCATGACACAAAGACAAGAAAAGGAGCGTAGGAGAATAATAGCAATTTGAAATTAGTGCTGTCATCTTCTTCATCAAACATCCTTTTCTTATTTATCAGACGTAGATTTGATAACCTAACCTAAAGTGTGTATCAATGTGTTCTAAGAGACATGCAATTAAAAGATGATATATGCCTGGCAGAATATGATATGATATTTCAAGTTTGTAGAAGAATATATTCCCGATTTTGTTCTCTCTTTCTTGTCACGATATAAGTAATATTAAATATTTTTGTAAGTGCAAGTGCGACTAGTCCTTAACTATATGATTTTTTAAGGTAAAATAACCTCATTAATTTGAGACAAAAATGAATAAGAGCACATTTCATTTATGACATGTTTGGTTTGCGCAATCTAGTAAATCGGTGGCAATTAAATTGGTAGTAGAATATGATTGTTATGTTTGATTGTACATAATAATTCATAAAATGATGATTGACAATTTATGATCGTTATATTTGTTATTAGTTGAAGTTAGCTATAAATTTGTGTAAATAATTTAAAATTACTTAAATATCATTTTAATTTTTTATGTCAAAAAAATACTTTGATGTGTGCAATTTTAACATTAACTATGTTTCATTAAATTTAATTAAATTAATAATGTTAATTAAACTGCAATAAAGTTATTTCTAATTAAATTAATAGAATTTATAATACGATTGGATAATTCCACAAATCTCCTTCAATAATATCTTGACATGATTTTATCGTGGTATTAGGATTGTATTACATAGTAAATTTTGATATCTCCATTTTTTATTGCAATTTGAATTGCCTCCATAGGAGGTAAATTATGATTGCTTACAAACTATATACCGGCTATCTAATTAGAATATTACTTTAAACAAACTAGTAATTCAATTATACAAGGATTGCAAGAGAAGGTAGGTGAACAAAGGATTATAGACTAAGTTTAATTACTCAAATGATGTGTCAATCACTATAAATATTTTAATATATATTAAATTATTTTAAAATTAATATTTAAATGATCGTCACATTATTTTTTGTTAGTATGATTGTCAAATCATTTAGTGCTATAAACTTAATCTAAATCTCGGTTAGTATAAAATTACTCTAGACCTTGCTTTTTTGTTAACATTGGATATTTGAAGCTTAATTTCAACTAATCTCTGAGTGTATGCGGACACTCAACAAAGAATTTCCCATCTCAATTGACTCTCAATGCAATAACTCCAAGAGCCAAAATAAATATTCGAATTCATGACTGAATCCATTACGTCAGGCCTACGATTCGTCCCAATATCCTTAACCATTACACTAATCATCTTGGGGCTCATTACTGTAACGAGAGAAAAAAGATAGAGAAAATGAAGGGTTTGTTGATTTAGTAAAGAGAGTAGAGTACTATTGAGATGGAAGAAGAGTGATGGAGCGATAAAGATAAATGAACCTCACATAAAAGAAGATAACGTCAAAGGATATAATAACTATTACTACCTAAAAGAGGGTAATGATTTAATTTAAAAATCAATAATAGTTTTGCTGATTTTGAGTGTAACCTACAACTCTTTCTAACTTTACTGATTTTGATAAACAAAGTATTGAACAAAATCAATACTCAGTACATTTTCCCCTCTTTTCCTTTACTCATTGGTAAAACAAGCACTTGGTATGTTTGGTTCGGGAATACTAGTCAGATACACTTCTGAATTGTACGTTTGATTCTTACTAAAAAAAAAAAGAAAAAGAAATGTAGGTTAAGCATATTATAATGTGGAAACATTATCATCCTGATTGATTTAGTTAATATGCTTAAAATTACCTTTTGGTTCAGCATTATAATGTGCAAACATCACTGCACACACACTTACACACAACTTCATGATGTGGTCGAAGAACAAAGAACCTATCTTATCCATGTATAGCAGGTATCCTTTTTTCCCCCAGCCCCTTATAAGAGAAGGGGGAAAGAATAAGCAAAATGAATAATTTTTGCACCTTTTTCCTTCCTTCATGAGAGACTTTTTTAGCTTTCTTATATAAACACAACAGCTCTTTCATTATTCGAGTGACGATAACATCAGAGAGAGAGACAGATTGAACGTCAATAAACTCTAGTGGAGTATGTCTCCAAACAGATATTTTGCCGTCACTGTCATCGAACCTGCCGGCACATACCAGAAAATATTGTTTTTCGGCCGCTCAGAACATGTGTGGAGAGTTTGTCACATTTGGAGAAGATTATTAACAGTTACAGTGACGGAATTTGTTCGCTGCAAGTCCTGCAAAATTTGATCCATCGTTGTTCAGCAGATGACACTTCACGCACAGACAAATAAAGAACAAGTCCACTCTCTCTCACATCAAAAACATAAACGACAATTTCAAATATGATCACAAATAGTACTGGGAACAATGACAACGAGGACAATGACTCGCCTAGAGCACCACCTTTTCAGTCGAAACAAAGAGGAAGATGATCGTCTGAAAGCTATCTATAATCACACAATTCCACCATCGGAAATCAAGACAGTAGATGACATTTACAGACAGAGCGATTATATTCCAAAACTAAAAACTAACATCTAATCTTCTGGGGGCTAAAAATACTGCCTCATGAATCATATTTTCTTTCGATGACCTATGCAGTTATCAATATTTGAATACAGGAATAGTTATTTTCATTTTTCTTTCCGGGGAACAAGATAAACCAAAAGATAATGTATCCTTAAAGAGGTAATCCAAAACCGCACCTGGAAAATTATGTCCTCCGGGACATGAGGTAGAACCTCGCGCACAGTCTCAGCCATAGCGAGTATATTAGCCAAGTTATTGTTTGTAGGGTTTGGCACAGTCCGTCTACGTAAACCGCCAGTTCCTCCAGGATGTCTTCCATCAGCCACAGGAGGAGGAGCTTGTGTACCAGTAACAGCTCCCTGTGATGGATTCAGAGGCCAAAGGCTCCAAGGAGAATCATCAATGGAAGTATGGGCATAGGTTTCTCCTACAGAAGCAAGATGCCTCATCATCATCTGCACTCTCCCTAATCTGACTGGTCTTACTGCAGTTGACGGACCAGCTCCCTCGGAACCCGAGCTTTGCCAATTCTGCAACCAACTTGAATCGACTCCTGCACTCCTGTGGCCATAGAGCAGAAAAAAAGCATTGTTTACAGTCAAATTCTGCCTCTCTTAACGGTGGATAATCAGGCCTTATCTACCATTGTATAGATATTTATAAATCATTTTTGAAAAGGAAAGGAGAAAAGAAGAAATGGGAAGCTGCATGGGTGATGCAAGATCATAAAATAGATCTTAGGCGTCAGAATGTAGCATCACTTTTCTTCTAGTCATGTACAGAAACCCATCATCAGTAAATAGAAGTTATAAATGAAAATGCATTTACGCTCTAGCCAAGTAAAGGTCGGGGAAACTTCTGTATCTTCCTTTAAAGTTCATAAATTTCAAATTTCCAGGTTGTCACAACCTAAGCTCAGATATCTCCAGGATTTCAATTTTTCTTTACCCCGATAAATAGTCTGGAAAGGAGGATTAACCAACTGGACTGATTTCGGCTATAAAATACTAGATAAGCTCATGTTTCAAAAGGGAAAATAGATACTACACTGAAGTTAAGGATATGAACCTCCATGGACTGCCCTCAGTTGGATTATGAACCTGATTTGGAAACACTCCAGCAGGTAGGTTATGCCCTGCACTTAATTGACGAGCAAGCTGCTCATCACTGAAAGCATTTCCTGTCGGAAGACTTGTTTCATTTCCATCTCTGCCCACGAAAAGTGGCTTTCTACAAGTGGGACATGAATAAATCTCATTTAAACCTTGATCCAACCTGGAATATTTTCAGCATCATATTAATACCAACACAATCAAGATACAAATGGGGCACTAAACGCAAATAATACAAATCCTACCAAGATCTCAAGCAAGCAAGATGAAAAAGGTGACTGCAGTGTAACTTCTTAGCCTTAGCCATAGGTTCCTGTTATTTTCCCCAGGTTACCATACCGGAAAAAATTATGCAAAAACACTAGTTTAGAAGACATAAAAATAACTGTACTTACCCTACATATTGCACATTCGTCATCATATGCTTTTAGCTCCTCAGATGTGGCATCAGGCAAAGCAGCATGAAGGGAACTCAAAGCTTTCCTTAATTTGATAAATCCTTTTATACGCTTGAAAATTGCACCGAGCAAAGCCTGTTAAAAGAAATTAAATCAAGTATCTGAAAAAGTTAACACAGCTAGTAACACCACAAAATTATGTATAGATACTACGATTGAGTAGAATCACTTACACGTATGTTTAAGAAAAGGACCACATCCACAACATGGAACGCCATCCCACGAAACCACCAAATATGGACATAATGGCAAAGTGCCATCAGTAAAGTTGCCATATCAAGGGAAAAGCCCAAATTCCGGATAAGTGTTCCTTTCCATTCCCACAAGGAACCTGCAATCAAGCTCCTCATGTAGCAAATAATGAGACAGTAAACCCCTTTCTATCATAGTGAAGTACGAAAAAAGTACACTAGAAAATCTTAAAAGATGAAGGAAGAGAGCAAAACGACATAAGGATCTATACATGAATCTTAGTAAGAAGATAATATGTGTGTATGGGTAGAGGGAGAGGGAGGGAGGAGGGAGAATAACATTTATGAAAAGAAAAGAGATGAATACCAAAAATAATGAAATACACATAACACGACGCTGACAACAACCATAAATGATACCTAGCATACAAATCCCTATAAATATTCTCTTGAACTAACAAAAGACTCTTTGCAAGACAAAAGAACAGGAAAAAACAAATTTGAATAATAATTAAATGAGCACGGCCACTTATTTTATGCATTAAGATGTATTTCCTTATATATATTTCAGTATACCTGCTCCCGAAATATCAAAAAGTCTGGAGCTTTTATAACTTGTGTCATCTGACGATGAATGGTGAAGCCATATCTCAAGCAACTGGAAGCCATGAACCAAAATGGCCTACAAAACATATTCCAAATGGAAAAAGAACTTCATAAACCTTAATTTGAATTTCTTTTTCCTTTTTTTCTGTAAAGATTTCAATAAGTTACCTGTGATGTTTCAAAAGCAATACTTAGAGGCTCAAAGAATAATAACATAAACAAAGATAGGCCCATAGCTCTGTATATTACCAAACAGAGCCTGATCCTGCATACAACCAAGAAAACGTCTAAGAGTC
The DNA here is from genome assembly GCA_003255025.1 of Datisca glomerata. NCBI lineage: Eukaryota > Viridiplantae > Streptophyta > Magnoliopsida > Cucurbitales > Datiscaceae > Datisca > Datisca glomerata. The sequence continues at coordinate 2,411,142 of QANY01008651.1, forward strand.
AATCCAAGCTGTTTAGACTACTCAAACTTCAATAGAATGCCTCGAAAACACTTTGGAAAGCAGAAGATTTAACTAGAACAGAAGAGGTTCCATTAGTCATTTACAGAAGGGAAGACAATTCAATAATGCATGGATGACACTGAACCAAGATTTCTGACTTAAATGACTATTTTTCTTTTTTTTTTCGCTGTTCAATATCATGTAAAGAATGAATGATCATTGTGCCGCACAAGAAGTATTAAATTGCAGTTATCTGGATTTGATAACGACGATAGACGATACCAGAAAACATCAACAGAGAGGACCAGCAGCAATACAGAGAACACACGGAAGTACGTCCACGAAGTAGCAGAAGGAGAAGCATTTAAACGCTCAAGCCGATCCCTCGCCAAAGCTTGAAACATCTGTATAATATGCTCCAACAATTGTCAGGACTCATTATGAAGCAAATGGTTCCTTCCTCATTGCAGAGATTGTATCACATACCTTTAAAGTACACAGCACAGTCAGCCAGATTGTCCAAAGGCTCACGTGATATATCGTTGGTGTAACAACCAGAGGAAGAAATATCCCCTATTCAATTCATCAAAAAATGAAATTTGAAACCAAAAAATTCCTCCTCCAAGAAAGATTGAAAATCTGATATGGTAATAAGGATTCAGAATAATAAAATAATCATCACCAGGTTTAGAAAAAGCTAACATTTTATAACATGATAATCCAAACATATAAACATCTCAAAGAATTAACTAGCTAAATCCTTAATTAAATATAAGAACAAAATAAATTCACGACTCCTCAAATACACTTTGAAAGGGCCAAATGCCTATCTCAAACATTAAAGAGTCCCCCTCACAGAATAGACCTTTTAAATCCTGCATTTCACTCACTCTCCCTCTTTCTCTACCAGTGTATGTAGCTTATATCTTAATATTGTCAAAACGCTAGTAATTTCAAACAAAAGCAATATATAGCACAATTACATCATACAACTTTAATAAAATTTTACCTATATACACGATGAAGTGCTCAAATGCTGATATTCATCGACAACCATACAGCCATATAATAAAATACAACCAAAAAACAAGAGAATGCCAGCCTACCAAATATAGAAAGTACTCTTTCACACCTCAGTATCATGGTGTGCTTTATCATAAGATATAACTGTGTGTGTTGTTGTTGTATGCACGCACCATCACAACTTCACAAGTAATGCTTACCTTGTAAATGACATAATTGAAAAGACGCTCCACCAACTTCTTACTTTCTGAGGCATATAACTCTACAAAAAATACTGTCTGCATGCGGAAAACAGAAACCATGAGCACCAGAGCCTAAAAATCAGTAAAATCATCCCGCACATATAAGAAAACAGATTGTAGCTTATCATAAGCAACTACGCTTGTTACTGAACTTGTTTACATGCCCGATAAGAAATTTATCCCTTTTTGTCCACCTCATTTTAAAATGTAGGAAGTTAAAGTTTTAAGTATATGGCAGGGTTGAGCAATTGACGAAGAAGCCATATCCCAGCAGGAATTTTCTGAACTACATTTGTGTCATTTGTTATAAGTCTCCGTAAATTCTTTTAACGCAGCTTATAGTCATACACTACACCTCTGAATCTAGAGCTACTAATGTCCATGAGATCTTTTAGCTGATACCATCTCAAGCGCTATCAAGAGCCAAGTTCAAAGAACTACAGTCATGAAAGGAGGAAGAGAAAGAGAAAGAGAGAGAGAGAGAGAGAGAGAGAGAGAGAGAGAGAGAGAGAGAGAGAGAATGAAAGGAGTAATTTCATTTTCGGCCTAACCAACATTCTCTAGGGGCTACACAAGTTCGACCTTTTACTTATGAAAAAACTTGCCCTCATTTCTTCTCCTTCACATATAAGATCCAATGGTGTATTGGTGTAGGATCTAGTGACATGCTCACCAACTCCCACGAATCAAAATCAAAACAACTCAAGTTATGAAGATCCCTTAAAAAAATAATCTTTTTAAACAAACAAGGCATTTGATGGATTCTGTAACAAATAGAAGAGGAATGGAACTCTTAGAGAGGGGGATCCTTTTGGCCACAATTAGGAACATACTGCAAAACGTTTAGGTACAACCTATTCCCCGTACTTAATCCCCGAATGGGTGTCAATCCCATATGAACACTTACACATACCCTTGGAGACAAACTAAGACAAATTTCTCATACAGAGGTATTCCAAAACATAGAAACCAGAAATAATAAGTTCGGCCACTATTGTACTTAAACATGAAGAACAATTTCATAGACAACTCCCAACTTAGGAATGCAAACTTCAACAATGATTGTGTCTCGGAATGAATTCAAAATTGCTAAATGAAAAACATCTCAGAAAGATAGGGATCATGCCTTAAGACATAGAATGAGCAGAACAAACAAATTAAGCACAAAACTGGCCAGCAGTCCAACAGCAGCGTATGAATTGAAAAGCAGCTCAATCACACGGCTGACATCCTCCGCTTGAATATAATTTTCTACAAATAATCTGCTGGCATACAATTTATATAACGATAATTCTGTCCATAATTGAAGGCCCACATAGCTAAGAATAGTACATGCTGCGGAGATTGCTACATATCTCACAGCCATTTGTAATAAAGTTAGTCCCTTTACTAAAACCGAACACCAAGAAATGCATCACAACCGAAGTAGCAATACTCTTTGCCCATGACACTCAGAATCAGGCGGCAACTACAACTTAATTTAAGTGATCTGTGTGAACTCAGAATCTTCTTCCTCGCTTACAAGCTGCAAACTTTTAAGATTGCCCACTGAACCTGTCAGAAATGTGCTGTAAGGTAAGATAGAAAGTAAGAAAGGAACACTTTCTTTAATCAACGGTAAATAGGAGACAAATAAGAGCTCGAACTACAAGAAAATATTTTCAATCTCCATCTATATTGCAGAATTCTATCCTAAGTATTGTAACCACAATGAATTCATCAAGGATGTTAAGAAACAAACTCATTTTTCTAAACACTAGAACATGATTAAACCTGGAAGTTAAACCAAATCAAAAGGAAATTTTGAGGTAATTATTTTTCAGAAAAACAAAACAATATTAGAACCACCAAATCCGTTTTCCATGTTTCCAACGATGCAGCAACACTGAAACATAACTGAAAATTGAGACCAAAAACACAATTTGCGGATGAAAACATATCTGAGAATTGCTATCGGTCTTTCGGAAATTTGAGAAGGAACAATTAAAAGAAATATGCGTGATAGAATTTTAAAGGAACCTGATTTGATCTGAGACGAAGCTACGGTAGCGTCGGTGGTTGTTTGTGCAATCAGCATCGCATTTCAAATGAGAGAGAGAGAGAGAGGTTTAATATATATGAGGTCACTTTTATTCTTTTTGCGGGAAGCGGAAGTCAGGACTTGGAGCTATAGCGTGTGAAATTGTTAAAAAACATTTTCTTTTACAAGTGTTTTATTGTTTTTTGGGATAAATATAAGAATTGTTTGAAAACAAATAATTTTATACCATGGTAATTAATTTCACATCATTAATTATAATTTTTTTCTTTCTCAATATACATGTTAAATCAATTTAATAATATCTCATTTTCTTTCTTATTCTTTATTTTCAACAAAAAAATTTCTTCTACTTGAAGAGTACAAACAGTTTTTTATGATTATTTGAACCCTTCAAGTTATTTTTTTTAATCAACACTCATACACCAGGTGACTACTTGAAGGGTTCAAACAGTTGCTTATGACTACTTGAACCCTTCAAGTAGTTATTTATGATTACTTGAAGAGTTTAAGTAGTTGTTGTTTTTTGTCAATCAATTACTCATACATCAGTTGACTACTGGAAGGGTTCAAGTAATTATTTATGACTACTTGAACTTTTCGAGTAGTTATTTTTTATTTGATCAGTCAACAACTCAAACACTAGTGACTACTTGAAGGTACCAAGCAGTTTTTTATGACTACTTGAATCATTCAAGTACCTTTTAATGACTACTTGAGCTTTTTTACGTTAAAAAATTAGAAAAAATGAATGATGAGTACTTGAAGGGCTTAAGTAGTTTTTTATGACTATTTTAATCCTTTAAGTAGTTATTTTATTTCGTCAGTCAGCAACTCAGGCATCATGTGGCTATTTGAAGGGATCAAGTAGTTATTTATGACTACTTAAAGGGTTCAAGTAATTGTTTATGACTACATGAACCCTTCAAGTAATTATTTTTTATTTTGTCAGTCAGCAACGCAAACACAATGTGACTACTTGCAGGGTTCAAGTAGATTTGTATGACTACTTGAATGATTCAAGTAACTTTTTATGACTACTTGAACATTTTTTTGCGTCCAAAAAAATAGGAGAAAATGAGCGTTGAATACTTGAAAGCTTTAAGTATTCATAAAAAATTATTTGAACAATTCAAGTACTCAACGTTCATTTTCTCTAATTATTTTTACGCAAAAAAGTTTAAGTAGTCATAAAAAGCTACTTGAACCCTTCAAGTAGTAGTAAAAAATTACTTGAATCCTTCAAATAGTCAGCTGGTGTTTGGGTTGTTGACTGAACAAACAAAAAACAACTACTTAAAGGGTTCAAATATTTATCAACAATCACTTGAACCCTTCAAGCAGTCACCTGGTGTTTGGGTTGCTGACTGACCAAACAAAAAATAACTACTTGAAAGGTTCAAGTAGTCATAAACAACTATTTGAACCCTTCAAGTAGTCATCCACATCTTGAACCCTTAAAGTACCTTCATGAAAATGTTTATCCACATCAATGATCCAGATCTAGATCACACGCATTCATAATACTTAGTGAACTGTACTAGTAACCATTCATTAAAGATTCTATATTTTAATATGTTGCTCACAATTTTATTCATTATTTATGATCTTAATTTTCTCATACTAATACAAGATCATAGTCTCGTTAACGAATATGAAATTTTTAAATATTTATATAAATTATTCAACAGTAATTTAAAAGAACAACTATAAGAAAAATGTAATCCTCTTTAAATAAATATCAAAATGTCAATACACATGTTTTGATGGCATAACCCCAACACTTGTACGAACAAAAAATGTAGCATGCATTGGACCTATAGTGGTGTCGTACGATGTCAAGATTAAATAGGTCAGAAATTTATAGAGATAAATTCACCTAGTATTTAAGTCCTATAACTTAATTTATATGGGTCCATTCAGTCTGAGTAGTGGCTCATAAGGACAGGAATGAAAAATAACACCAGTTGAACAAAAAATATGTTTTGGACCAAGATATATTTCCCCAACCCATATGTGATGGGTGTATCACGTAATTAGTGAAGAGTAAGTAATTAATATTTAAATTAATTAATTAATTATTTTTTAATTATTAGATAATTGATAAATAAAAGATATTAATTAATTAATTGATGTAGATAAATTTAATTTATCAATTTGGATTGATGAATTTGGACACAACATTGACTCTAGAGATATATGTATTTTTAGGCAATAGCAAATATTAAAGGGTGAATTTTTGGCAGTTTGACATATATGGGTATATCTGCAAATTCCGTAATTAATATATAAGGGATGACAATAGGGTTGCATCCCTACCCCTAACACAGTGTGTGATTACGCAGAGCAGAAAAGAGTTTCTCTCCCTCCCCCTACTTGCCGCCGAAATCCATAGAGGAGAAGGAAAAATTCTATTTTTCTTCTCCAGTTGTTTTGAGAGACCACACTCAATTCATGATCAACATCCGATTGATATATACTTCTGAATTCTATGAATGGTTATGGTGTGAAGAGTGATTCGAGTTCTAAAAAAATGAAAAATGCGAGACGACTAATAGGATTCTACCAAATCAGAATTTTTCCGATACAAGAAAGGTATACCATTGTTTCTACCTCTATTGAATACGTTTAACTTAGCATGCATAATTGTATGTATGGTTTTAATGTTTAATATGATTAAATTAGTTTATGTGCAAATTTTTTTATTTTCCGTCCACGAACCGTTCATTGTTTATTGATTTTTCCTAAAATTTTAAAATACAATTAGGATCGGAGCATAAGGTTCTTGATTATGTATATCTGTGATTAAACGTATGAATCGTCAGATGTTGTGATAATAACATATAATTTTGTATGGTAGACTCAAAATAGTTTTGAATATATTTATGAATGGATTCTGATATATTGGTTCTAGGCGTTTTGTTTTCCAATTTTAGAATCAATGTATGTCGAAATTGAGGCATATGATTTTATGTAATTTATTTTCTTGCAAAAGTTGTATTTTTTAAAATTCCATGTAATCCGTCGCCTCCTCAAAAAGTCATTGCCGTCATCGTCATTGTCGTTGTCACCGGACGTCGACGTCACCGACGTGCAACGCCGCCTCCTGCTGTCCGTCATGTCGTGCCGGTGACTAGGGTTCGTGAAACCCTAGGCGATCAGAATTAGGATTTAGAAAACCTTATGATGTTTGACGAAAACTTTAATCCCATCTTTTATCTTGCAAATTTTGGATTTTGAATTTTAGATTTTAAACGGATAAAAGATAATTAAAATTCAAAACATAATTATCAATTTTTATCTTTTTATCTCTTAAATTTTGAATTCAAAAAATAATTATCTATTTTATCTTTTTATCTTTTAAATGTTGAATAAAAAGATAATTATCAATTTGTCTTTTTATCTTTTGAATTTTAAAATTTAAAAGGATGTTAATGAGATTATTTAATTAAGAAACTATTTTTCCTTAATTAAAGGGTTTTGATCAAAATTTGAATTTTGAAAATAGGACTACACTGTTGTAAAGAGTTATAAAATTGGTGGGACTTCCTCAAGGACAATGAGATAATTACAGCCGTCATGAAGACTAGTATTTAAATTAATTATAATTTATTAAATTATTTTATAGGTTGTAATTAGAAATGAGTCAATATGGAGGTTAATTTTGAATGAATGTCTTATTATTAATATTACATTATCATATAACATGCCATATAGAAATAGGAATATGCCAATATCAAAATATCATGTACCATGTACATGCATCATTATAGTTTAATTTATAATGAGTTATAATTTAAATACAATGTGAATTTTATAAAAGTTATAAATTTTAAATTGAGATTTAAATTTTATAAAAGTTTATAATTTCTGAAACTTGTTTTTTTCAAATTAATAAAGAATTATAATCTTTGGAAAAATAACGAAAAATTCATTTTTCCAAAAATGAAGTGGGAGAGTCGTTTACGTTGAAATATTCCCAAGGTCCACAATGTAAACTTGATTGTGACACAAGGAATGATTTATAGCCGCCCTAACGGTCCTCTCTTCAATGGGAAAAACTTGAGAATCATGTCACTTTGAGTCATCGAGTTGCTTAAAAAGGTAAAGCTTGTAAAGGAAGTGGTGAGACAGGACCGTTCCTAGGTGGAATGTTAGTTCATGACAACCTTTAAAGCCGATGCGTTGGTTAAACAATTAGACCGAAGCACATAAGAATCTCTCATAGGGGCTAGTCAATGGAACTAATATGACCAAAACCATTGGTGATTGGTTGAACAAGATGTAGTGAAATCTTGAGAAGCGTTAACCAAATGAGAGGAGTCTCAATGCAATGAGAGGTAGCTTAGACGTTATCCTTAGATGAGACTGGCTATCGTTGTTGATCGTAATATCATGGAAGAAATATTTTTATTAGATTTTTAAATATTTAAGTATTTGCATCATGCATCATACTTTCCTAAATGATTGAGTATTTATTTACACCACTTTATTTATTCTTTTCAGTAATCATGTTGTTATCCACACTCTCAACTATCTTAAACGCGAACAAACGTACTAGTGAAAATTACTTGGATTGAAAATGTAATCTTGATATCATGCTGACGATAGAAAAGCACAAGTTCGTGCTCACCACCCATTGTCCCCTTGAGCTTATTAATGAATGGACTCAAGAGGAAAAATATGCTTATGCTTCTTGGCTGCGTTCTGATGAGATCGTCAGGTATTACATCTTGGCTTTTGTTAGCAATGTGTTACAACAAACAGTATCAGAACATGGAAACTGCCACTAATATAATGTTGAACATCACCGAAATGTTCAGAGATCAGGATCGTCAAGCTAAACATGTTGTTGTGCGAAACTTCATGAACTACAGGATGAGACCTGGGACTCTTATCAGAGAATATATGATGATCATTAGTTATCTGAATGAGATGAAGATCATGGGTGCTGAGGTAGATGGCAAGACACGAGTTGACATGATCTTTGAGATTCTGCCTGATACTTTTGAGAACTTCAAACTTAATTATTCGATGAATAAGTTGAGGTGCTCACTTCCTGAGCTGATGAAGGAACTAGGAGTGTAATCGGTTCAGTTCAGCTCGGTTTAGGGGTGTTTTTGGAACCGAACCGTAAATATCATTTTTTAAATATCAGAACCTAACTGAATCGCCGATTCAACATAAACTGAGCCAGACCGGACAGTCCAAACCGGTTCAGTTTAGTTTGGTTTTGCGGTTTTGTCCTGCGGGAAAAATTATATAAAAAGGAGAAAAAACAGAGAGGAAAATGTTCATCTTAACAATGTCTCAGCCTTTACAAACATACATGTGTTTTTAAGAGCTATTAAAATTATTTGAAATCAAAATCCCAAAAGCAATTACCCATCAACAATAAGGCATATATTGATTCTAATTTTGAAAAGAACATACTAAAATTTCTGGCTTACGAAAAAAACAGAAAAGAAAAACCTTTTGTTCATATTCTTCATCTAAAAATTGAATAATAATTTAGTAAAAAGAACAAGAAACTAGAGCGACAAAATTATGAAAATGGGTGAACATTGATACCACCAAAGATGTTGAATTGTGCAACTAGGAAGTAGAACAACCCTAAACTCTACACAAGGGTGTTATTTACTCACAACTTCTTTACACAAATATAGATTTTAGACTGACCTATATGAAGTGTCTAGTGGATGTAAACTTGCATTGGAGTAGGCAAATCATTGACTAATCAAATTAGTAGAATAATTGTTTGTACATGCATTTACACGTTAAGAAAACGCATATGCTATATCAGATAATTTCTACTAATACATGGATTTCAAAGTTCAACCATTAAAACTTGAGCAGTAAATAACAATCACATTTAGGTTTAGTTCTTTCAGATTTTTGGAGTTGATGGTGCCTGCCGTAAACCAACTCTATAAAAGCCAATATCTTTCTATGCACATCTAACCACAAATCATCAATAGTGAACTGATTTACGCATCAAGCAATTTAAGGAATATATTGGTGCACTAATAATTTTTCAGTATATGCATAGAATAGAATATGCGATTTGCCTCAACTCAGCAACAGTGGACACTTACATGGATAGGTATCCTTCTATAATGGAAAGCACAATCAGACGCAAGAAACTCATTTTAAGAAACTTGAATGAGAAAATGAGTGCTTCAGGAAGAATAAGAAAGAAGAGAATGAGAGAGGCAGGGGGATACTTAAGCCACTAATATTAATTGTAAACCAGTAAGAATAGTGATTCTGCCAGAAAGAATACCTTGAAACCACCAGCAGTTCTTGCGTTAATGATGAGATCTGGTTGTAATGCTTGAATCGAAGCATAGGCTACAAGAGATGTTGAAAATGTCAACTCCTAGGAAGTAGTTTATGAAGTTAGCAAAAAGAACAAGAACTGCATTGAATGCATTCACTCTTACACACTCATATACTTACCCAAAGCTACATCTTTTCCTGGTCAAACCAAATTAATTTTCAGATCCTTGTAAGTTCCTCGATACCGGACCCAAGGGAACTCTTTCAGAAAGATGCACAGTCATGAATTGGTAGATTAAAATAAAATATATACAGATGGCTGAGACATATTGTGCTCGGGTTGAAAACATATTCAAATCAAATCCAAAAGCCAAAAACATAAATGAAAACTAATTACCTATCATTGTGTATGCGAGAAGTATTCAGGTTTCATACAAAATATACGCAAAATGTTAGTCACAATACATAGATAGGTAGAAAAATGACCATTGATACGTTTCTTTCTTTCAAGCATCTCATACATAGTAAAATTACTTCTGCAACATACTTCCAACCTAAACCACCTAACAATGCATCAAAGTCATTTTTAAAGCAAGATTGATTCAAATTCAGAGTAAAGTGAATTTTTTTATATGAAGAAGAATAAAGTGAGAATTAGTTATTACATAAGGAAAAAAAATAAACAAAAAGAACACTCACATCGTCCAGATGTACTAACTTTAATTGAAAATGCATTCATTTAAAAATCAAACATCTGCTAAGAAACAAACTAGATCCCCTTCGTCATCGAGCAGTCGAGCAAACAAGTGCCACTCCTTCGTCGCACGAGCAGCTGAACAAAGCATGTGCCGCTCCTCCATCGTCGAGAGCAGTCGCCTCTCTCGTCTCTCGTGCTGCCCTTTGAGGGTGGGATGGGGTTAGGTCTGCGAGAGCGTGAGTTGTGAGGATAAGGGGAAATTAGGGTAAATTATAAATGTGTATGTATAAGTGTGGTTCGGTTCGGTTCAGTGTGCGATTTTTGTGAAAAAACCACACACTGAACCGAACTGAACTGCCAGAAGTGTAAAAACTAGCCGAACCGCATCGATTCGGTCCGGTTCAGGTAGTCTGATTGATTTTCTCGATTTTACTTACACCCCTAGAAGGAACTGCAAGCTGCTGAGACCCTGTTTCTGAAAGGCAAGAGCAAGACGGGAGAGGTGGACTTAACTGAAAGCAAGCCTTCCATCTCTGGCGCAAAAAAGAAACACATGAGAGGTCTGAAGAAGGCTATAAAGCAGAACTCGAAAGCTGCGAAAGATAAGGGCACTACAAAAGTGAACAAGTAGAAAGACAAGTATCGTCATTTTGGAGCCGTTGGCCATCAGAAACGCAATTGCTCAAACTATCTTATGGAGTTGAGATCTAAAGGTATAATACTCATTACTGAGGCCTTTTATGTGGCTGGCTCTACTTTTTCATGGATTGTAGACTCTACAACCACTAACCATATTTTTTGTTCCATGTAGAGATTCAGCGGAATCAGAAGGCTTTACAAGGGCGAGTTCAACTTCCGTTGAGGAAATTGATTACTAGTATCGATCGTATCTATTGGAACTATTAAATTGTCATTCAATAACAATTTTTTACAATTTTACGTGATGTTTATTGTATTATGGTTTTTGGGAAGAACCTTATTTTAATATTTTTAGTTTGAATTTCATCGATAAAGATATTTGTATTTTTAGCAAGGATTCAGCTTGAATTTCATTGATAAAGATATTGATATATTTTTAGAAATGATTGCTTAAATAGCACTGCACATTTGATAAATAAATTGTTTTATGTAAAGCCAATAGTTCCAATGATATGTGACACTAAAGTAAATATTGATTTATAAAGGGATAATAAAAGGTTGAAGTCTGACTCAACCGATCTAACCTATTTGTGGCATATACGTCTTGGCCACATCAGCCTGGACAAGATTAAAAGACTAGCAAAGAATGATCCATTACAAATTTTAATAGTGTGATCAATACCCACATATGAATCTTGTATAGAAGATAAAATGACCAAGAGACCCTTTTCAGTGAAGGGTGAAAGACTCACTCAATGCCTTAAACTTATACATAGTAATGTATGCAGGCCATTGAATATCTAAATAAGATGAGGTTATTAATACTTTGTAACCTTCACTGATGACTACTCACGTTTTGAGCATATTTATCTAATGTACCAAAAGTCTGAAACCTTTGAAAAGTTCAAAGAGTACAAGGCTATGGTTGAAAAGCAATTAGAGAAACAAATCAAAATGCTACGATCTGATCGTGGTGGAGAATGCTTGCTAGGAGATTCCGAATACTTTCTTAAGGATGAAGACATTCTTTCTCAGCTTACAACACTTGGTACTCCAGAACAGAATGGTATATCATAGAGAATGAATTGAACTCTGTTAGATATGTTTAGATCTATGATGAGTTACTCATCTCTCCAAGATTTGTTTTGGTGATATGCCTTGGAAACAACATCATACATTCTAAATTAAGTTTTATCAAAGACGGTGCCTGATAAGCCATATGAAAGATGAAATTGTCTGTAAACTACCTTAGAATATGGAGATGCCCAACACATGTTCTAAAATCGAAGACAGACAAGTTTACCAGTCGATCAGAAATTTTACATGTTTGTAGGATGTCCAAAAGGAACGAAGGGGAATGCCTTTTATAGTCCAACCAACAAGAAAACATTCATGAGCACAAATGCGCATTTTCTTGAAGAGGACTACATAAGATGTGTGAAGCTGAGAAGCACTCTTATGCTGAGGAATTATTGAGTGGGAGGACACCGACTCCCCAATCAAGAACTGTTTCTGATCCAATAATGGATGAACCACAGCAGGAGCTATAGCCTATGAAGCCTCAACGTAATGGGAGGGTTGTTAGACAGCCTGACATGTACATGTCTTATGGAGATACCTTAACAACAGTCTCATATAAGGATCATGATGAGCATGTCCCCTACTCATAGGTCATGGCTGGTCTTGAAGCAAATCTATAGCAAGAAGTGATGAACGTTGAGATACAATCGATGTACTCAAATGGAGTCTGGAAACTTGTAGATCCTCCTGAAAAGGTAAAAACTGTAGGGTATAAATGGGTTTATAAGAAAAAGAGAGGTTCGGAGAATGTGGAGACATTCAAAGTTAGGCCAGTAGCTAATGGCTATACCCAAAATAAAGGTATTGATTATGGGGATACTTTCTCATCGGTGGCCATTCTTAAATCCATCAGAATCCTCATGTCCATTACATTATCCTCGGTTATGATATCTGGCAGATGAAGGTCGCTTTTCTGAATGGTAATCTTGAAGAGTGCATTTATATGGCTCAACCAGACAGGTTCATAGAGAAAGGCCAATAGGTAAAGGTTTATGAACTGCTGAAGTCTATTTGTGGACTTAAGCAAGTGTCCCGATCATGAAATATTAGATTCGATGAAACCATCAAGAACTTCAGCTTTAAGTAGTTAGTGGACGAACCCAATGTTATAAGTTAATACACGAAGGGAATGTGATTTTTTTTTGTACGTGGATGATATTCTACTCATTGAGAATGATGTAAAAAATTGTCTGATATCAATATTTGGCTTACAAAGTAATTTGATATGAATGATTTTAGAGAAGCTTCCCTTAACCTAGGTATTCAGATCTTTCATAATCAGAAGAACATATAATTGACATTGTCTCAAGGATCTTACATTGATAAGATGATGGATCACTTCAGTATGCAAGACTCCACGAAGGATATCTTCCTTTCAGGCATGGAGTCAGCCTCTCCAATGAGAAGTCTCCCAAGAATCCTCAAGAAGAGGAAGACATGAGAAAGATTCCCTACGCCTCAGTCGTAGGAAGTCTCATATATATGATGCTTTGCACTAGGCCAAACATTTATTACACGGTGGGTGTGGTGAGTTGTTTCCAATTTAATCCTAGACTCGAGCATTGGAATGCCGTCAAACATATCATTAAGTATTTTAGAAGAACGATGAACTACATGCTTGTGTATTCAGGTACTAACCTGAATATGATGAGGTATACTGATTCTAATTTTCAAGAAGACAATGATTCTAGGAGGTCCGCTTCAAGATCGATGTTCATCCTGAACGGTGCTGCAGTTGTATGGATAAGTATCAAGAAATCTTGCATTATTGATTCTACCATAGAATCTAAGTATGTGACAGCTTATGAAGTTACAAAGGATGTTGTATCAGTTAGAAAGTTCTTGAAGACTCTGGAAGTTATTCTAGAAGCTGACAAGTCCATGATACTTTATTGCAATAACAGTGAGGTTGTAGCAAATTCGAAGGAACCGAGGAGCCACAAAAGATCCAAACACATAGAGCGTAAGTATCACCTGATTAGAGAGATTGTTCAGCATGGAGATGTTGTAGTAACACACTATCGGCGATCAACAACCTGGAAGATCCACTCACGAAGACTTTAAGCAGTGAAGTCTTTGATGGTCATCTAGAGGGTATGGGATACACGATTGTATACGCATACTTTAGTCTAAGTCAGAGATTGTTAGAATTATGTCTATAAAGTAGAGTGTAATAACAATTTATGAGTATTTAGTTATTTCTCAAACATTTTGTATTACTGAATTTAATGAATGAATGAAAGTTTTTCTATTAATTAAAGTGTGTTTATAATTTACTCAAGTCTTGGAACTATTATCAACATAAGAAGAGTAAAAACTGAGCGCTCCTCCAGACAAACTCTTCTGAAATAGTTTAGAATGTTATTCGCAGTCTTATGATCGACTGAGCAATCGAGTCTGATTATGACCGTTAGGTTGAACCAAAGGGTACCGGTCTTGGGGTATGAGAGTGGAGACTCTAACAGTTGACCTATACATGTTGAATATACCAGTAACCAATTAGTTTAAAGCAAAATCGTTTATCTAGTTCTAAATCTAATTGTTACACCTATAAGAGTATTTTCATAATTACATTAATCTTGAGGTGAATACGAAACTTGACTTAATTAGTTATATTCTTTGATATGCCAAAGGAGTGAGTTTGAATTATCAAACAATACCTTGGCTGTTGGGATCGTGATTCAACTATGTTGGAGTTGCGTGATTCACATATACGAAAATTCGTGGTGAGATTGCAAATGCAACAATGTCATCTCTATGCTTTATTGATGGGTGTATGAATAAATTAATTTGGCCAAGTATTCAATGAAATGAATCATTGAATAAGACATGGGAACTGTACGAGATAATTCACTGTAATGTCTTTCTTATTCACAGTCAATAAATGAGTTAAGGAAATAATAACTAAATGGGTAAAATGGTAATTCCACATCATGTCCTTGTTACTGATATTCATGGAGAGTAATATGTTAAAATATTCTGTGGACCGTGAAATAAAAGTATTTATTTGCACTAACAGAAAATGTAGTGCGCATGAATCGAGAGTTGATTCGGCATCGGACCTATAGTGGAGTCGTACGATGTCAGATTAAAGAGGTTAGAAATTTATGGAGATAAATTCGTCGAGTATTTGAGTCCTATAGCTTTATTCATGTGGGTACATCCGGTCTCAGGAGTAGCTCGTAAGGACATGAATGAAAAACAATATCAGTTGGACCAAAAATGTGTTTTGGACCAATATATATTTCTCGAACCCATATGTGATGGGTGTCGTCACTTAATTAGTGAAGAGTGAGTAATTCATGTTCAAATTATTAATTGGTTATTTTCTAAGTATTTGATAATTAGTAAATAAAAGATATTAATTAATTAATTGATGTAGATCAATGTAATTTATTAAATTAGATTGATGAATTTAGACACAACATTGACTCTAGGGAGATGTAATTTTCGACAACAACAAATATTAGGGGGTGAATTTCTAGTAATTTGACATATAGGGGTATATGTGCAAATTTTTTAATTAATATATAAGGGATTGCAATAGGGTTGCATCCCTAACCCTAACACAACGTGTGATTACAAAGAGCAGAAAAAAATTTCTCTCCCTCCCCCTGCTTGCCTCCGAAATCCATAGAGGAGAAGGAAAAAATCTATTTGTCTTCTTCAGTTGTTTTGAAAAACCACACTCAATTCCTGATCAACATCCAATTGAGATATACTTCTGAATCCTACGAATGATTGTTGGTGTGAAGACTGATTTGAGTTTTACGAAGAATGAAAAACCCGAGACGGTTAACAGGATTCCACCAAATCAGAATTTATCCGATACAAAAAAGGTATAAAATTATTTCTACATCTATTGAATACGTTTAACTTAGCATGCATAATCGTTTATATGGTTTTAATATTGAATATGATTAAATTGGTTGATGTGAATTTTTTTTTATTTTCCGCTCATGAACTGTTCGTGGTTCATTGATTTTCCTCAAATTTTAAAAACCGGTGCAATATCATCTACCCAAAATCTTACATCTTCTCCCTAAACTCTTTATCTAATACACTTATTATATCATTTAGTAAATCCATCAAATCAAACAACTTATCTAATCCCCCCAATATTGCATTATTGTTTTCGCCACTCTTTTTTTTTTTGAAAATTCACTGCCTATGTTGTGATTGCTTCCAACTACACATGATCTATCACTAGAGCAACATGTTTGGTTGATCACGGTGTTTTGATTATTTCACCCTAAAACCAACACATTTTCAATGGACTGAAGGGTGGTCGGAGTGACTTCTCTAAAAAATCATTAATGTTTTGAGAATTGAGAAGTGAAATTTTGGTATCACAAGGCAATTTAACTTTGCTAATGTGAAATATACCCAAAATCTTACATCTTCTCCCTAAGCTCTTTATCTAATACATTTATTATATCCTTTAGTAAATCCATCAAATCAAATAACTTATCTAATCCCCCCAATACTGCATTATTGTTTTCGTCACTCTTTTTTTATTTGAAAATTCACTGCTTATGTTGTCACTGCTTCCAACTACACATGCTCTATCACTAGAGCAACATGTTTGGTTGATCACAGTGTTTTGATTATTTCACCCTAAAACCAACACATTTTTAATGGACTGAAGGGTGGTTGGAGTGACTTCTCTAAAAAATCATTAAGGCTTGAGAATTGAGAAGTGAAAATTTTGGTATCACAAGACAACACATTTTTAAGAGATGTCTGAGACATTTTTCTAAATGAAAAATGATAGAAAAAGTCAACTGTTTAGCCCTAATTCTAAAAATGACCGAACAACTTATTATTTATAAAAATGTCTGAAAAAAATCAAATAAAGAGTTTGTTTACAAAATTACATAAATATAAATAAATTATTTATCTTATTCTGATCATTTTTATAATAATTTTTTTATGAACCTTTTTCTAGTTTCAACCGAAAATTTTGTTATTTGTGTAGTTCCTTATTTTTAAATGAAAATGTGACTGTATCATTTAAATAAATTATTTTTTTCAAAAATATTGAAAACGAATTGAATAGGTGTGTTGCAAAATGCAAACCTCTGCCGAAAATTCGGTTCCCGATGCATTTGTCCTCCGGACACTTCCAGGGCCCGATCCTTCTCACAAAACCTCCAAAACCTTCAATTCTGCCTCCAACTGAGTGAAGTGAGACTCAATTCTGTGTCCGACTGGCTGACACGCCCTGAATTCTACCCCATTTGTGCGTCTCGGAGAAGACTTTATTAGGGTGTAGTTGACGATTGATGGGGATAATAAAGAGCAGCTTCTCTTTTATTGTGGGAACAGTATGTGGAGTATACATAGGACAAAACTATGATATTCCCAACATCAAGAAGCTCGCCAATACTGCCCTCTTCATGGCCAAGCACGTCGAGGAGAAATATCGCAAATCCAAGAAGCGCAACGACGACGATGATTAAAGCTTTACGCAATGGTTTGGTCTTCTCAATATTTGGATCGATTGGTTCTGTTTACAATGAAAGGAAAATTGGAAAAAATTATCATAAATGAGTGAAAAATGCCAAACGGGCTCTCTTAAAAATTCATATACTTGTTTGTTAGTTCAGATTTTGATTTGATTGCATGAAGTGTATCTAGATTTTTTTAATCGGAGTCTGAAAGAGCTCTGCTTGCTGTGGCAAGAGTTTACAGTAATATAGAATTACTTGGTGGAAATCCAAATCTCACTGACATACTTTTTGTGGATTGTCTTGTTCGGTCTTGTTTAGCAATTGTTTCTCTACACCACACAAATGACTAAATATTTTGCATCTAAAGCAGGTTAAGACACTTAGGTTGGTTTCTGATAAGCATTTCGAGATTTGGTTTATATGGAGGAAAAGAAATACTAGGATTTTCGAGGGAATAGAAAATTCTTGTTGTGTAGTTTTTGTTTTCGTTTGTTAGGCTCTTTAAGTTGGCACGGATGCTTTTTGTGGGGTTTTTATTTCTGAAAAACCCTGAATTATGTCTTTGCTAGCTTCTGATCTAAAGCCTAACTCTTACTGCTGCTTCTACCCCGCCTTGGAGCTTTGAACAATTCTTTGATTACCGACAAAAAAGAGAAAGCATTTCCAAATCTGAATCATATCTTAAGAAATCCTTTATTTTATAGAGGTCCCTCTTTGTTGAGAAAATGGTTATGGTTAGTGTTACTGTTGTGTATGTTATGTGCATAGACGTATCATGATTCATGGATGCGACCAATTTCATTTGCCTTGGCCTGCTTTTAGCAGATACCTCGTATCTAGTTTGTCTGTAAATCTCATATGTATTGAAGCAGTTGCTGGCAATTGACATTGTTGCTGCTCTACTCTTTAGATCATCTGAAGTGGTAGTGTATGTTGTCTGTTGTCATTGCTTCATGGCCAGCTCCAGATATAAAAAACCTGGAAAATTTTCCTTTTCCTTTTAGACATTCTGATTCCATCAACATTATATGATAAATTAGTGGTGATTTCCAACATCATCCAAGGGAAGATAGCTTCCCCGGGTTATAGCCTGCAGATGCTTAACAAAACATGACTTTAATGCGGTTGTAGTTCTACTTCCTCAAAATGTCATCTTAGGTTTTTCATTTTCATTTTCGGTCGATCACTAGGATAAGGCCTAGGTGATGGATCTCTGATGTAAAGAGCCTAGAAGGATATCAAAAGCTTTAATTAACTATGTTTCTGCTCATCTTGAATCTGATATTGATTTCTTGATAGTTTCTGTTTTGAGAGTTCTCTTTTCGTACAGCTGAAAAGTCAGGCCCCCCTCTGTGTCATCTTTGAAGAGGAGGAATTCGTTTTCGTCTTTGTCACTTTATTCTGTATGTATGATTATGCATTCTCTCAGATTCCAACTAGGATTCTGTTATTTCTTATGCAAGGTATATATCAGTGATGAACTTCTTTAGAACCATATGATGTTCTACAATTCATGCACTTCTCATCATATTTAAATTTTAAATGGGCAGTCTTATACAATTTCTTGAACAGAATTTGAGTCAAGCAATGGTAGGTTGTCTTAGAGAATTATGAGTCCTGACCGGAATTCTTACGTATTTAATAAACAAGGCTTAAGCTCTAGGGATTCTACTGATATCTTTAATGGCTTCAGAGCCATGAGTCTGAACTAGCCGTTTGTACATTCCTATGTATTGGCTAAATTATCGTACAGGGATGCCAGCCCAACCCTTACATGAACTTGACTTTGATTGATTATCAAATTGAGTTTTCCCCAAGCTGGATGCAATTTCTGATGTAATATTCTCTTTCGACGAACAGGACTTGGTAAAAAATTCACGAGAATGAAATGGAAAGAGCAGCGTTTAGCGTGTTAGAGTCATTATAAGTCTCGATTAACTTCTTGAGACGAGTCAAACAGGAGATTATCTGGATCCGAAAAGTAACATGAGTTTAGTCAACTGAATTTGACGAGAAGATCTCTATGATAATGTTGTAAAAGTTGATTGAGAAAATAAAACCGATGTTGGAAGGCACTTTTAAAGCTAGTGCATGCAGTGCTTTGGATGTTTTCCAAACTGAATTGAGTAATGTAAATAAAGAAGATGCAAATGAATGTTTGGTTTCTTATCTAACTCCAGAACTCCAGAATGAGTTGTTAGAGAGTTGGACATTGAAAGGGTAATACTGCAGCATTTTTTTTATGAATGATTCAGAATCAGGGCTTTGATACCAATTCAAAGAGCATTCGTGTACTTCTGCTTAGGGATCAGAGTAGCAGCACCAGATGAAACAAATATTCTCATGTTGAAACCCCAACATAAATAGTCAGAACAAATAATTTATTTGTCAATTATTTATCAAATTACGCAGGTGTAAATGCAACAAGTCTTTTACGTTTATGTAATTCTCGTAAACTTCAATCATTTTTTGTCATGTTTACATACAAAAAAATGTTTTCTGACTATTTTATAGTTTGAACTGGAAAGTTAAATTTTTTTTTATCCTTTAGCTACAATACAGTTCGCCCACCATTTACTAAAACTGATAAACATGATTAAACAGTATCATCTCGTATCACTGAAACTAGAGGTATTAAACAGTATCATCTCTCATTCACTGAAACTAGAGGTGATCTGCTTCCACACCACCAGAGGTATCCCTAACTAACAGTGGGTTTATCTTCTCCAGTTTACTGGTTGAGTTTGGTAGAAGAAAAAAAGAAGGAAATGAAAAGGACTGTCTGCAAATACCATTGTCTCAGTGTGGTATTGCTGCCTTCGTCAAGAATATTAGTGGGAATTGCATAAACATGATAATGTTTTGTTGTCATATTGTATGAACTATGAACTAATAACAGACAGTTAACATTTTTAATGTTTTTGATGATCCACTACGAGACAATTGCTGACTAGATACTGACAAAGTGTCTGAACAAATGTCATATTCTAAGAATTATGTTATGGGTGTACGTGGGAAATAGAACCCTTTGGCCTTTGGAAATGAATCTCAACAACATATTTTTTTAATTTAATTTCAAACTTGTTATTGGGTTCTTTAGTTGATTGCATTTGTACACTTCTAAAAGTACTACTTGAAATGTGATTTAATTAAAATTTCAAAATTTCAAAACTATGAGGCCTTTGTGACACAATAAACTGTTTCTTTAATTGCTTAAAATGATAGAAAATTACGTGAACTGCATAAAGTCTAATCCGATCACTCTTTAAAATCTAAGTGTTATGTAGAGAGATACTAGAAAAGTCTTATAATTAACATAAAATGAACAAGTCTAGATGATGTGAGACAATATTCCAACACACCCTCCTGAATCACAACACGGTAACCGAACTACGCAACATATTAAACAATCCGAACTAAAGTGGCACAAACAAATGTCTAACCAAACTCTGATATTAAGTTGAAAAATTCAGTCTGATCACTTTTTAAATCCTCGTAGTAATATTTGTTATATAATATATATATTGTTACAATAGATCAAATTAATTTAATTTAAAAAAGATATATTATTCCAACACTCTTTATAAAAAATAGATTTTTACAAATTACCCATAAGTCAAGTGTATTGATAATTTTTTTCGTTGTTCTCATCCCCGGTTCAGAAGTAAATTTTTCGATACAAATAGTACTGAAATTTCTCTAGATTGATTAATAGTATTTATTATTTATATTTAAATTTTTTGAGTAGAGAATTTATTTATTTTCTTCAATGTATACATAAATAGTGTATTTAATGAAAACATCAAATCACACTCAATACTCGTATATATAATATATATAAATATTAAACTAAGATGTAATTTTTTCAAATTTCCATATTATATTATGTTGCTTCAAAATACTGAATATAATGCAGCCAATCATAAGTCGCCAATTTTTCTCTAAATATTATATTTCTTCTGATGGTACACGTCCAAATATCCAATTAAGTAGAAAACGTCAAAATCAAGTGATAATGTACATATACAGATTCCAAATCCTCCATATTTCATCCTACTTTCCCACATTCCCTTC
The DNA here is from genome assembly GCA_003255025.1 of Datisca glomerata. NCBI lineage: Eukaryota > Viridiplantae > Streptophyta > Magnoliopsida > Cucurbitales > Datiscaceae > Datisca > Datisca glomerata. The sequence continues at coordinate 2,432,667 of QANY01008651.1, forward strand.
TTCCTCAAGTATAAAATGAGGATCTTTCTCATTTTCTCCTTCCATTGATGAACAAAGGTCCTGAGCCTGAGCTAAAAAATCCTCTTTTATCTGTCACACACAGACTGTAAAAAACAGGACTATTATATAACACTTCGAAAACTCAAACAACCTCAAGTGTCTGTGGTGATGTAGATCTTGATGTCGGCCCTCCTTCCGACCTCAATTCCTCAATCTTGGCGGCCACCTCAGTCATAACAAGCCTGGTCAGAAGCAGCCCTGCAACTAGAGCTGCCCCCATAAGCATTGTGAAAACGGCACTCCAGCTCTGAGCGGAAATGTAGCCGGTTAGTAAGGGACCAATTGCAGCCCCAACAGAGCCTGTTCCATCTATAATTGCTGTCACAGTAGCCAATGCTCGGGAATTCCCTTTCAACGAACTGTGTGTTCCCAAGTCGGCTGAGACAGCAGTTGTGATAAGAGCATATGGCCCGTTAACAAACACACCGGTGATGAACATAAGCGCAGCATTCAAGGTCATGGAAATGTGACCGTAGTTTCGGTAGAAGAAGAGAGCAGGGATGGCACAGTACATAAAACTCGCGGCTGTTATTGCTCTTGCATTTAGACGATCTGATATGTGACCAGCTAGAATTCCTCCTACCACCCCACCAACGTCGAATAACGTTGACAAGTTTCCAGCCATCTTACTGGACAAATACTGACCGGCAATAGCTGCAATATGATAAACTTGAATTAGATTATTTGCTACTTTTCATTATTGGGTGATTTAAGAAAACATTCTGCCTCCGGTCTCTAAACGATTGAAGTTACAACAGAATCAAACAATTTGATCAGTCGATTAGAACTAGGATCAGATATACTAAAGGTATGGTAATGTGAAATGAGAAGAAGTTTGAGGCGTCAATGGAATTAACTGCAGATCTCAGCATACAACTGATATTTGTGAGGCTATATGCTATTTCCCCTTCATTAACTCCTTGGAAGGGTGCAAATATTCCTTAATAATTTAAACTGATCAAAATGAAAATGAAAGATAAGGTACCTGTGTGGCTAATGTAGAAAGGGAGCCAATAAAGGAATGTATAAGCCACCAATTTGGCGAAGAAGAGGCAAAGAGCAAAAGGAGCAACTCCCGGAATTTTCCATGCTTCTATGAACCCAACTGCTTCCTCTTTAACCCCCCTCTGTGAATTCAACAAAGGTTCTGTAACGCTATTGCCATTTTTCTTAGGAGAGTTCAAGTCTCCCTCTTCTCCATCAGCTCCAACAGACTCGGGACTAACAGGAAGTAAAAGAAAAACCACCAATCCAACAAATGCCATAATGAGACCGGGGACCACTAAGGACCAACCCCATCCGTAGCTCAACATAGCAGAAGCGATCAGAGAGCCTGTAATATTGCCAATGGATGTATGAGCATTCCATATGCCCATAATCAGGCCTCTCTTGCTCTTTCCAAACCAGTTACCGACTACGGCAACAACTGATGGCCAGCCAGTGGATTGGAACAGACCAGCAGCCATTTGAACTACCAAGAAGTAGTAAAAATTATGGATGTTGGTCCAATATCCAATCCCAAATAACGAAGTAAACAAACCAGCTCCCACCATTCCCACTGTCAAAAACTTCCTCAAGTCCATCCTATCACCCAAATGTCCAGAGAAGTACATTCCCCCAGCATATACACCAAGGAAAGCCAAGTCAAGTTCACCGAGTAAGGACGTTCCGTCCATTCCATTAAACGGAGACCAACCATCTCCAAGCAACGAGGAAACATTTCTGCTTTCAACTTGTCTCCTCCAAGGAAAGAATTTCAAGCCTACATCTGATGACTTGGGATCAAGGGCACTCTTGACTATGCTTGTTGTCTTCCTAGAGGCATGGTAGCTAGTATATGCTAAAAAAGTTACTATAAGAACAATGGCCTGGTAGGTTTTATAGGAAATTGGCCTTCTTTTTATGAACTCTAGAAATCGGATTCCATGGGGTTTACTGTAACTTCCCTCGTAGACGGGTTCTGATAATGAACCCATGAATTAATTTCTTATATGAAACAGATGAAGGGGAAGAAGAACTTCAATTCCTCTGGTTAACCAAGATCGCAAGCTGCAGAAAACAAAATTTCCATCAGAACATAGTAAAACAGGAAAGCCACTTTGTACTGCAATCAAAACAATTGCGAAGAGTAATCGCATGTACTATATAGTGCTATTCTTCAATCAAACAGATGGAAAAGAAGTAAAGTCATTTTCCGACTTCCGGGAAAACACGATTTCCTATCAGAACACAGCAAACCAGACAAGCAAACTTGCACTGCACTTAACATAATTGCTAAAAATAATCCACGTCCTCCGATATCTTAACTGGACCAGGCTCAATGATTCAGAGGAGCAAGTCGAAATACATTCTCCTACTCGGTAACTACAAGAAAATATTTGGAATTTCCAGCAGAAAATTAATTCAATCTTCCCTGTAAATTCTTCCTACTTATGTCAAACACTTGATAAGCCTTTCCCGCCCTAATTTTCAACGAATTGTAGCAATCCGATTTACACTTCGCAAGCTGTATGTAATTAAATCACGATATGACTTTGGAAAAAGTAACCGTAAGTCCATAACAAAAGTAAAACTGCACAATAAGATTCCAAATTAAGTTTCTCATATTAATATCAAAGAGCTTCCAACACCTAGAGCGAAATCCATTGCTGAAATTTGCTTTTAAAAGATCATTTCTCTTAGCCTTTAGACCGAGAAGAACGGGAAAAAAAAAGTAATCGATATGGTTATCTTCTAAATCAGTTAAACGATGAAAAAACAAAAAGAGGACCAACTCCACAATAAACAAATTGGTAACATTGACACGCACAAGTCAAAATTCATGAACGAGTCAAATTTTGAACGTAGACAATCAATAAGAAGGAAACCAAGAGTCAAAATAAGATTGGAGAGATGAACAAACAAGTAAACATGAACCACAAAAAGAGAAAAACATAGACGTATAAAACGCAGTACCTTAAAGCTCAGTTCGACTATTCGGATTATCAGTTTCTCTATCTAAAACACCAAATTGATTTCTCTCTCTTTCTGGAAAATCTCGAGTCTGGTTTTCCGAGTCTCGCTTAACGAAACAGGACGCAACCTCTGGTTGTTTCTACAGAGAAGAAGCAACATGAGGATTCTTAATAATAATTTTCTTAAAATTCACAATTACTATATTGTCCTCCTTTACTTTTCATTATATCTTCGTAAAATTACTCTATTTTTTCGCAATTGTATAAGTTTCCAAGAATGCCCTTGACACTAACTTCACGTGCAAATTGTCATTACTGATGACAATAAATTCTTTTAAACAACCTGACCTCAAATTAATGTCTTCAAGTTAATGTCAGAAAAAATATTTTCATAATATAATATGCTTAAGTTTGTTTTATATAATTAAATTAATAACTATCAACAATTAAGAAAGAGTTATCCGTTAAGTTGGTATCTAATTAATCCTTCAAATATCATTACTGCAGTGAATTCAAATGGATAAATCATGTTCTTAATGCTGTGGTTGGAGAAACTCTTGCAATAGCATGGGCGTTTGAGGAATGCAAGGTTTGAAGCCCGAGTTTAGTCACCGTGTGTTCAGACGCTCTTAACTTAGTGAAGTCGTTGAACAAAGACACCTTATCGGACTACAGCCTTCAATCAGTTACCTATGACTTTTTTGTCTTTAAAACTTCTTTTGATTCTGTAAATTTTAGGTTTGTTCCTAGAACTAACAATGCTATTGTTCATAAAATGGCAAGATTAGGCTCTGTTAAAAGCTTTTCCTGTGTTTCTTTACGTCCATTCCCTTTATATATCTCTAACATTCCCTTTATATATCTCTAATATTGTGGACCCGGTTTTGTGTGGTTTAATGAATGTTTTTTTTTACAAAAAACACTTTTCCTGTGTTTCTTTACGCTCATTCCCTTTATATATCTCTAACATTCCCTTTATATATCTCTAATATTGTGGACCCGGTTTTGTGTGGTTTAATGAATGTTTTTTTACAAAAAAACACCCCTAGCACCAGCCTTTGATTTTCTAAATGAAAACAGAAAAACTTGATTTTTATTTTTTATTTTTTGACAAAAACCTTTGAGTTAGGAGCCATTTAAAATTTAATTACAACTCATATTGAAAACAAAGACCTCTTTTTAATTAATATTTTTTTACCTGAAAAATAAATAAAAATGAATAAGAGAAAATGTCATCTACTTTAAAACAATCCTTAACCAATGGAAAATTAATGTGAATTAGGTGATGACTTTTTGTAAGATAGTGTTGGATATATAAATGAGTAATTTGGCTGTCGAAATACAATTGGTATTTGGTTCGGCTTTTTGTTCCGACTCAATTCACTTGAGAAAGACACTAACTAGAAGCTGAAGCTTTGACATTTTTTATTTTGACATACTCCAATTATATTTCGTACACTCAATTAGTCTTCTAACTTTTGAAGGTCCACATATCCAAGATAAGTTCTACGTATCCACTATATTTGTTTATATCATGCTATAAATATATCTTTTACAAATTATGAAAGAAGTTGGTGGTCAATTTATTTTTGTGAGCAAAAATTGTGCCAGCAAGTGACGAGCTGCTTTTGGCTTAAGAAAAATCAATATCAACATATAATCTAACTTATTTTCTTCCTCTCATTAAAAAAAAAAGAATTTTGACAAAACAATATATACCATCAACGTCTCAACACTTTTCACATAATATTTTTTATGCACATATTTTTTTACAATTATATTCTAATAATTTTATTCTAAAAATTATTTACTTATTTTAAAATCACATCTTAAGTTTTTTGTGTTAACGATAATTTAAATGGAGTTTATTAGTAAATGACATCTTAAGTGTTTTTTATTTTCAAAGACAAATATTCTTGTAAGATACCATGATTCTGCAAGAGGCATGATCTTCCAACGCACGACAAGTTAGATTGGTGTAGTTAATTAAGCCCTCATACTCATATCTTAGAGGTCATGAGTTCGAGTTTATTTCTCAATTTTTTTTAGAATTTGTAATGTAATTTTGACAAAAAAAAACCCAAACAACACACTGATTCAATAATTATAGTGATGAAGAAGAAAAGTAGTCTTGCTATTTATTGAGATTTTCAATAATAAACAGATTAGGAGTCGTTTGATATGGAGGTATCTTACTCCAAATGCCTGGAATGTTAGTGAAATTTAGAGATCTTTTTATTTGGTATGACAAGTTGAAATTTTTTTAGATACCCAGCATACAAAGATACCCTCATTTGAGGGTATCTCCGTGTCTGATATCTCCCATTAATTATTTCTTATGATTTTTTTTAAACTTACCTCCATCACTCCCTCAGATCATCTTTTATATACATGCTAAACAATGGATAATTAAAATATATTTTTAATGTGATCAATTAAATTTTGTTCACTAATTACCCAATATGGCTATAATTTTTATTTTTGAAGTACCAAAATGATCTTCAGTAAATTATGTATTTTTATGGTCTTGTGAGCACAAACATGTATAAGCATATATCTAACTATTGATTACATGGGTGTATATAGAGAAGTCACTCAAGCATCATTTAGGTCTATTTATCTGAGCTCCTTTTACCTGCTATGCTAGAGAATTATCTAAATTATCATATTGTTTTATGATGGTGAGCTATAGCTCTTTCTGACCTCGAGCTTTAGCTTTTAATACATTTTTTCATAATTTTGTGTTGATCCAACATAAGATCTTCTTTAATGCAGAAAATGATGAATCCAGATCACATTCATCACATCTGAGATATGATACTTGATGTTTCTCCAATATACTTAATCTAGTTTATTAAAGGTGTATAAGCATAAAGTTGGAATTTAGAACACATGAGTATCTCATATGCTTTATAAAGCCTGTCTTAGTCTTAGGTTGTCCTCTTTAAAGCTTTAACAGATATTTAAAGCATTATATTAGCTAATTATTTAAAATATTCAATACTCTTTTTGCCTTTGAATTCTTTTTAATTAAGTCTTTCATAATATCAATGACATTATATAAGTTTACTCTGTCAAAGAAGTTAACAACCAAGAAAATAGAAGAAGTAATTTTAAATCTCAATGACATTATAAAGTTTACTCTGTTAAAAAAGTTAACAATCAAGAAAATAAAGGAAGTGATTTTAAATAGATATATCTAAGAAACAAATAATAATTTAAGTTTAATTATCATCAAAAAATAAATATGGGAGTATGTGAGAATAATGATCCATTTGGATCTCTTCTTTTAATAATGAATAGAAAAAGAAGTGATATTTAGAAATAAGAATGTTAAAAAAAATATTCAAATATAGGAAGGAAAAAAACCAACATTGGAAATAGAGAAAGAGTTGTGGGATTGAGAGAGATTGATATCTACTTTTAGAGGTTGATCGTCCAGTAGATTTTCATCTTTTTCTTAATTGCAATAACATAATGTTCTTCAAATAGATATGACTAGATTAAACATGTCGGTATTAAAAAATGTGAGACATTATATTTTATCCTCTGTGCACGTGCATATAATAACGTAATTATTGACTTCTAATTAATAAGAGATATATTTCTTCCTTGGGCAGTCAAACAGAAGCACTTTCTTCTCTTTACATTTCCTTGGTGCATCAACTCTGCTTAAGAGCTACTGATACGGTAAGATTATATTTTTCAAGTACGAAGCTTCATTATAAACTATTTGCTCTTACATTTAATATTCTCAATTTTATCATTGCGGGTTTATAAATATTAATTTTTTTCATCGTAAAATTTTCCATGTGACTGTTAGACATGAATCATGATCAAAGTGTGATTCATTACGAAATATTAGTTACAATGAAACGCTAATATTTACTAATTTTGTTAACATAGCGAAATAGAGTATGTAATGACTGATGAAAGCTTTTTCGTACAACAAATTGGTCGTATAGAGATTTTCATCCTCTTTAGCTTTGCTTAAGATTCATCAAAGTATGATGTCCAACGTTTAGAGGCTCAGTCAGTTCACAGGTACAAACCTTTATGTTAACCTATCAATGTCTTTTCCTTCTACAAACCATTATTCTAAAAGTTAGAAAGCTTATGCTCGATAAGATCAACCCAATGATTTAATCCGTCTATTGTATATATATTCAACCCAAAACATAAAATAGACAAAAAAATTAAAACGAAAAAACTTACAAAAAATTCAAGTGAAAGAATTAATTTTTGTTAGTTTTTTAGTGATTAGTACTATCTAAGTGATGTAATAGATATATTTATTGAAAAAATTATGTATTGACAAGAAAATACTATAGTTATTTTGGCGCTATTAATTTATTAATGTATTTTGTGAGTTTTTTATTGACAAATGCTATTAACATACTTGTATAAAAACTTTTTATGATTCTTTTATTTATAATAAAAAATAAATTCTTGAAAATATAATTAGGTAATTTGTTCAACAAATTTTGGAAAAAATAAGATATATCTTGTTTATATTACTTATAGTTATATTTTTATTGTGGTTTTGAATATAACTAAATCATATTTTATTTTAAGGTTAAATGTCTTCGCAATAAAACTCCAATCATCTTCAAACTAGATATTCAAAATTATCCGAAGAATGGAAGGAAGACAGTCGTAGGCGATGTAGAGAGTATTACGTTAGAAAGAAGGCATTATCACGTATAGATGATGTACATGATAATGGAAAAAGAACTTCAAACAAAGACTGTTCAATGATTGAACAAATTCCTTCTGAATTTTCATTACTCTCCGCACAGTTAGCTGAAGAAAAGAAAGAGAGTAATCATAAGCGAAATAGAGAGTATTATGCTAGAAAGAAGACATTATCATCTATAAGTGGTGTAGATGATAATGGAATAAAAAATTTAGGCGAACATTGTTCAGCAATGGAATGAAAAATTTAGGCAAACATTGTTTGATGGCTGAACATATTCCTTCTAAGCCTTTATTACTCTCATCTGTTCCTGTTTGTGAATTCTGTTATGCTACAAAATTTCCTCATGAGTCAAAAAGTCTTTGTTACTCCAATGGTGAAGTCATTCTAGCTTCTAACTTTATGCCTGAAGAATTGGAGAGTTTATATTATTCAACAGACGATGAGGCTGTTGAATTCTAAAAATATATACGTACATATAACAAAACAATGGCTTTTACATCTTTTGAAGTTAAATACGATAAGGACTTATCAAGGAGGAACAAGGGAATATATACATTTCGCGTTCAAGGGCAAGTTTATCACTCTATAAATGATATTATGCCGCTTGATGACCATGCTTCTTACCTACAACTTTAATTCTATGATACAGATCATGAAATAGAAAATCGTCTGTACAATTCAGGCGAATTAACTTACATTGTTCTAGATAAACTCCTACGTATCTTATGTTTTAATCCTTATGTTCAATTTTTCTGCTCGTTAAAAGATGTTCCTGATTTAGCATCACATGATATTTGTATTCATAGTGATGTTGATTTGGATCAACGTGCATATAACGCTCCTTCCAGATCCCAAGTTGCTGCTATTTGGGTTGGAGATTCTACAACTTATAATCATTCAACTCGTGATATTATTATTCAAGATAAATCTGGGAAAAACATAGGATACAATATTACTTTGGATGTTATGACCCCCTGCAGTATCCGTTATCGTTTCCTTTTGGAGAAAATGGATGGCATCAAGGTATTAAAAGGATTGACATGAGAGATGGAAAATTTATATGTACGAAAAATTTGATGCTCTTGGAAAAAATCATATAAGAAGAAAAATTAATATGAAATGAGGTTCAGTTAAAGAGGAAAAGGAGAAATATGGTTTCTTGTCATGAGTATTATTGCTATAAACTTCAAATCCGTTCAGGTGACAAGTCTATGCTATTACGTTCCAATAGACTTTTCCAACAATATATAGTAGACATGTATGTAAAACTCGAAAGTTCAATGCTTGATTATCTTCAAAGTCAACAGAATAAGATAAGAGCTGATCTATATCAAGGAATACTTGATAGTGTTCATGCTGGTGAGCGAGATGCTAATAAAATTAGACGAAGAATCATTCTTCATGCATCTTTTATTGATGGTCCTCGTGATATGAAAAGAATATATATGGATGCTATGACTTTAGTTCAACGTTTCTAAGCCTGATATATTTTTTTACCATGAGTTGCAATCCAAATTGGTCTGAAATAAAAGAAAAAATGACTTCAACTGAAGATACTCAAAATAGACCTGATTTATTGAGCCGCATATTTCATGCAAACTGGAGGAATTGAAAATTGATTTGTTTAAGAAACAAATCTTTGGTCATGTGGTTACATATGTGTATGTTATGAAATTTCAAAAAAAATTCAAAAAAGAGGTCTTCCACATGCTCACTTTCTCATTTTCCTCTTTCAAACTTCTAAAATCATTGCACTAGATTCTTTTGATAATTTTGTTTCCGCTAAAATTCCAAGTTCTCGTAAAAATCCTCATTTATCAAGAATGATAATCAAATACATGATGCATGGACCATGCGGTTTATTAAATCCTCAAAATGCCTGTGTGCGAAGAGACAGAACGTGTAAGAATAATTATCCTAAGGTATTTTGCAATGAGACTACACAGAGAAAAGATGGATATCCGAGCTATAGACGACGTGATGATGGTACGACGATCATTATTAGAGGTGCGAAGTTAGACAACCGGTGGGTTGTGCCACATAATCCTTATTTATTAGCTAAGTATGACTGTCATATAAACGTAAAAATTTGTTCAACCATCACAGTAAAATATTTGTATAAATATATATACAAGGGGCACGATCAAATTGCTTTTTGTCTCTCGACCGCAGGTGAATCTTCTTATATCAATGAAATTAATTCATTCCAAAATACAATATGGGTCTCCCCACCTGAAGGTATTTGGAGAATATATTTGTTCGTGTTGAATGAAGTTAATCCCACAGCTATAAATCTCGAACTACATTTGTCATACAAACAACCTATGTCATTTAGGAAAAGTGACGACTTGATTAATGTGTTGAATTATGAATTTTGCTCAAGGACAATGTTAATTGAATTTTTTAACATGAATAATATTAAAGAGCATGCTAGAAGGTTATTATATAAAGAGTTTCTGGAGCATTTTGTGTGGAATGAAAGAGATAAAATTTGGACTACGAGAAAACAAGGCCGTTCTATTGGTCGAATAGTTGCGGTTAATACAATGGAATGTGAACGTTATTATTTGCGTTTGTTATTAAATCATATAGAAGGTCTTGCGTCATTTGACAATCTGCTTACTGTTGATGGTACTGTCGCTTCATCATTTCGTGACTCTGTGTTACTCAATGGTCTGTTAAATTTGGATTTTTGTATAGACCAATGTTTAGAAGAGGCGTTGGAATATCAAATGTCAAATTCTCTTCGACAACTTTTCGCAATGATTTTAATACATTGTAATCCATCTGATCTTAAACGGTTATGGTTGAGCTTTGAACAACTACTTTTGGAAGATTATTGTAGAATGTTTTTTACTCCAAATATTGTGAGAATTAAAGTATTGCAACAGATACATATGTTCCTCGAATTTATGGGAAAATCAATCAAAGATTTTAGATTATTTGATGAAAATCTAGATTCTGAAGTTAAAGAAAATAACTTTAAAGAAATAGATGAAGAACTATAAATTATTGTTGATGAAAAAGATCTTAATGCAGCGGAACAGCTAAATTTTGAGTAGAAGTGTGCGTATGATGCAATATTAGAGAAATTTTTTCAAGGAACTTCAGGAGCATCTTTTATCGATGGACCTGGTGGTAGTGAGAAAATCTCTTTATATCGTGCTATTATTGCAACAATAAGATCAAGGGTTTTGTTGCGCTTGCAACAACATCTTCTGGAGATGCGGCATCTATTTTACCTGGTGGTCGTACCGCTCATTCAAGATTTAAGATACATTTAGATGTTACAGAATGTCAATTGTTCTGTCACAAAACAATATGGCCTGGCTCATTTACTACAAATTGCTAAAATTATTATTTGGGATGAGGCTCCGATGTAAAAAAAATATACAATTGAAGAATTTGATCGATTACTTCAAGATTTAAATGATAATTGTGCATTATTTGGTGGAAAAAGTATCGTGTTAGGAGGTGATTTTCGTCAAGTACTTCCCGTGATTCTAAAAGGCTCTAGATATGAAATCATTGAGACCAGTTTAGTAAGTTCCTATTTATGGCCGAAATTCCAAAGGTTTCATTTGACTACGAATATGAGATCGTTATTAGATCCTAGATTTACACAATATTTATTATCTATAGGTGATGGGAATGAGAAAACTATGATTGACGATTATATTGAATTGCCAAAATTTATGCTTCTTCCATATACGAACGATTCAGAATCGATAAATTATTTATTAGATGCAATTTTTTGCGATATACATGAATTTATGAATAATTTAATATCAATGATGAATAGATGTATTCATACTCCAAAGAATGAAGACGTTAACGAGATAAACGACATTCTCATACAACGTTTTCGTGGTGAGATATTTAGATATTATAGTTTTGATGAAACTTTAGATAATGACAACAATAAAATTCCCAATGATTTTATGAATATTTTGATACCTACTGGATTTCTTTTTCATGAATTATTATTAAAACCAAATTGTCTAGTGATATTACTTTGAAATATTAATCCATCCGAAGTTTTATGCAATGGAACTAGATTAATATATCGACAATTCAAAAGAAATATAATTGATGTTGAAATAGCTACTGGACATTACAAAGGAAAAATAGTGCTTCTACCTAGAATTCCATTTATACCTCTTAATGATGAGAAGTCTTCATTCCCGTTTAAACGAACACAATTCCCTATTCATTTATGTTTCGCCATGACACTAAATAAAGCGTAAGGTCAAACGTTAGATTTTATTTTTTCTCACGGACAGTTATATGTTGCTTTATCTAGAGTGAGAAATTCATCATCTGTGAAGATATTAATTCGTCCAACCAATGAAAGAGATATTCGTACTTATCCATACACAAAGAATGTTGTATATAAAGAATTTTTATCTTTAGCTTTTCCTACCGCTGAAAATGCTATTTTATCATAAGGTAATATTCATATAAATAATATCTTTATTATATTTAACATAATTTCAGTTACACAAACAATATAAGTTCTAGGAGTATGTTAATTTTAAAATGTATTGCACGAAAGCTATGGATACTGCAACGAGAATGATAAGAGAGATCACACCGAACATGAAAAACTGGACAGTAAAATCGATTATAATAGAGAAAAACTTATCTAGAAATGTGCGGAACAGTACTATGACATTACAAAGATTTGTACTAACTGATGAAGAGGTAAGTATATTTATAATGATATTAACTAAAATATTTATGAGATGCATATTTTAATTATATCATTGTTTATTTTACTAGGGAATAGAAATTCCAGTCATGATATTTGGTCGTGATATACGAATCTTACGTTCTTCTTTGACTTTAGGAGATACATTTTATCTATCAAACGTTGTTGTCCAGTTCTATAGAGTAGATCATCGTATCATTGACAATCCTTATCAATGGATTATAAATGCGAGAATTGTTATTAGAATAACAACATCAACTGAGAAAATACCACCGATTGATTATCAGTTTGTTTCACTTTGCAATATAGCGCCGCATGTTGGTTCCATCCATTCAGTTGGTAAGGATAAAATTTACTTATAATTTATCATTTCTTACATATTTTGTTACATTTCTGTTACAGATTTGTAAAAAAAAAAGTATTTCACTATTATTATGTAAAGTATTATATGATTTTGCAGACGTATTCGTGGTTGTATTAAATGTCCTACCTACAAAGGCAGTCACTACCATGAATAGAAATACTATAATCCGTGAGGTCATAGTTGTCTATGAAGGGCACGTCAATTAAATTTAGTAATTATAATTTATTATTTATATTATTTTCTAATTTTTTCTATTGCCTTATGTTTCTTATAGACTGCAACCAATGATTTTAACATGTTGGGATCAATTTGTTGACGTTGAATGCGAAGCAATTGTACAAGAAATAGAAAGCCGACCGATAATCATTGGAAGACGTCTGAGAGCATCGCCGTTTCATAGTTTTTGTGTATATTTTTTTGTTGCTTTAGAATAAAATGATGAAACATAAAAGTTTTAATACAATAACTTTATTTGCAAATATTTCGTTATCAACAAGACCAACTTCCTCTCTGATGATAAATCATACAGTAGAACAAGCAGTTGAACTTCACAAACGGTATGATTAATTTACTAAACTTAAGTTTAGTGAAATTTCGATATTCTAACTTTCATATTTTTTTAATATTAAAGGAGCTTAGCCATAAAAGACATCTTCGGGAAATAACTCATGATCAATGTCCACAATTGTCAATGTATAATCCAGAGCTACCGACACAAAATCGAATAATCAAGATCCAACAAATCCTAGACATGCTCGATATGGTTTTATTTTTGATAATTTTTATTATATGTGCGTTTTGATCAACAAATAATTTATATTAATATTTATTTACAACATACAAGCATCTGGGCAGAGGCAACAATAACAGTTTCTAATGAAAATCAATGATGTTGGTGTATGGCATGCGATAATTGTAATCATGCCGATGAGGCCATGTATCAATAAAGTTTTCACTGTAATTATTGCCAGAAGGACGGTGCAATAGCAACACCAAAGTAAGATATTAAATTATAAATTCTCTTCTATAGTATTATTCATCTTACTACTAATATATTACACATCTTTATAATAGATATCGTGCGGAAGTGACATTGTCAGATGATACCGGTTCACTCACAGCCACTTTATTTACAAAATTTACCGAAAGTTCTTTAGGTTGCACTGCAAAACAACTAATGGATTTTGATACTGAGGTATATGAATTTTCTATTGTAATTAAGTTTATTTATATTTTACATGATTTTACATGTTTGATAATAACTTTTGAAATATTTATCAGGATACGCATATTCGACTAAGCACAGTTGCCCAGACAATGAGTAATGGGCCAAAACTCGTATTAATAAAATTTTGAAGATATGAACAAGGAAATATTAGATATAATATCGTCAGAGTATCTAAAAATTTAGACAGTTTGTCACCTGTCGAGTCATCCGCGTCAACATGTACGACATATACTTCTACTGTTAATGTAGAGAAAGGACATTCGTCATCCTCTACATGACTAGAATCACTATGTTTAAAATTTATTATAAAAATATATGTAAATATTACCTATTGTAGGATTAGATTTATTATATGCATGTTTTTGTAGTTTTTAATGTATATATAAATAAATGATGTAGAGAGAGAACATTTGTCATCCTCTACATGAGTAGAATAACCATGTTTAAAATTTATTATAAATAGATATGTGTAAACATTTTATATTGTAGGATTATGTTTATTGTATGTATGTTTCTATTATTGGCGGCACATGCTTAAACTAAATGTTTGATAAGATGAAATTTCAGTGAAAGCTAGCAGAAGTTTCGGATGAGGGGTGTATGTATTATATAAATAAAATAAATAAAATAAATAATATATATTATATAAATAAATAATAGCACGTTTATGTTATTTATATATTTCTTGTGATGTATATGTAAATAATGTTTAAATATATATTAACTAATTTATTATAAATTATAATTATTATTTATCTTAACTTTATTTATATAAATATATATTATAAATTATACCAAAACATACTATTATAACCGAACACGTCTCGTCTACCTAATCTCAAAAACAGAGAGTACAGTATGAAATATGTGAATCATAAGAAGTGGGCACAAAAGGTCATAAAAAGTAATAAAAAATACGGCCATTTGGTTGAGTACACCTAATGGTCACCCCACCCCCTCTTTCTTAATCTCTACTACAAGTTTGTATTTTGCATAACTTAATTCACTTTTTGATGGCAAACTTTTTGATAAAGAAATATAACCAAACACTCCTTCCAAGTAAAGTTAAACACTGTTTTAAATATAATATTAATCTATGCGTAATTAAACATGATATAACTTATTTAAATATAATTCAATATATTTCGTGATATGTTTATTAGAGGTGTGCATGATCTGTTCAGTCCAAATTTTATCATAAAAATTAAACCGAATCAAAATTTACGGTCTCGTGCTAATGAAAACTGAACCGACCAGTTATGCTCATATAAACTCAACATACTGAACCATAAACAATTGGTCAGTTCAATCAGGTTTAGGGTCAACCAAGTTTTTTATTGTTTATTTTTCAAGAGGTCCATTAATGAATTTAATCTTACATGTCTAAATTTTTTTAAATTTTTCATGCATTACAATTAAACTCATAATTTAAATCGGAACATGTAAACTAAATATTAAAAAGATATGAGAGAAATGTAAGAAATGAGAATTGAGAGAAATATGAGAAAATAAATATGATATATTTGTGGGGATGATAAACGGTCGGTCATATCAGTTGAGTTCAAAATGTAAGGAATCAAAAGTATTACACTAGTAGAAGGGGCATACCCAGGACTACAAACACTAAAGTAGCCAAATAATTTTAAAAACAGAAACTAGCTATGAAATCACCAAAATGTAAACATCTAATTTTTTCGAGAAAGATAAGCCTTTCCTTTACCATAAAGCATATTTTCTTAGATAACAAACGAATCCATAATTTTTCCTGTAAACATTATCAAATTCCTTTAGAGTCAAATACAGTAAACAAAGCAAGAAAAAATAAGTTTAGGACATAAATTTTCAATAGACTTGCTACTAGCTAAGGAACCAATGTAGGAAAATTTTGAACCCAATTGAAAGTTCGGTATTTAAAAATTCAAGACTGAACCGATCACATTTTTCAGTTCTGTCATGTTCGGTTTGATCGGTTTTTGACACAACCCTAATGTTTATAATTGATTTTCTCACCTATTTACTCAGACAAATATTTAGGACAGGGATTCTCAGGAAAATAACGGAGACGAATACATATTTACTCTAGGGTTAGTCAATAAAATTTGTTAATTTACCCCAAATTTCTTCATCCATTCCCAAATTAGAGAATCACTAGCAGCCAAAGAAATGCAGGATCACACTAGCTACTGTGAATCTGATTCTATCCCATGTGAAAGAACATAATCAACTTCTCACTATGAATCAAAATACGCAAAAATACAGAAATACATTTTATTTCCCAATGACCTCTGATGCTTCACATCTTATAGAGTGGGACCCTCAAATCTCATTTCTTTATAACCGTTGCTTTTAGTCCAACGATTCAGATCCACATCCCTTATTAGATCAGCTTCTAAGTGGCGCTGCAAATCCTCAAAGAGCAACGGTCCCACCCTTACACAGAGGCGGTAAAAGGGTATTTCAGTAAACGTATCAGACTTTGAAGCAATCAATTGGCATGGCGGAGTGGTAAATCTATCCAAGCATTAGGTCCATAATTGACTTATCACATCCGGGACATTTCATAATTGGAAATGCCGCGGGCAAGGGATATTCGCATATCCAAACGGAATTATTCTCGGTGAGAAGCGTATATCCGCCCAACTTGTGCGGCCCACATATGCCACGTATAGAGTACGGAGTTATCTGACGTGGATAATTTGGTGGCTGGCATTAATCACTTTTAGTGCTGTGGACTTTTCTTTCCACTTCAACATCAACCGTATCATCATTTCCAAATAAATTCTGTTAATAAATCTAATAATTTTTTAAGTTACATTACAAATTTATTTGAAAGAAGGGATATCAGTCGATCTAATTAATTTTAAGGTATGAGTACAAGAGTTTAACCAATTGCGTCAATACAACGTATTATTAATAAATCTAATTATACATTTGATTTTACAATTTCGTTCGTCAATAATGGGAATTTTTTAGTTTGGCCGCTACAAGGTGATAGTTAAGATGTGAATGGATCAAAATCATTCTGAATGAAAATAAAAAAAAGCAGTTTTAATTTCTATTTGTTTTTGTTTTTAAGTTATAACAGATCTGAATAATTCATTTTTGATAAGACGAATAGCAACTACAATGTCACCGCCAGACTAATAATTTTTTTCATCAATAATACATTTCATTTTCTGGCTATATTGATTCGATAATTTGGGGATTGAATTAAGGGAAAATTAGAGAATTGAGCTAGTTTAAGTTTTATATTATGTCCTTTAATTTTTACTTTTGCACATATGACCGGACTTTTAGGAGGGATTTTAGGTTCGCTAGGATATTCTATATGGTGTTTTACCTTTTTACCCTTATTATAACTAATTGTCTCTTTTAAATTTTATTATTGTTTAATGATTTTCCCGCAGCTAGAAAATATTGTCACTTATTGCCTCTCTTTATCGGCTTCGGCGACTCCATTGTTACACCATTTGAGCATTATTGTTTTCAGTATTTCATCTTCGTGTTCATTCCTTATTTCTGAGAAATCTTTAACATCAATAATATGTTTTTTTCTGGATTGGTTATGGTTACATACTCGGCAATTTTTTAGCACTTTATAGGAATTGCTTTTTTTTTTTCCTGAAATTGACGATTTTGTCTTCATTCTTTGTAGCTTTTTCTTTGAAATTGATCAACAATTGATTTTGGCGAATCCGTCTTCATCCTTTTTCTCTGTAACAGTTTTTACCCTTCATATTTTTGTATTAGTTTCATATGGTTTTTAGATTTTCCATCAATGTTCTTATTTCATGATTGCATTGTTTATAGATTTTAGGGTTTTTAAAGTTGTATGCATGTTTTCAATTATTATTCATTGTTGATTCTTAATACATTAGGTAATTTCTCTATTTTTATGGTATTGCAGAGTATAAAAACACACAGTTCTAAATATTATTTTACTAAATCATTCTATTACAGTGTATGTTTCATATATGTTACGTAGTTTATAGATAACTACTATATGATATATAATAATATACCACTTTTTTTAGAATCTATATAATATAGTATATAGACATGTATGCAATGTATATAATTACATATTGTGTTATACAATATTGTATATCATTTATTATTTAGTATATAGACATGTACACTATAATATATATTTACATACTGTGTTATACCGTTTTAGTATACAATTTTATAGTACGTATACATATACCGTGTGGTATATATTTACATATTGTGCTAATTTCATATTGTCTTTATTGTTGAATGGTGTTCAATAGATTCTGTCATCTCCTTTTTTATAATATATAGTCATATACTGTCTAGGATATATTTATATACAGTCTTATTTATGTCATTTAATTATTTATTGTTATTCTTTTTTAGTTCGGATGCTGAATATCCCCATTGTTATTTTTTATGATGGAAAGTGGGATGATGCAAGAAATTATATTGACTACAAGATTAAGCCATTGTTGGTTGGTAATGATGCATCAGACGGAGTTTTTCTTGGTTTAGTATCACGTGCATTAGGAGTAGATACTAATGATTTGTTTTTTATGGTAAATATTGAATATGGAGGATCATCTTCTAATTTTGTAGAGATTAATGTAGATTCTGACAATGATTGGTATCTTACGTTGATAAATAATGAGAGAGGTAGGAATTATCCGTTAATTGTTACATCACACATTTATTAAATGATATCTGATGTCGTTGTTAGTGGTGGTATTTTATCGTATCAGAGGTTGAATCTTCATCTCAAATTATTGTTCATGATAATCCTTATGAACCGTTATTTGTCGATAAAGTAGGTGCATATAAGTTACCTCTTGGATTTGATATACAAGAGAAGTCATTTTTAGCTCAAAATATGAGTTGAAAAAGGCTTTGTACTTGATAGCTTTGAAGCACAATTTTCAATTTGTGACTGGCAAGTCTAACCGTGAAAGGTGTGTAGTCCGGTGTGTTGTCAAGAGTCGTCAGTGGTTTGTGCATGCTTCACGTTATAGATGTGGTGAAATTTGGCCTGCTAGAAAGTATGTAAAAGAGCACACTTGTTCGCTTGACAATGTTAGGAGTGATCACCGACAACCCACTTTGACAATTGCTAGAGAGTGCATAAAGGATAAGTATATGTGTGGAGTTGGTGATCGCACACAACCTAAAGACATTATTCATCACATGTGTGTGAAACACGACATTAATATAAGTTATTATAAAGCTTGGAGGGCCAATGATGGAGCTTTTGATACGATTTGTGGTTCTTCGGAAGAGTCTTATGAGATATTACCTTCATATTGTTTTCACTTGCAGAAAAATAATCCTGGTACGATAACTTATAAAATACTCTGCTTATATAGTTATTTACTGTTATCATTCACCATATTATTAAAAATCAGTTTATTTTTTTAGTAAATATTTTTACATGTCTTAGGTACTATCACACATTTTCATACTGATCGTGATGGTAGACTAAAGTATTTTTCATAGCGTTGGGGCCTTCTTAAGTTGTAGTCGTTATTGTAGACCTGTTATAGAAGTTGATGACACCTTTCTGACAAATAAATACCATGGTACACTTCTGATTGCTTCGATGCTTGATGGTAGTGTCCAAATTTTTCCATTAGCTTTTGTGATTTTTGATTCGGAGAATGATTTGGCTTCAACTGGCTCTACTTCTTGAAGCGGAGGTTGTTTTTCCTTCGACACCCATTGTCTTTTGCTCGCCATCGTTGATGTTTACAGCTCCTTGTAACCTCTTACTTTTCCTTGTTTTTCCTATTCTAAGAAAAATGTATTTAGTCATCATGATATAAACATATGCTTACATATGCATAGATTAGTGTTATATGTAATAGTTAGCCGTGATGCAACGACTTTCATGAATTTAGTTAATTTTTTGTCGTAATGTTTATATTTTTGGGGCATTGTGGTTTCTTGGCTATGTGTTTTGTCCTCATTTGTATTATCTGCTGGATACATGTTTATATACTGTTAGTAGATAGACATAAACTAATTCATGAATAGCTATGCGCAAAATTAAACATGACTATGCTAATAAATAGTAAATGATTATATGCTTATATACTATAGGCATATACATATTTACTATTGAAAATCAGCATTGCTGACTAGTTAATATATAAACATATAGTTATATATGTTGACATTTTGATATGAAATTTAATGAGGATTACATTTTTATTATAGTTGTTCTTTTAAATTATTGTTGAATAATTTATATTAATATCTTAAAATTTCATATTCGTTAATGAGACGTTGATCTTGTATTAGTACGAGAGAATTAAGATCATAAATAATGAATAAAATTATCAGCAACATATTAAAGTATGAAATTTTTAATGAATGGTTCCTAGTACGGTTCACTAAGCATTATGAATGTATGTGATCTAGGTCCGGATCATTGATGTGGATATCTTAGCGAATGTACTTTAATAATGAGATTATATATGACTGGACCAATGTGAATTAACATCTTATCAACGTGCCGTTTATAATAAAGATTTAATACACATCAATTTGATGATCATATGTAGATCAGTCTGAATCTTACATAGTCATGAACTCCTATACATGTCTACTGGAACTTTTGATTCACTCGTTAATGTTTGTTTATAAAATAGACAAGTGACTTTTGTTTTAGAGATTCAGTGATATAGATGATTGGGAACATGATTTTAGAAGATTTAGAATCCAAGCTTTCCTAACGGATTGTATATTGGTTCTATTAAGTGTTAATTCTGGAACTAAATGGTTATTGAGCTCAAATTTATAATAAGATTATAATTAGTCATTCACTAGTAGATTAATGGTAGTTAAGGACCAATAGGTAATTAGAAGGGTAAAACTATAATTTTGAGCAGTTTTAATTTACGAACCAATAATAGGAGGACAGAACTACATGAATTGATTATATCAGTGAACTACACGAGAATACTCTGTAAATACATTTTATAATGACTAAGAGTTTAATTTCATATTTATAGTGGAATAATAATAGAATTAATAAATAAAATACTTAATTAAATAGTTTAATTAATAATCTGATCTATTGGAGCTTAGGATTTTAGGTGTATGGTCCCCAATCCACCTCTATGCTACGCAGTCTAGGGTGTGAATATTTCAGGACATGAGAAAAATACTGACTTATAAATGAATTTTTATTTTAGAGCAAGTACATAATTATGAGATAGTTATGTATGATTAATTAATTAAGAATTAATTAATTGAATTATATATATAATTATCAATTATTTTTTCAATTATTGATAAGTGCGATAGAATTTGTAATTTGTAAAATTAGATAATTAAATTATTGTTAGATAATAATTTAAATAAATTAAATGTGTTATTTGAAATAACAGATAAGTTAGTTGATAGGGTTAATCAGATATGTTAATTTTGAATTAACTAATATCAAGATATTTATCTGATTAAAATAAATATTTAATTTACAGTAATTACTGTGCGGCACTACAATTGTGCACCATTATATAGTGGGTCCTACTATCAATTTGAAATTAAATATTAATTTTTAATTATCCCCAAATATCTTGTACGTCATATCTAGAATAAGATACATATTTTATTAGAATGACCTAAGTTGATGAATGAGTTGATCAGATGATCAGTTGGTCAATCAGAGAATTAAGTTGTGAACATAATTGCTCAGAGTGATTTTTCTCTACGATTAACAGTTAATCAAATCTCTAAAAGAATAATCATCACGTTCTTTTAGAGAATCGTCTCACAAAAGTCCTTCTCGGTAAATCTCTAGATCTCAAGTGTTGAGAACATCTAGAGACAGAAAAGTGTCTTGTAATATTCTGCGTGCACACACACATTCTTGGTGTAGATCTCTGAGTCTACTGATCGTTGGAACGATTTCGTAGTACAGAAGATCGATCGGTTTTGCAATGACGCTTAATTAAGACTACAAGAGGTATATGATTTCTAACATTATTTGAGTAGATTTAATATATAAATATATAATGGATCCTGACTGATTGAAAATTTTTTTCAATAAAAGGTTTTTATTTGGTTATCGTGGCGTTGCGCAAGTTTTATTTTATTAAAAGTTTATATTTTTTTAAATGGCCTCGAGCCATAAGCTTCCGTCGTGCACGCGTCGTGACGAACAACAAGCGGTATCAGAATGGGCTTTATATATTTATATGTAAATGTTGTGTGAGGTTTCTTGCATTATTCATATAATATAAGATATGTATGTATGAATTAATGATTTATGTTTTTAATAGATCGGTAATTGTTTGGTGATTATTTGGTTAGGCTTTGTTCTTTATTTTGTATAAGCTATTTTAGGGTGTATGAATTTTTATAATTTTATTTTGAATATTTTTTGTAATTATTCTGATTGTGAGAAGATGAAGAATGCACGAGACGGACGACGGAGGAAAAAAATAAATAAGAATTCTTTTAGAATTTTGGCGCCGGCACCGAAAGTTGGATTTTCCGACGCTGGCGCCGCTGATTTTTAAAAACCGGCATGATCAGTGCCGACTGCTGGCAGTGGTCGGTGGCCAGCAACGGCATATCCGGTGGTGAGTGGTGGTCGGTGGCAACTGTTGTCACATTTAGAGATGTTTCACAAGAACCCTGAAACCAACTAACTCTATCACTAAAGATTTTGATGAAAACCCTAAATCTATCAATTATCTCTTTAAAATTTTAAAATTAATGTAATTTTAAAATTAATTTTTAATTTTATGAAAATTAAAAATTAATAGGTTGATTGAGTTTGACCCAAGTTGGACCAAATCAAATAAAATGTTTATTTGACTAAGTCAAAATCAATTATTTTTAAAGAGATAATTATAGAAATTAATTTTAATTCAGAAAAATAGTTTTTTCTAATTAAAAGGTTTTTGTTCGAAGCTTGAAAATTATGAAGATGAACATCAGGAGAATAAGGCAATATTTGAGAAATATGTATTCTTGAAGTACATTTTATAATTTTATTTTTTTATTTCAAGGGTTGTAATTTAGAAATACCCCATAGCCACTCCGCCCATTATTATTCTATTTAATTATTAAATAATTATTTTAATTGTTATGTTTGATAACATGTTCATGCATTAATCGATCACATGCCATACATGAAAATCCCATAAAATTTATTTGATCATGCATCTAATTAGTAGAAACATGATTTATTAGGATTGTCTTAATATGTTTATATGTATTATTTTATGAAATCAATAGCATGTAAACTTCTAAATTTTAATTAGTTAAAATGTGGTAATCACACCACACTAAGGACTATAATAACCTTTAAGATAACCGACTTTAGTAAAATAGTTTTATTAAAGTTTGATAAATATAATTAATTAGTTTATGTAAGTTCACCTAATTATGACGTCGGCGCTTTAGATGGTTAAATGAACTTATATTAATGAGATTGGTATAACTGATTAATAAATATTCATAGGGTTATTGTTTTAACCAATGATTAATTTAGAATTAATTAATTAGTTAAAAATGGAAACACATAATACTAACATAGTGAGTGGGAGAAGGTTGACATGTTAATGTAATTTATGGTCTTCATCATTAGTACAACACCGTGAGGTGCAGTAAGAGCCTTGAGATGACTTTGTTTTCATCCCCTTAAGGAAGGTTTTGACTTGTACCAATACTAATGTTGGACTTCTTAAGAAAATAGGATGAAGTGATGTAATTTAGTTTTGACCGACCCTAAGATGGCATATTCTAAATGAAGTCATAGAATCTGAAATGATAGATTACACTCAGAAAGTCACCATTAAACTTTCATGTGGATAGTTGTGACTTGACCGAACAAGCGATACCTTATTGTTAAAAAAGAAAATATGAGATATTTTAAGTTTTAATTAATAAGGATAAGAATGTCGCATAGACAGTCTGAGGTTAATCCGATTGACCATAAGGCAGCACATTAATCGTTGAGTTGTTTTGTCATGATTACTATTTGTTAAATTTTTGTGTATATTATGTTGCATTAGTGCATCACGTTTACTTTTCGAATTCTAGATATTTATCAATTATATAGAATCCTGTATGTTTTAAATTTCTGTTATTATTATTGTGTCTACCATGAGCAACCTATTACTGCTTTACTCGCTCTTGAGAAATTGATCGGTGGTAATTTCCTACATTGGAAATCAAATAGGAACTTAATGCTGATTTGTGAGAATCATAAGTTCGTTCTTACTAAGGAATGTCCTGAGGAGCCCGCTGCTATTGCCCCTAAGAATGTTAGGGACAAATATGATGCTCAGATCAAATCAAACAACAAGGTGAAGTGCTACATGCTTGTGAGCATGGATGATATTCTGAGAACTAAGCATGAAAGCATGGAGACTGCCTATGAGATTATGAAATCTCTACAGGCTATGTTTGGGCAACAGTCTGATCAAAGTCATCATGAGGCCACTAGGAACTATATGACGACTAATATGAGAAATCGTACTTCTGTATGAGAACACGATCAACATAATGCACGAGGCAGAAGTACGTGGGACGACCATTGATGAGCGGACTAAAGTTAGCATTATACTTGAGTCACTCACACCAGTTTTTTCCGCATTCACGACCAACTATGTTATGAACAAGTTGCAATTTAACATGACCTGATTGTTGAATAAACTGCAGATTTTTAAGTCACTCAACCTTAGAATGACCAAAGAGGGCGAGGTAAATGTTGTCGAGCAAAAGTCTTTTTCCACTGTTGTTAAAAGTAACAAGAGGAAGAAGATCAATGGTAAGGGTAAAAGTAAGAACAAGAAAGGGAAGAAAGCTAAGACATGGCCAAAAGTCAAGAAGAACAAGAACGACAACAAGCCCAAGGGAAAATGTTTCCACTGTGGGGTTGAAGGTCATTGGAAGAGAAACTGTAACAAGTATCTCTCCGAGCTGAAAAAGAAAGATAAATATGATTTACTTATACTTGAAGCTTGTTTAGTGGAATATAATTTATCATCCTGGATACTTGATTC
The DNA here is from genome assembly GCA_003255025.1 of Datisca glomerata. Classification (NCBI taxonomy): domain Eukaryota; kingdom Viridiplantae; phylum Streptophyta; class Magnoliopsida; order Cucurbitales; family Datiscaceae; genus Datisca; species Datisca glomerata. The sequence goes on from QANY01008651.1 coordinate 2,457,695, forward strand.
AGGAGCCATTAATCATGTATATTCTTCTTTGTAGATGCTTGATACGTCAAGAGAGATGGCTAATGGAAAGGTCATAACGATGTGTATTATATTCTTGAATTTTCAAAAATTTTGATTTCTCTTTCATTTTTGCAAGAACAATTATTCAAAGTTTCTTTTATTAATAAAGAGTTTATTATTTCTAAGAATGGATTCGATATTTGTCATGCAAAAGTTATAAAATGAATGTATATGCTTAAATCGACTAAACACGCGTTAAATAAATTTGAATTATTTAAAGTAGCAAAACCTAAAAGTAACAAACAACAAAGAGTTTCTCGTGATGATGATAACACATATCTTTGGCATCTTACGTTGTGACATATTAATCTAGATAGGTTAAACATGTTAACAAAACATGATGCTTTGAGAGAATTAAAAGTTGGAACGCTTACTGTTTATGAATCCTGTCTAGAGGGCAAAATGACCAAGAGACCTTTCACAGGAAAGGGTCAAAGAGTCAAGAAACCACTTGAACTAGTACATAATGATGTCTATGGACCGATCAATGTACAAGCTAGAGGTGAGTATGGTTATACTTACCTAATATGATTAATCAAGATATGATTATACTTACATAATGCAAAGAAAGTCTGAAACTTTTGGAAAGTTTAAAAACTTCAAAACTGAAACTGAAAAGTAATTAGGTAAATAATTGAAAACCCTTTGATCCGATCGAGGCGGTGAATATCTAGATTTAGAATTCAATGATTGTTTACTGGAGTGTGGAATCATATCTCAACTCATAGCACCTGAAACAACTTAGTAAAATGATGTTGTAGAAAGGAGAAACCGAAGCTTATTGGATATGCACCCTTGTTTTCAAGTTATATAGAACGAAACGTAGATAAATAATGCGCCTAAAAATGTAGATAAAAACATAAATCGAACCATATATAACTCAGATTCTAATCGTATATAAAATTGTATATAAAAAACAGAGATCAAACCGTACATAAAAAAGTAGATCAAATCGTAAAAAGAATGAAAACGCAGATAAAAAACGTAGATAAAAAACGCACTTAAAAAACCCAGTAAATAATCTCAGATTCAAACTGTATATAACTCAGATTCAATACTCAGATCAAAATCGTATATAAGTCAAAATACTTAGATCAAACAAAAATTGTTGTTAATAATCTCAGATTCAAACCGTATATAACCTTTTAAAATGAAAATCTCTGTCATACAGTAGAATGATAATAGAAATTAGCACTTACAATCTCGATTTGGTGCAATTTAGGCCCGAGAATGTAGATTTCATTGCTAGGGTTTGCTCAGTAGCCCGTCGCCAGTTGCCGCTCAGGAATGTATATTTCGTTGTCGGGTTTGCTCAGTAGCCTGTCACCGTTGTCCCGAGAGCTTTCTTTATGTTTTTTTAGTTTTGCGCTAGGGTTTGTTACGCGAAGAAGGGGATTTTCATTGTTTATAGTGATGGTAGTTTCATCCGTTTACTATAAAATTTGATCATTTATGTAAATCATAACTTTTTTTTGGGCCATATCTTTTATTTATTTTCCTATAGTACCATATTTGTCTAACTGGGCCTTGAATTAATAGGCTTAGAATTGTGGTATCAAGTATTGGGCCACATGCCCTACATGTGCCCGCTATTATAAATTTTCTTGTTTTTTTTCATTTATTTTTTCACTATTAAAAAGAACTCTCTTGTTTTGGCCACAATGAAATGGCTAGTCAATTGCACACAATTGATCTACGTAAGTTGTAACGTGTGGTAGCCATTCCATCTTTTCACATCATCAATGGATTGGCTTGTTTCGGCGTCTATTCTTTTTATTTAGTGGATAAACAAGCATGTTAGGTACACTTTAGTATAGGTTATTTAAAATTGTCATCATCTGATACATTTTTCGCAATTGAATTTACACATTTTTTAGAGTAATTATTAAATTAGACAGTAATTTAAAACTATCAAGGCAAAATAAAACACGTCAATCATGTTTAGTCATCAACTTAATTGTTAAGGAACATATGTAATTTTTAATTGGTAAGGAGCATATGTTAATTTTGAGGAATATCTTGGACTTGGAGGTTGTTTTTTCTGAGTTTTAAGGTTTGAATCTTAGGTCATGTTTACTTACTGAAATTGGATTACAAGTCTTACAGATTTGATTTTGTAATCTAAATTCAGTGTTTATTAAAAAAAAATATTCAAAAGTTTCTTTGAGACCCACAATATTATTGGATTTGAAATCTAAATTTTTATAGATTATAATCCAAATAAAAATGGGAGATTCAAAATGGGAAAGTCAAAATTATCAATTTTAAGTTATCACTCAAACTAACAATTTATTAATTGAAAGAATTTATAGTAAACTTATCTTATCTAACATAAATAAAACCATCTAATCCAACATACTTAAAATTTACAGTAAACCTAATATTACAAATCTTAAATTCAAATCTTAAATCTAAATTCTTAATCCAAATCATCAATCTAAATACTCAATCTGAAAATTTAGTAAACATGCCCTTATTGGATTACAAACAATTCATCGGTCCCCTTACGTAAAAACCAACGACTTATCTTAATTCATGTAAGAGAGTTTTGAGGCTGACATATAATTGTTTTTTTATTTATTATTTGAGAACTAGTTGAGAAAAATATAGCAAATATAGAATTAGAAGAATCTTTTAAGTACAAAAAATGTGATTTGCCCTAATTCTAACAAAATTTTTGTAGAAATATTCCATCCGATGGTTTGTTTAGTTAACTTGAAGAAGTGATGGACTTTGATAATTTGTAAGTTAGGTTGATCTAACGGTAATAAATGTATATTAATAGGTTAATAACTTTATTTAATGTGATATGACAAAATTGGAAATAAGATTGTGAGAGGTCAAATATCATTTGTTGCTCCCAAATTAATTAATCATTGAAATTCTAGCTCTTGTTGTGTTGATAATTGATCATCACTGAACTCCAAATTAGTTATAAACATTAGAAAGGTTTAAAGGGTGGTTTAACTGATGCAACATGGTTGTTTCATACTGGTTGAGCTTGCTGATATATATATACTGCTTGACATATTCAGAAACACACAATATGCAAATTAATCTCACAGACACTCTCTCTCAAAAATCTCAGTAAGCAAGAAGTTAAGTTTAAATGAAAATCTTCGAGGATCAAGAACTAAGGTTGAAGATGGGTCAACAATGGAATTCTATCTAGCAAAGTCTGTGCTAGGTTCTTGTTTGGTCTAAAATAGGGGGGGTCTTTTCATCTCTGTTCATAAGAAGAAAGAGTTGTATTTTGCGGCTATCAAATTGATTATGGTGCAAAGAGCTTGAGTTTGAGCTCAACTGGATGTAGGCTTTTCTAAGCTGAACGAGTATAAATCTTTCATGTTCTTATTCTCTCTCCCCTATATTCTATTTCATTTTACTTGTTTTTCTTCCCAAGATTATTTGGTTAATGTGATGTAAGAGAATATGGCTGGAATTGGTGAAGTTAAATTGAGGTTAGTGTCTAGAAAGAAACTAACAAAGTTATCAGAGTTCGGGTACTCAACTTAAAGAATTTAATAAGAAGACTCTCACCTCTATTCTAAGTCACAACAGAACCAAGTGGGAAGGAGTCATTTGAGGGTTCTTCGAGTAGCAAAGGCTCTATTGAAGAAACTTTATCAAAGCGAACATATTCAAATCAAGAAAGTGATCAAGAAAGCCCAAGAGTTCTTTAAGACAAGAAGAAGACAAGTGTGTTATTCAACCAAGAAAGAGGGTATCACTGGTTTGACTGAGGCATTATGGGATCGACAAGGTTTGGAGTGGATAAGTTTAATGGAACAGCTGATTTCAGGATCTGAAGGAGGAAGATCAAGGTATTGTTGGCTCAACAGATGATCTTAATGACATTGGAAGATCCGACTAAGCTTCAAGATACACTAACTCAGGACCAGAATGTAGAGATGATGGAAATTGACCTGGGTACAATCATCTTAAACCTGTGTGATAATGTGCTTAGGGAAGTCAACAAAGACAATACTGCTGCAAAGGTATGGGAGAAACTAGAAAGTTTTTATATGAAGAAATTTTTGACAAATAAGATTTACTTGAAAGAAAGGTTGTTTGGTTTCAAAATGGATAATACTAAAAGTCTTGAATGAAAGTTAGATGATTTCAAAAGAATGACTATTGAATTGGTTAATTTTGAGGCAAATGAGAAGGTACGTAATGAGAATGAGGTAGTCATTCTTTTAAACTCGTTGCCTGACTCTTTCAAGGGTGTCAAGGCTTCTATTAAGTATGGCAGGACCAAACTTTCTTTGGAGGAGTGTGTTTCAACTTTGAGATCAAAATATCTTGAACTGAAAAATGAGAAGAATTATACTGGTGAAAATTTGTTCATCAAGGAGAGAAGTACTCAAAGATCACATAGTTAAAATGGGAGAGGAAATGGCCAAAACATATTTCAATCAATAGGTAAAAAGACCATAACGAGATGGTATTTTGTGGCAATGAGGGTCATTTGAAGAAAAGTTACTATGAATGGAAGAAAAAATAGAAAGAGAAGGGAACCAACAGTGATGACCTTGCTACCATAACATATGAGTATAGTTATGGTGAAGCATTTGCTGTCACAACAGAAAGCAACACCACTGAGTGGATTTTAGATTCAAGATGCACATATCATATGACCATAAAAGATATTGGTTCACAACATATCATGCTGTAAATCGTGAAAAGTTGTTGATGGGAAATGATCAATCGTGTGATATGAGTGGAATAGGTACCATATCTATCAAGATGTATGATAGGATGATAAGGTCCTTAAGCAATGTGAGACATGTCCCTGACCTAGAAAGGAACCTAGTCTCTCAAGGTGTGTGTGATGAAGAAGGTTACACCTACAAGGCAGAAAATGAGACAATGAAGGTTGCTAAAGGTTTGGTTATAATTAAAGGTGTCAAGAGGAATTGATTGTATGTGATGCATGAGAAAACAATCTTAGGAAGTGCGGCTATGGTTAGTAAATCTGACCACCCTGATGTAGACTTGTGGCATAGAAGAATGGAACACATGAGTGACAAAAGGCTCCAAAGTTTTGCAAGCCGGGGCAGTTGGACAAGTTGAAAATTCAGAACAAAGAGTTCTGTGAACACTGTGTTGGATCAGGTTTTAGATTTTACAGAAAAATTAATGAACTGTGACTAGCTCATGGGAGGAATGTAATTTTTTTTAATAAACATATAATCGAATTAAACACAAAACCTAATCAATGAACATGCATATCAGTAAAATGTATCGAGAAGAGATAGTAACAATTTATAATTTTCAATTAATGGAGAAAATCTGATTTGGCAGGATCCAATTCTCTATCTTGCGTTCTTTGTTCTTGAGATTCACAAAGCTATCAATTGATCCTTACACCAACAATCACTTGTTAGAGTCAAAAGTAAATCTCTCAAAGACTTTCGTAGGAATTGAGTGTGGGCTCTCAAAATAACAATAGAAGAGAAGATGAATTGTTTCTCTTCCTTGTAGGTTTTCGGTGGCAACAGTGAGGGATAGGGAGAGAAACTTTTTCTACTCTGATTAACCGTTAGTGATGCAACCCTAATGAAGTCCCTTTGATATTTAATTATAGAATTTACCCATGTACCCCTATATGTCAAAACCAAAATTACATTCTCCATGTGCTATGATGTGCGATTTTTGTATCTCTCCTAGAGCCAAAATTGTGTCCAAATTCATCAGTCCAAATTGATGAATTAAATTGATCCCTATCAATTAGTTAATTAATTTCTTTTATTTACTAATTATCTATTAATTAGAAAATAATAAAATAATTAATTTGAACATTAACTTTAAAGTCTTCACTAATTAGTGATGACACTCATCTCATATAGGTTCGAGAAGTGTACCTTGGTCTAAAACACATTTTTGGTCCAACTGACGTTGTTTCTCGTTCCTGTCCTTATGAACTACTCCTGAGATCGAATGGACTCACATGAATAAAGCTATGAGATTCAAATACCCGATTAATTTATCTCCATAAATTCCTGACTTCTTTAGTCCCGACATCGTACGACTTCACTATAGGTCTGATGCTGAATAAACTCTCGATTCATGCGCGCTACATTTTCTATTAGTGAAAATAAATATTTATATTTCACGGTCCACCGAATATTTTGTGATATTATCCTTCATGAATGTCAGTAACAAGAGTGAGATGTAAAATTATCATTTTAACCATCTAGTTATTATTTCCTTAACTCATTTATTGATTGTGAATAAGAAAAATATAACAGTGAAGTGTCTCATACAAATCACCATGCCATTGAGTACCAGGTCTGATTTATTTATTCATACGCCCATCAATAAAGCATAAGGTGATATTGTTGCTTTTACAATCTTACCACGAATTTCATATCTGTGAATCACACAACTCCAACATGGTTTAATCACGGTCCCAACAGTCGAGGTATTATCTGGTAATTCGAACTCACTCTTTTGGCGTATCAAAGATAGTAAGTAACTAAGTCAAGTTTTATATTCACCTCATGATTAAGGTAATTATGAAAATATCCTTAAGATATAATAATTAGATTTAGAGCTAGATAAATGGCTTTGATCTAAACTAATTGGTTACTGGTCTATTCAATATGTTCCGTAACATGTCTAGGACAACCGTTGGAGTCTCCACTCCCATACCCCGAGACCGGCATCATTTGGCTCAATCTAACAGTCATAATTGGATTCGATTGTCCATTCGATCCTAAGACTGCGAATAACATTTTAAACTATCTCAGAAGAGTTAGTTTAGAAGACTGCTCGATCTTTACTCATTTTACGTTGATAATAGTTTCAGTACTTAAGCAAATCACAAACACACTTTAACTAAAGGAAACTTTCAATTTATTCATAAAATTCAGTAAAAGATAAATGTCAAAGAAATAATTTTTTATTCATAAATAATTATTACACCATACTTTATGACCTAATTCTAACAACTTCCCACTTGGACTAAAGTATGTGTGTACAATCTCGTATCCCCATGCCCTCCAGATGACCATCAAAGACTTTACTGCTAAAGTCTTTGTGAATGAATTTGCCAAGTTACTAACCATCGATATATGTGTTACTTCAACATCTCCACGCTGAACTATCTCTATGATGAGGTGGTACTTCCGCTATATGTGTTTGGATGTGGCTCCTCGGTTCCTTCGAGTTTGCTACAGCTCCGCTGTTATAACAATAAAGTGTCATGGGTTTGTCAGCATCTAGAATGACTTCCATAGATTTTAGGAACTTTCTAAGCTTGACAACCTCCTTTCCAGCTTTGCAAGCCGCCACATACTCAGCTTCCATGGTAAAATTAAATTACATAAAATCATATGTCACAATTTTGGCTTACATCTATTCTAAAATAGAAAAATAACACTTAAAACCAATCGATCGAGATCCATTCATAAAAGCATATTCAAACATGTTTTCAATCTACCATAGATAAATTGTATGCCAGTATCATCATTTTTATCCATACATACGTTTAGGTGGATAATATGCATATTAAAAAAACATAGGCTATGATACCAATTGTTGGATCGAGTTTTAGATTTTGCAGAAAAATTAATGAACCATGACTAATTCATGGGTGGAATATAAATTTTTTTAAACAAACATTTAATCAAATTAGATATACAACCAAATCAATGAACATGCATATTAATAAAAAGTAGTATCGAGAAGAAATAGTAACAATTTATACCTTTTCAATTAATGGAGAAAATGTGATTTGGTGGGATCCAATTATCTATCTCGCATTCTTTCTTCTTAAGATTCGCAGAGCAATCAATTGATCCTTACAACGACAACCACCCGTTAGAGTCAGAAGTTTCATATGAATTGAGTGTGGGCTCTCAGAACAACTGTGGAAGAGAAAATTAAATTTTCTCTTCCCTGTATGTTTTCGACGGCAACATTGAGGGAGAGGGAGAAAAACCTTTTCTACTCTGATTAACCGTTAGTGATGCAACCCAAATGCAATCCCTTTTATTTTTAATTACAAAATTTTCCCATATACCCCTATATGTTAAAACTGAAATTACATTCTCCCTGCACTGCGATGTGAGATTTTTACATCTCCCTTAAATTCAGTAAAACATAACTGTCAAAGAAATAACTATTTACTCATAAATAGTTATTACACCCTATTTTATGGACATAATTTCAATACACTGTGTACTGGGGAAGCACCATAAATTGAAGTTCAGCACTAGAACACATGAGTCAAAGGTTATCCTGGAATCTATTTATGATGACTTATAGGGCCCTGCACCCACACGTACACATGGAGGTAATCTTTACTTTATGTCTATTGTAGATGACTTTTCTAGGAATGTTTAGGTGTACCTTTTAAAATAGAAAAATGAAGCCTTTAAGATATTTAAAGGTTGGTAAATTCTCACAGGAAATGAAACAGGAAATAAAATAAAAACACCAAGAACTGATAATGGCCTAGAGTTCTATAATAGCACCTTTGACATATACTGAAAAGAATTATTGAGGTATAAAACCGTTAGGAACACTCCCCAATAATATTGGATAGCATAGAGGATGAATATAACTCTTCTAAATAAGGTAAGATTCATGCTAGTTAGCTCAAGTTTAAGTAAGAAATTTTGGGGAGAGGCTGTCACAACTGCTGCATATTTGATTAGTCAGAGCCCTTCAACTATGATAGGGTTCAAAACTCCATAGGGAAGACGGTCACGTAAGCCACTGACCTTGAATCACATTAAAGTGTTTGGTTGTGCAGCCTTCTCTCACCAAATCATAGGAAAACTTGAACCTAGGGACCTAAAGTGTGTTCAAACAGGTAAAAATTGTCTGAGAAGCCACGTAAGCAAGCATGACCAATTAGAAGTGGGAGAATGGAATTCCACCATGGCCAAGCAAGAAAAACTCACCTGAACTGTTGATTCCTTTGTGTCCCATATGACGGTTCAAGTTTGATTAGTTGTTAATAAAGATAAACTAGGCTCAAAAGTTGCTAGATTAGATAAATTAAGCATGATGTGATAAGCTTAATCTATGAGAAATATTTTGTTTATTCTTTAGGTTTTAAGGGATTTAGCAGAATTTTGTAACTGATTGATAGCCTATAAATAAAGTTCAATTGTAATCAATTCATATAGTACAACTCAAGCAATTATATACTTGTTCTTGAGAATTCTCTCTTTTTGGAAATTGGATGCCCACTGTGAGATCAGAAATGAATGAAGTATGACAGTCTATCCACTGATATGACAACTTCCAATCCAAATGTTAAAGAAAATGGAATTTCTCCTATCGGTTCTTGCGTTGTTGTGCGGTAAGCCCAAATAACTGATGGTAACTCTTCAACCCACTTCCCTTTGGCGGCTTCTAGTTACTTTTTCAGATTCTCCAATATCATTCTATTTGACCTTTCTGCTTGCCTGTTGCCCTATGGGTAGTATGAAGTTGACAGTTTATTATTTATTCGGAGATCATCGTAAAAGATTTTCACCTGGCTTCCAGTAATTTGAAGCCCATTATCCGAGACAAGTACTTTAGGGATCCCGTACCTGCACATAATATTCTTTTCATAAGAACTAACTTACCTCCTCTTCCCACACTCTTGCTTGTGCTTCCGCTTCTATCGACTTTGTAAAGTAGTTAGTCATCATTAGTAAGAATCTTTTCTGAGTAAGAGCCGTTGGCAGTGACCCAACTACATCAATTCCCCACTACATGAGCGGCCATGGGATCAGCAGTGTCTGTAATGCCTCGAGAGCCATATTTGGAATAGGAGAGTATCGTTGGCAACTGTCGCACTTCTTCACAAAGGACTTCACTTCCTCTTACATTTTTGGCCAGTAGTACCCTTCGTTCAATTACTTGTTGGCTAGAGACCTCCCATCGGAATGATTTCCATAGATTCCTTCTTGTACTTCGATCATTACATATTGGGCTTCTTTGGAGAAAGACATTTGAGGTATGGGCCCGAGAATGATCTTCTATACAGCTCCCCCTTGATCTGTGTACCTAGCACTCCATTGTTGGTGCTTCTGAGCTTCTACTGTTGGCTGGGAGTTCCTGATAGAGCAGACACTGCACTATATTTCTCATCCAATCATTCACATAATTTTCCGTTGTGACTTTCGCTTGAACGAATGTCTTTACACTTGGTTCACTTAAATACTCTACAGTTATTGTTCTTTTGAACAGAATTTGGGCTGACGACCCCAAGTTGGTTGATGCATCTGCCCTTAAATTTCTGCTCTGGGTGTTTATGTAATCTCATGGTCTTTGAACAGCTGCAACATTTCCTTGGCACTCTGTATGGGCCATCCCTATATGGGCTGTCTTTTGCATTGTATTTTCCTGTGATTTGGTTAACAACTAATGTTAAATCATCAAATATTTTTACGCTTGTTACCTTGAACTCAATCATGAGGTGTAATCCAGCTAACAATGCCTCGTACTTTGCTTCATTGTTTGACGCCTGGAAAATGAATAACAAAGCCTGTTCAAAATTTTCTCCGTGCGGAGTCTGAATTACCACTCCCTCCTTGACCCCACGATGATTTGATGCCCCATCCATGAATAGAGTCCAAGCGTCTTCTCCTATTTCAACCATCATAGCATCACGTTCTTTATCATCATAAGTAAATTCTACAATGAAGTCCGCTAGGACTTGAGATTTTATGGCAGTATGGGGAGCATACCGAATGTCACATGCCCCAAGCTCTATTGCTCACTTCACAAGTCTTACAGTTATCTCATGTGAGTGAAGTATACTTCTTATTAGAAACGCCGTCAACACATTTATAGTGTGTCCCTGAAAATAAACCACCAAGGCGAGCACCAACTTCTCCATTTTCCCGTATCTAGCTTCCACGTTTTCATGTATCTAGCTTCCATGGTTGCAGCTTTTGCTCACAAAGTAGACAGGTTTTTGACACCCTTCTTCAGTTCTGATGCGTACTGTTGTAATATCCCGACCCTTCATAAATGGGTATTTTTGTAAAATTGATTTAAAAGATAAAATGATTTTAAAATTTGATTTTAAAAGTGATTATTTGTAATTTTGGTAAAATAATTTTAATTATATATGGTTTAGTTTAAAATTCAATTTTTCAATTTTATAAGAGTTTTATTTTATATTATAAAACTTTAGCTCACTCACACCGTATATATCCATACACCCTAAACCAACCTTTAACCCAATATTATATATATACTATTCATCTCTCTCTTTGAACGTAGCCACCTGTGAAGGCTCTCTCACCCTCTGTTTTCTCTTAGCTTTCATCGCCAACCAAGGGCATTTTCTCCACAAAGAAGCACCATCTTCGATCACGCCAAGCCTCTGTTCTTCATCTCCTTTTTCATTTCATTTTTTTGGCAACTCACTAACGTTGATCTCCGTAATTTGTAAGCTCTAGATCCCTCTTCTCCATTTCAATTTTGGGCGTCCCTTATTGTCAATTTTCATTTTTTCCCCTCTTTCTTCTTCCTCCCTCTCTTTTTTTATCTCTTTCTTTCGGTCTCTCTCTTTCATCTTCATCTCTGTTTCTTCCCCCTCTATTTCATTTTCCACCTCTTTCTCTCTCTGTTTTTGTCTCTCTCTCTCGTCCTTGCTTCGTCTCGCTCCCTCTCTATTTTTGTCTCTTTCTTTCGGTCTCTCTCTCTTTTATCTTCATCTCTGTTTCTTCCCCCTCTATTTCATTTTCCATCTCTTTATTTATTTATTTATTTATTTATTTTTCTTTCTTAATGGCTGCTCTCTCTCGGTCTTTCCCCTTCCCTCTTTCTCCTTATATTTCTCTCTCCCAATTTCTTTCTTCTTTTTGTCTTTCTCTATCTTTTCTCTCTCCCTCTGTTTCCCTTTCTCTCACCCTCTGTTTCTCTCACTTTCTATCTCTGTCTCTCTCTGCTTCTCTCTACATCCCTCTCTCTCTTCCCCTATCAGATTCCCTCACTGTTTTTTCCCCTATTTGTTTCTCTCTCCTTCTCGTTCTCTCTCTCTCTCTCCTCCATGTTTTCTCGTGCTTTCTGTTCTGCGATTGGGTCTTGCACCCAGTTGCTCTGTCCTGAATCAGTTTATCACGAACCAAACTGATTCAGTTTACTCAGACCGGCCTGAACCAATCCATTAGATAAAATCGAACCGGACTGGTCCGAACCAGCCCGGTCTGAACCATTTGACCTGAAGCTTTATCTTTTGACTCTGGACCCGATATATTATTTTTCCAACCTCGTTCTGACCGTTTTGCACTATTTTAATTAAATCTATATTTTCTATTTATATGATATATAAAATGTGTTTATATTGTTTTATTTCAAAACAATTTAGTGATTGTATTTTTTTGGATTTCAGGTCATTAATTGTTTAGTTAATTCTTCCACTTCAGGTAAGTGGGCTTACATGATGGTGTGACTCCTGTTGTTATAAATGTATATGCTTTGTGTAAGTGGGCTTACATGATGGTGTGACTCCCGTTGTTATAAATGTATGCGCTTTGTGTAAGTGAATTTATATCGTAATGTGAACCATGTGTGATAAATATATATGCTTGTGTAAGTGAATTTACATTGTAATGTTACCCACGTGTGATAAATGTAATATGTGTTATCCTCATCAGCTTTAATTGTCTATAAGCATGTTACTTTCATATATGTTTGTGTAAGTTGACTTATATAACGATATGATGTTGATATTATAATCGTATCATGTATTTATTATCCGTTTAAGCATTTTTCAATAATTATTATATTTGGTTAACACTTTGGTAATTGATTAGTGTTAAGTTATTAATGTGATTATCATGAGATAAATTTCTGAGTATGACTGATTTTGCGTAGTATGTTATCATGTTTGATTCTGTTATATGTATCAGTATGCATTATATGATTAATTTTTGTCATACGTTGGATTCTGCAAGTTATGACGTTAATTCATTCAAGTGGTAATGAAGCAAAATATAAACTTAAGCATGACCTTTAGTTAACAAGAAATCATGACTGTTCACGTTATGTTCTGTTAAACGAATGGGGTGTCATCTGTTCATGCTTTCGTCACACATAGGGTGTCATCTGCTCATGTTTTGGTCATTCGTTTGATGTCATCTATAAATGTTTTCCGTCACTCATGAGGTGCCATCTGTTCACATTTTTCATCACCTATGAGTAACATCTGTTCTGTCGCCCAATGGGTGTCATCTGTTTCATCACCCGATGTGTTCCATCTGTTTCGTCGCCCAATTCATCATGATGTGTTTCAGTTAACGTGTGATCAGTTCTGATTAGGTTGTTAACTAGAGGATATGACAAGTCAATATATGATTAAGATTGTTAAATGATTATGTTTGAGACACGTGTTATCTTCGTGCTATGTTAAGCAATGTCATGATCAAGTACGTTATTTTATTTCATTTATGATATATGTCAAATTTAGTTATGTTATGTCATGATTGCATTTATGACATATGGTTCATGTTATTATGTGAGTTTGCTTACTGAGTATTTTAAAATACTCATTCCCCCACAGTTATTTATCATACAGGTGGTGATGACGAGTAGCATGAGTGGGAGACTGCCTTAATCTATTAGATCAGAGGAATTTATGTGTTCAGTTTATGATTTGATTTAAAAATTAAGAAAATATTTTATGTTAAACTTGGTTATTCAAGTTGTTTATTTTACGTTATGATTTTCTACGAATTATGAGAAGTGAAAGTTTCATGAATTGGATTTCAAGTTTTGACTTCATTTCAGAATTTAATTCAGTTTTTCGAGGTTTCATTAATTATGTATTTAAGACACTTTATCGCTTCCGCTATTTTATGATTAAAATTTCGATCATGGATAAGTTTAATGCTTCCGCTATTTAAGGTCAGGGGTTTTCCATCATGGGTAAATTAAGAATTTTCAATTTGGGAATTTTCTTAAAATTAAGGTTGTTTCGAATTGGAGATTTCAAAATTATGAAATTACACGTATATTTAACCCATGAGGATCATGGCCTTCAGTTTATTACACGTATGTTTAACCCTCGGGGATCGGAGCGTTACACAAAAACTCTGAAAGAATAATCATCGTATTCTTTTAGAGGATTGTCTCACTAAACTAATGCTTCTTAGTAAATCTCTAAATCTCATGTGTTGAGTACATCTAGAGACAGAAAAAAGTGTCTTTGAATTATTTTACTTGCCCACAGACGTCCTCATGCGTTTGAGGGTTGGTTTGTAAGATCTAGGTCTAGATCTCGAAGTCCGTTATTCTTGGGAACGTATGATCATTGATTTACGATGACTCTTGATATAGACTACAAGAGATATATAATTCTTATCTACGTATGTCTTAGATTTAATATATAATATATAATTGATCTTGATTGAAAACAGTTTTCAATAAAAGTTTATATTTTGGAAACCGTTAAGTCGCGCTTATTTTCTTTTATCGAAAAAGATACATTTTTTATAAATTTTTAAAAGCTCCACTCTTCCGTCGCGCGAGCGCCACGTGTCTAACACAATCGAGGCTTGATCGCGCTGAGTATGAAAGTCTCAGAGAGAATTATAGTGAATGGCAGTCTGGAAAAGATAGACAAATAAGCTAAGTAAGAAAATTATATAACTTATGGAAAGAAGAGGAGAAAAAGAAAAAACTTACCCGCATCAAGTCATGGCTTAGTCTGCTCATAAGATCGCCTCTAGGAAGTCTCCTCAAGATTTTGTTATCGGAACGAGACTGAATGTCGCGAAAGATGATGTGATAAGCTGCTGGATCATTCAAAGGGCAGACCGTTTCCGGGATGGGAGCATTAGAAAAATGTCTTAACTCCCATGGAGCAGGTGAGGGAACAACAGTACCCCCAAACCCTGAGGTGTTTCCCATAGTAGGGATGCCTGTAGTAGCAGCAAGCACAACAAGGGTTGAAGTGAGAGTCGGAGGAGGAGATGGGCCAGAGCTCGAGGGAGCCTCAATCCGTGCAACGAGCGTTGTGGGAATGGAATCATTAATGGCAGAAGTGGCAGGTACAAGCTCTAAACGGGAAGAGCTTGAGGTGTCAGTACGGGTCCTTTTCTCAATGGGACCCACGAATTTGCTTCGTAATCTTTTACCCATTCTTATATCGGATGTAGCTCGATCAAACAATTATTGATGATCTGAAGATCTGAAGTTGGAGTGGTTGGAAAATAAATGGAAAGAGGGGGTCAGAATTAATGAAGAACGTGTTGGAACCGGAACAACAATAAGAGTAGAAGATGAAGACGGACCTGAAGTCGAAGCAGAAGCCAAAATTGAAGAAGGGTTGATGCTGAGGAGTACTTTCTAATCCTTTTCTTGTGCTCGAAAATGAAAGGCAGCAGCAAGCTTTGCCTTAGACTCTTTGGACAGATAGGGTTTCAGATTCTTCTTTGCTGCAAAAGAAGAAGGTACAAGAAATCCATCCCACTAAAAAAATAAAGGAAAAGAATAGGTGAATAAACGAAAACAAAGGCAAGAACCGAAGCTACAATGACTATTGAAAATTGCCCATTCCTTGGGAATTGTCCAGCGGCCATCACTGCCCCAGTTCCCACTAATCAAAAGCATGTCCTTCTCCAAACCCTTGTCTCCTTTTGGAATCTTGGTTATTAAACTCCATTTCTTTCTAGACGGACGAGGGGCAAGACAATAAATATCAACTTGGAATGCCTATAGACTCACTCTCGCTTAACGCGCATATAACATCTTGAGAGAAAGATTCTCGGTAGTGGGCCATGAACAGTCCAAAGAAAAGAATAAGAAAAAAAAGGAAAATAACTTACGAGATAAAGTATTGAAAAGTGAAGAAAGGAAATGGGGAAGAAAGCCTTATATAGGAAGCAGATTTCAAAAGAAAATGTAAAGCCGTTTGTTGGAACGGGGTAATCGAGGGATGAAATTAATGGAAATGTGACCGTTCGGACTGACAACTTGGGAGATGTAAACGGCGAGACAAGAGATGAAAAGACGCGACTGTTGACAAGTAAAGAGATGACACCTGGGGCGCTCCTAAAATGCTCTCTGAACGGGAAGACAAAAGGTTGCTCTAAAATGGCACATGTAAAACATTCTCTGAATGGGAAGATGAAAGGTTGCTCTGGAATGACGCATGTGAAATGTTCTCTGAATGGGAAGATGAAAGGTTACTCTAAAATGGCGCATGTAAAACATTATCTGAATGAGAAGATGAAATGTTGCTCTGGAATGGAGCATGTGAAACGTTCTCTGAACGGGAAGATGAAATTTTACTCTAAAAAAGCGCATTTGAAGGAGTGACTGACTCGCCATAACCCATGCGAATAAGAACACGACACGTAAAAAAATGAACTGAAAGGTCTGACAAAATCAGAGATTGTACAGCCTGCAATATGGTCCTGAGAACGGGGAGATGAATCAACTAAAGAATACGGAAAAGACAACCATAAATGATGTGCAATAAGGCGGAGAGTAATGATATGCAATGATGGCAAAAATTTTAATATTGTAAATTAATTTCATTATGTGATATTAATTGCAATAGGGGTAAATGAACATGTAGAAATTATTTGAGAAGTCACGTAAGCAAGCATGACCAATTAGAAGCGGGAGAATGGATTACCACCGTGGCCAAACGGGAAAAACCCACCTGAACCGTTGATCCCTTTGTGTCCCATCTGATGGTTCAGGTTTGATTAGTTGTTGATAAAGACAAACTAGGCTCGATTAGATAAATTATGCCTGATGTGATGACCTTAATCTAGGAGGAATATTTCATTTATTCCTCGGGTTTTAAGGGATTTAGCTGAATTTTGTAACTGATTGACAGCCTATAAATAGAGGTCAATTGTAAACCAATTTATTCAATACAAACTCAAGCAATTATATACTTAGCTTTGAAAACTCTCTCTCTCTGTCTCTCTCTCTTTTATTATTATTCTTATTTTTTAGTGGGAGGAAACTTTCCCTTATAGTGGAGTGAAAATAATAACAAGTAGGGATGTTAAATTTGATGTGACTAACATGCCTTGCTTGAAATAATTTATAAGTACTGTAGGAACCCATGATTATGATAAACCAAAGCTGAAGGAGGCTAAGGTTGAGGTGATGCCATTTATCCAAACTAATATGCACATAAACCAAACTCACATGCATGATCACCAACATCAATACCAAGCTGAACATGATGGTTGAGATCAGGAACCATAAGAAATAGAATAAGCAAATCCTTTGAGAAACTATCAGCTAGTCAGAGACAGATACAGCCAAACCTCAAGTATTCTCACTTTGACTCGATTTCCTTTGCTTTATTTTCAGGTCATAAAATAGAAGAACAAGAGCCATAAACTATTGAAGAATCCTTGCAAGGAGAGGACTCGAAACAATGGGTGGCAGCTAAGAAAGAGGAAATGTACACAAGAATAAAACTTTGGTACTAGTTCCTAGGCCTGACAAGCAGAGAGTAATGGATTGCAAGTGGATCTTTAAGATAAAAGAATGGTCAAACACGTTAGAACCAGTGAGATTTAAGGCAAGATTAGTTGCCAAATGGTACAAATAAAAGAAGGGGATAGATTTCAATGAGATCTTCTCACATGTTGCAAAGTAAAAGTGTTCTCACTCTGGTTGTGCAGTATAATTAGGAATTGGAGAAAATGGACTTGAAGACAACCTTCCTCTATGGAAATCTTAAAGAAACCATATACATGAAGCAGCAAGAGGCCTTTGAAGAAAAAGGAAAGAAGGTATGATTTGTCTACTTAGGAAGTCTCTTTATGGATTAAGGCACTCACCTAGACAATGGTATAAAGGATTTGATGCCTTTATGGAGAAAATTGGGTTTACTAGAAGTAGTTATGACAACTGTCTTTACTTTGATAAAACAGAAAGAAAGGAGAAAAGTCTGTTTATCTGTTGATCTATGTAGATGACATGCTTCTAGCTTGTCAAAGTAGAAGTAAGATAGAAGAAATTAAGAAATGATTGTATTCTGAATTTGATATGAGGAATCTAGAGAGTGCTTCGAAGATTCTTGGAATTAATATCATAAGAAACAAAACTCAGGGGTTTTAAAGTTATCATAGACTGATTATCTTCTGAAGCTTGTCTGAAAATTCTCCATGGAAGCAACAAAGGTAGTCACATTGCCTTTGGCAGCTCACTTTCAAATGTCTATCAGCCTTTTAAGTAGGTATATGAGCAACCCTAGAAAAGGGCGCTGGCAGGCCTTGAAATGGCTCCTAAGATATATCAAGGCAACTATTGATGTTGGACTGATTTACAAGAATGGAGTAAACAAGATATAAGTCAATGATTTTGTAGATTCAGATTATGTTAGAGATAGTGACAAAAGGAGATCAACTACATCCTACATGTTTACCATAAATGGTAATTGTGTAAGTTGGAAATGACAACTTCAAAGCACTATTGCTTTGTCTATAACTGAGGC
Organism: Datisca glomerata; assembly: GCA_003255025.1. Lineage (NCBI taxonomy): Eukaryota > Viridiplantae > Streptophyta > Magnoliopsida > Cucurbitales > Datiscaceae > Datisca > Datisca glomerata. Next base: position 2,476,185 of record QANY01008651.1, read on the forward strand.
TGAGTACATTGCCACCATAGAAGTAGTCAATGATGTAATATGACTCCAAGGACTTTTTAAAGATATATGTGTTTATAATGAGGCAACCACTGTCTATTCTGATAGTCAATCGACAATACATATGTGCACAAATCCTGTATTTCATGAAAGGAAAAAACATGTTGAAGTGAGATACCACTACATCAGAGACATAGTGTCAATGGAAGAAGTAAGGTTGGAGAAAATCTCCACTAATTAGAACCCATCTGACATAGGAACCAAAGTCCTGCCAGCCAAGAAGTTTAAGCTGTGCCTTAAACTTGTGAACATTGACAGTGGGTGAACAAGTTGGGTGGATCTGTGATAACTCAGGAGGCTCTATGCACTATAAGGAATGTTGAAGTTCAGTAAGATCAAGGAGGAGATTGTTGATAATTGATCGTCACTAAACTTCAAATTAGTTCTAAACAGTTTCAAACTAGTTAGAGAGGTTTAAAAGGTGGTTTAGCTGATGCTACATGGTTGTTTCCTACTGGTTGAGCATGCTGACATATATACTACTTGACATATTAAGAAACACACAATATGAAAATTAGTCGCACTTTCACTTTAAAAAATATGAACAAGCAAGAAGTTAAGTTCAAAGGGAAATCTTTGAGCATCAAGAACTAAGGCTAAAGATGGGCCAACAATGGAGTTCTATCTAGAAAAGTATGTGCTAAGTTCTTGTTTGGTCTAAGATAGGGAAGGTCTTTGTATTTCTGTTCATAAGAAGAAAGGGCTAGAATTGGTGAAGTTAAATTGGGGTCAGTGTCTGGAAAGAAACTAACATGTTTCTTCCACTTCACTCTCATTTTTTAGTGCGAAGTTAAGGTATATACATATAAACAATAATTATAATTAATTCTTATTTTATGATTCGTAATATATATAAAAATTTATTTGTTTTTCTCTTTGATAATTATGCTCTTGTTTTAGTTGTAGATTTTTCTATGAAATGTCAAAGGAGAGGTATTTATATGAGCATGTAAGTCCTGACAAGATTCCATTGGTTTTATGTAGTGTGAATAAAGATGCATCTTTGTTATTGGTTAAATGCAAAGAGTGCGGAAATCCAGAAGCCTTATATAGGCAAGGAATATTGGTGTATAATAAGTTAGTTTTTTATTTCTATGATAGAATTTCACAAACCAAAGTCCCTTTGAATACACAAAATTGAATTGAAGTGACACTTAGTAAAAATAAAGATGATTGATATTTGATAAGATGAGTGTTACAATTTTTTTAGAGTACAAGTGTACACTATCGTTGTCAAGTAATAAAATTCTAGAAAATAGAGTATTGTTCACATGATTGATTGATATTAATTATTTAAATCAACTAGACCCTACTTTTAATTGATAATATAAATTTTTTAGAGTTTTAATTAAACTAAAATTCTAATGAAACTAAAATGATTAATATTTAATAAATATAAATAATTCAAATTTGAATAGCTACAATATCTAGGGATTCTGATTTCACTAAATCAAACGTGCTCTAAATTCTGAATCTCTGATAATCAATGTTTATTATATTATTGATAGTGAATTTTTCTAATGTAATTATCAATTTTTTGTAAGCATCAATAATAATGAATAAAAAAATACTAATATCACATATTTGTCAAGATTGAATATGTTGAAACTCATTATGCACAAGAACTTATAATGTTACACTAGTTACATAATTATCTCTAACTTATGAAATTCTAATGATGTTTTAAACAGAGAACAAATTTAATCATAATCTCTGAGTTTCAGAATTAATTCCAAAATTATGCAATAGTTAGTCATATGATCACACGCATTAAGAACGGGTTATAACACTCAACAATAATGAATAAAACATCGATTAAATAGAGAATCAAAATTAAAGAACAATCATGGTTTGAGTACGTCGTAGTTCTAGATAAAAAAATTAAAACATACTAAAATAAGAAAATATCCTAATAATATTCATGAACCTAGAGAAAAAAAAGAGAGGAAAACTAGATTTAATGAGGAAATTGAAGTGGAGATCCGTCTCCCGGTTGGATCCGTCTTCGTCTATTCTCCAAGAAACTCTTTTCTCTACCTCCCACGTCCAAAGACAACCTCAAAATAACCTTAAGATATTCTATTTATACACTAAGATTTGATAAGGATAAAATTGGAGTAAAAATCAGGAAGAAAAAAAATCAATACCCTAAGATATTCTGTTTCTGCTGACGTTCTGTTCTTGCACCCAGCGTCGCGATGCTGGCTCTTCTACCTAGGTCTGTTCTTTTCTCATTTTATCTGTATTTTTACCTTCCAACTCTTTCAAAATCAACCCAGATGCATTTGAATATCAAACCTACAAGATAAAAATAAAAATAAGCATAAATCAAGTAATAAATCTAAAAGAACCAACAAAATTAAAATTAAGATTATCTAAAATACCCCAAAACTTAACTTTTTGCTTGTCCTCGAGCAAAATAAAAAAAATCAAACAAGAAAACAATAAACTCTAATTATGAAAAACTACGGAACAAGAGACAAAATATTTTAACTAACTAAACATACTTCAAAAATTTCAAAATAGCGATAACACAAGAAAAACTTTTGAATTGTGATCATGTAAAATTTCAACACAAATACCAACTTACATTACACTTTGTAAAATTTCAAGTATGTGTGTGTCACCTTAAGTCGTCCAACTTCTTAGTCTCAAATGAGTTTATGCAACCAAGTCTTGTAAAATCAGATCCATTAATCTATGAATAGATTAGAACTCTATAGGCCAATATTTCATGTCACTCTCCACTAATACAAACAAACATAACACTCAGGATCAATAGGACGTTCGTAGGCTTGTAAGGTATCCCTAGGATTTAGGGTAGGATAAATGATATTATTTCAGCTCAATCTTTACCCATAGTCACACATGCATTCTAGGAATCAATGAGCTTAACCCAACTTCTCTTGTCACACCCCCAAACTTGTCACTTTCCACCTCTTGAATTATCAACCATACCTAACCATTTGTTTTAATTTGATTTCATTAAACTTCTATTTTCCTTAATGAGCTTTCAGCTAATAGCTCCCAAACCAGTTGGTCTTAGGGTATTAGGTGTTGAGAGACCCCTTCGAGCTTAGTCACTCAAGTCCAAAGAGGCTACGAAATCAAACTTATTTACAATTGTTTGAATAAATATATCAAAATCCTTCCATCCAACCATATTATCATAGCTCCAAGTATTTTTCTAGAACATCTAAATACTATGAGTAAAAATGGTTACTTGAAATTTTTTTATAAGGATAGGAAACTGTCATGGGTGGTAAATAATGGCTATTTAGGTTCAACATGGATGACTAGGGAATCAATTATGCATAGGTTGACTTGGAAAGCTCAAACGGTCCAAAGACGACCTAAATCATGTCCTAAGAATAGTTTAGCCTAGGATTTCACCTCGAGTAACAATTAAACTAGTTCTAGAGTTCTTGTGAGATTATTTTGATTCCTTAAGTCACATAAGCCTTCTCTAAGCAAAAGACAATCAAACGCTTAAGACTAGATGCTTAACATGACAGGATTTTCAAGTGAAATGTAAATTAATAAATAGTTCAAACATACACAGATACATAAATTCATCATTTTTTCAAAATTATCAATAAATCAAAACCAATCTTAACATAGGCTTTAGTATTGTCTACTACAGAACGCCAAAATTTTAATTTTTAATAAAGCCACCACCCCAAACTTAAAACTTTCATTGTTCTCAATGAAAATAAAATATGTAAAAGGAGTAAGTAAAGAGGACTACCCTGAATAAGGATAAGCTGTCTTCCTCTTCATTGTCCACATTGTTCATGCTTTCTCCAAATGAGGGGAAAATGGTACGTGTGCCAAATTCGTCCAAGATCAGACCTCGCAACGTTGGGAGGTCAGTGTCGCGACGCTAAATGTTCTGTCCATAGATTTTTTTGTAAAAACCTGAATAAGCCAAAATAAAATAAGTAAAATAAATAAGTAAATAATGTAATACCGGAAATAAAATTGGGTAGCCTCCCGGTAACGCTTGCTTTAATGTCTTCAGCCGGACATAATGATCATCCAAAAATGACTTCACTCGTTGTCCATTGAATTTAAAATTCCATTTGTGTTAGAAATTGACCACCCTAGCCGTTTTATGTTCTCACAACACCCTCAAAAGATTGTCTTCTTGTTCACCATTTAATGAAGTGAAAAGCATGATAGGAAGAGTAGATGCTTCTCCCATAAAAGTGTACCAAAGGTGGAGATGTAACACTGGTGGTTTTTCAATAGATGGTAATTGTCTAGATTTACCTTCTTCCAATTCTTCGAAAGGCGTATTAATGAATATCGGTGAGGTTACTTCCAATCGATTCACACAATCCATAATCTTTGGATCTTTCTTATCAATAGCCTCAACTAGACATGCTTCCAATGGTTCACTCAGATCACCGGTGTGAATTACTTCATCAATACATACTTATGCACTATCCACCGTAAACAACTGTTCATATCATTTGGGTGTTTCATTGCTTTGAAAACTTAAAAATTATCTGATCTTCTTGCATTCTCAGAATAAGTTCTCCTTTTTGCACATCAATGAGAGCTCTTCCTGTAGCTAAGAATAGTTTACCAAGAATAATTGGAGTTTCTTGGGTTTCCTCCATGTCAAGAACAATAAAATGAGCTGGAAAAATAAATTTATCCACCTTTATCAATACAACCTCAATAATCCCCAGTGGATATTTAATGGAACGATAAACTAATTGTAAATAGACCGTTGTAGGCTTAATTTCTCCAAGACCTAGCTTCTTGTAAACTGAAAATGCATCAAATTAATACTAGCCTCAAGATCACATAAAGCCTTTTCAAAATAAGAAATTGCCGATGGTGCATGTAATAGAAAAACTTCTAGGATCCTTTAGCTTCAGGGGCAATTTATTTTATAAGATAGCACAACACTCCTCAGTAAGTGCAACTGTCTCATACTCCTCTGGCCTTTTCTTGTTCGAGAGAATTTATTTCATGAATTTGACATAGCTAGGCATTTGTTCCAAAGCATCGACAAAAGGAATGTTGATATGTAGTTTCTTAAACACAACAAGAAACTTAGAAAACTGGTTGTTCAATTTCTGATTCTGGAACCGTTAAGGGTATGGAATAGGTGGGACATAAGGTGGAGGATTATTGAGAAAGAGCTTTGACTTAGGCTTGCCTTCTTTCTTTTCTGCGTCTCAATAAAATCACCACATACAACCTCAGTTTGTACTTCAATTAGCTGAGAACTTTCAATTGTTGCTTTCTTCAGTTCTACCAACTCCTTGCCACTACAAAAGGTAATGGCGTTTACTTGATCTTTTGGATTCCTCTTAGTGTTGCTCTGTAGAGGACATTGTCATCTTTGAGTGAGTATTTCTGACAGTTGACCCATTTGAAGCTCCAAATCGTGAATAGATGCAGTTTGGCTCTAAATACTAGTTTCTTACCTCTAAAGTGTAGCTTCTTAAGAGGAATCCAAAAATTGATTAGTATTGACTATGAGCTGGACACGAGCATATTTTAAAGAAATTTTAGGCTGTTGAGTCTGAAATTGAGGCTGAGTAGCAACTGGTGGATTAATGAAAATTTGACTATTCTTTCAAGAGAAATGAGGGTGATTTCGTCATCCTTAGTTATAGGTGTTGGAGAATGGATTATTCTGCCTGTTGTAATCTCAACAAAATTAACATGTTGTGACTGAGAATGAATCTTTCTCGGTACGTTGCACTCACTTGGCAGCCATTTCTTCAAGCAAAACATAGGCCTCTTCATGTAAGCACCTCCTGCTATTGCATCGACTAGCGTCCTCATTGATTTTCCCAATCTATAGTAGAAAGTTTGAACTTGTAGCCATTCAGGGAGTCCGTGATGTAGGCATCCTCTCAAGGTCTCTTTAAACCTCTCCCAAGCTTCATAAAGAGACTTCATAACATATTGGACAAAGATAGTGATCTCATTCCTCATTTTGACTGTTTTAGCAGGTGAAAAGAATTTAGCAAAATATTTCTCAGAAAATCCATTCTAAGTGGTGATTGATCCAGCGGGCAAAGAGTTCAACCATCTTTCAGCCTTATCCTGAAGTGAAAATGAGAATAATCTCAGCCTAATTGCATCTGTTAAGGCATTGTTGTGCTTGAATATCTCACAAATTTCAAGAAAAGTGACTATGTGAACATTTAAGTCATCATTAGGCAAGCCACTGAACTAATTTACTTGCACCATGTGAATGATAGTCGACTTAATCTCAAAGTTTTTGGGATTAATAATAGGCCATTGAATGGAAGATGCAACCACATTGACTATGGGCATAGCATAGTCTCGAATTGCCCAATTATTTTGGTTGTTTACAATTTCAGAATTTTCTCTAACATCATCCATGGTTTCCTGAGTTTGTTTAGAAGCTTGTCTCCTGACTTCTCTATTTCGTCGACAAGTTCGCTCGATTTTTGAATTTAGAGGAATCAAATTTTTGCTTCCAAACTATCTTATACACCTAAGAGAACGCTTGAAAATTTAAAATAGTAAACAACCATATATAAAAAAAATTAAGACTCAAAGTAAAATTAAGGATATGTAATTCTAATATTAGTAAAAAAATCAATCCGCAATGGCGCCAAAAATTTGTTATGAGTTTTTTAGAGTGGAAGTGTACACTATTGTTGTCAAGTATTAAAATTCTATGAAAATAAAATATCGTCCACATGATAGATTGATATAAAATATTAAAATCAACTAGAACCTAATTTTAATAGAGAATATAGAAAAGTTTGGGTTTTAGTTAAACTAAAATTCTAATAAAACTAAAATGATTAAAATATTTGATAAAGATAAATAATTCAAATTTCAATAGATAAAAGATCTAGGGATTCCGATTTCACCAAACAAAACATGCTCTAAATTGTGAATCTCAAACAATTATTGTTTATTATATTATTGACAGTCAATTTCTTTAATGTAATTATCAATCTTTCTCAAATATCGATAATAATGAATAAAAAATACTAGTCCCATATTTCTGTCAAGATTCAATATGTTAAAACTCATTAAGCATAAGAAATTATAAGCTACACTAGTTTCATAATATCTCTAACTTATGAAATTCTAATGATGTTATAAACAAAGAGTAAATTAATCATCACTTCTCAGTCTTAGAATTAAATTCAAAATCATGCAATAATTGCTCAGACGATCACAAGCATTAAGAACGAATTATAACACTCAACAATAACGAATAAAACACCGATTAAATAGAGAATCAAAATTAAAGAGCAATCATGGTTTGGTTACGTCGTAGCCCTAGATAGGAAAATTAAAACATACTAAAATAAAAAAATATCCTAATGATATTCATGAACATAGAGAAAAAAGAAGAAAAACTAGATTTAAAGAGGAAATTAAAGTTGAGATCCGTCTCCCGGTTGGATTAGTCTTCGTCTCATATCAAGAAAGCTATTTTCTCTGCATCCCACGTCCAAAGATAACCTCAAAATAATCCTAAGATATCCTATTTATATACTAGGGTTTGATAAGGATAAAATTGAAGTAAAAATCAAGAAGAAAAAAATCACTATCGCGGCAGCGTTGCGACGCTGGCATTCTATTTCTGCTGGTCGTGTGCCAGCACCCCAGTGCTGGCGTTCTGTTCTTGCACTCATCGTCCAACACTATGGCGCTGGTGTGTTGTAATACCCCCAAGCATTATAAGAGGTATATTTGTAATTCTAGCCCCCACTCACACCTTAACACACATTACGCCCTAGAGTAACCCGCTATTTTGCACCCAGCGTCGTGACGCTGGCCCTTCTGCTCAAGTCCGTTATTTTCTCATTTTATCCGCACTTTTTCCTTCCAACTCTTGCAAAATCAAATCAAATGTATTTGAATATCAATTCTACAAGATAAAATAATAAACATAAATCAAACAATGAATTTAAAAGAACCAACACAAATAAAATTAAGATCATTTAAAATATGAGTATGAAGCACACTCATCAATGAGTCAGCACAAATACCAATTTCTTAAATTTAAAAGTTGAGGCTTCAAATCACGTTACTCTTAATCTCGAAAGATTTCTACTTGACAAAAAATAAACCAACCGTTTATTCATACTAACTTACCGCAAACAATTAAAGTCAATCATATGTACATGTTCTAATCAATGAAGTCACGAGGAAGGGATTGAGTATTTAAAAAAAATCAGCAAATTCAATGCATTTTAGAGCTACATATATCTATAGCATTATCCAAATATGCAATGGATCAGACAGGTGCATGGAACTCCAAGACAATGAGGCATAGAACTTCTAAAAAGCATTGGAAAATGTAAGAAGGCTAAGAGAACGTAGACACTTATGTCTAAGACAATCAACGTGAACACTTTGGTTTGTATAAGTGTGAAAATGAAAGTGAAAGCAGTGTGATATATTTAAGTACATCTTGAATTATAAACTTGACTAACTATATCAAAACTATATGATACATATAGTTAACTTGAAATAGTTCATAATAAAATTATGCTTTGATTTTTTTCCCCCGACAACAAAAGTCTGCTTAAACGGCGACGTTGTGTAATCACTTTATTGTCTCGTACGCTTTGTATCAGAAACACTCTCCCTCTCTCAACTGTAAAACCCGAAACGCTTTTCCATGACTCGGCGAACGTGAGGACAGAGTCGACTCATCCGAGTCAACGAGGTAGCCACAATGCTGGATCTAGGACCATTTTCCGACGACAACTTCGACCCGAAGAAGTGGGTCAACTCAGCGTGTCAGTTTCGGCACTCACAGGAGTCGCTGGACAATCACTTGGTGGATATGGAGATGAAGCTTCAGATGATGTCCGAGGAGATCGCCGCCTCGCTTGAGGAGTTAAGCTCCAACTCCCTCCTCCGTGTACCACGTGCAACCCGCGATGTTGTCCGCCTCAGGGACGACGCCGTTTCTCTTCGTTCTGCTGTCTCCGGGATCCTTCAGACGCTCAAAAAGGTCAGTGATCGGTCCTGCGTGCATGGAAATTTGGATTTTCTACGTTTTGATTGTTGGCATTGTTAGCTGGTTTTGATCGACTTCATAAAAATGTGTGGCTTAGAATGGAAATTCAGATTGGTAATGATAGATTTACATATAGAATAAAGAAAATGGCGTCGTTTATGGTGCATAACTAGTCACTTAATTTTAATTGGTATAAGTTTTATCAGTATTGTAAGTCGTATTTAGTCTCGCTTTGATTTTTCGTTTAACCATTTGGTTCTTGAAAAGTTCTAAAGAAAGAGGAATGGACAGATATTTCAGCTTTGGTTTCTGTTATTTGGGGTTGCAAACGATGACCTATTTTATAATGGGTAACGGGTTATAGGATATAGATTATCTAACTTGTTAACGGGGACCTCAGTATCATAATAATACTGACTGAGCCGAGAGCACTAACAGTAATAGTAATACAAACAGAATAGGAGAGGATTGTTGGTGCGGAGATACCCCTTTTAGCTGATGCTTTCCCTATCATTTTAAACCTAGTGGCGGATTAGGTGGCTTCGGTAAGCATCTACCTTGACAGAAGTAGAGGGTCTTCTGTGTGGAATCCTGTCTTTAGGAGGGCTTTCAATGATTGGGAGATTGTTTTGTTGGATGATCTTTTCAACAGTCTACATAACCACATTTTGCGCTCAGATAGTGTTGATTAGGAGGACTTTCTGTGTGGAATACTGTCTGTCTAGAAGGACTTTCAATGATTGGGAGATTGTTTTGTTGGATGATCTTTTCAACAGTCTACATAACCACGTTTTGTGCTCGGGTAGTGTTGATTAGTACTGTTGATTCAGTGGTGTAAGCAAGTTTGGAGGATTAATGCACCTCCCAAATTGTTTTCCAAATTTAATCTTCGGTATGAAATGCCAACCTCACTTGGGATGTTCGTAAGTGTATATGCTTTTCTTTTCCTAACAGATGCGCGCTTTGCTTGAGGAAGGATCAGACGAATGATCGTCTATTTATTCACTGCCCCTTTTCTCTTTTGTGTTGGAACTCTGTTTTTGGGTGATGCCTTAGCAACATTTTAGACTTGTAAGCATGCTGCTTCTTCTGTTTGAAGCCAGCCTTTTGGGATATTATACCTATAGCTTTTTTTTGGTCCATGTGTAGGGGCGGAATGCATGTCTTTTTAAGGAATGGAGAAGTCCTTTTGTAAAGCTTTTTTTTATTTATGAGCGATTTTTAGATGTCTGTTCACAGGTTTTGATACGGAAAAACCTGGCTGGCATCTTTGTAGCATTACACTCAGAATCCAATGCTTAGTTTTGTAATTCCCTTGTTGGGGCTTGTGTGCTTATTAGAATCTACTTTATTATTAATTAAAAAAGAGTTGTCTTTTGCATATACTTTCTCCGGTCCTGTTGCTACAACGAGTTTTACGCAATCAGTCGGATTGGATTAAAACTTTTGTAATTAGATGGTTGTGTTAGCTTTGAGAATCTAATGATTCCTTACATTTAGTCATTTTTGTTGAAAATGTTTGTAATTTCGTGGACTGTGTTCACCAATTATCAATGATTTCCTTCTTCATCAACTCAAAGCTGTTTCTTATAAAAGGGTTAAGTAACATCATAATCCTAGCTGAAAGTTGGCATTTGTTACCGGGTTTTAAGTTTAGCACCGTGAAAGAGTTACTTCACCTTCTTCCTTCAATATGTTTGAAACTGTCCTCAATTAGGATGTGACTACACACACACAGTCTCTCTCCCTCTCAGCTTTTTTGCTCATCTGCAGGCAGAGGGATCATCAGCAGAATCTATTGCCGCCCTTGCTAAAGTTGATACTGTCAAGCAGAGGATGGAGTCTGCTTATGAAACGTTACAGGTAGAAATTTCTAACTTCCCTCATTTCCTGTAGGCATGGCTTGTAAGAGTTCAAGCAGAAAGGTAAAATGCTATTCATTGATTAATGAATCTCTATTTCTATTGATTGTGTTCATCAGGATGCTGCTGGATTAACACAATTAAGCTCAACTGTTGAGGATGTCTTTGCCAGCGGTGATCTTCCTCGGGCTGCTGAAACCTTGGCCAATATGAGGCATTGTTTGTCTGCTGTTGGAGAGGTAATATTGAAATTAGTCGCTTTTATATCGTGTGCAGCATATAGTAAACATGGATTTTTGAGGTTTAAGATTTATGTGTTTTTTCGGTATAGGTTTGACTTTTACTTTATCACTGTTTAGGTTGCTGAATTTGCTAATGTGAGGAAGCAACTTGAGGTCTTAGAGGATAGGCTAGATGCCATGGTACAACCCCGCTTAACAGATGCACTATCTAATCGCAAGGTACATCTATCTCCTCCAAGCTCATGTTGGTATTGTTTACTTTAAACTTAGTGAATCCTTGAACAAGTAGGAAATGATTGGTTAACACGTTCTGTACTTTCTATAGGTTGATGTTGCTCAAGATTTGCGGGGAATTCTCCTTCGTATTGGGAGATTCAAGTCTCTAGAGCTTCATTATACCAAAGTTCACTTAAAGCCAATAAAGAAACTATGGGAAGACTTTGACTCAAAACAACGAGCTAATAAGTTTTCTCACGAAAGGAATGGAATTGAAAGGCTAACTACTAGTACCGAGTTTCAATTAAATTTACCGATTTCATTCATCAGTTGGCTGCCAAGTTTCTATGATGAGTTGCTACTTTATCTTGAACAGGAATGGAAGTGGTATAGATTTTTGTCTTAATACCCTTTACTGTTGTTTATTCCAATGGAAACACACAAGATGCTTTATATAGTTTACATTTCATTTTGATTTTGCGTTTCTACGTAGACTGCAATTGATATTCTGGAGGGTAGTTGGAAAGTTTCAGCTTCTATTAGGTGGAGTAAAATTTTCTAATGGGAGCTGATCACTTGGTCAAAGACTTGTTCTTTTTGTAGTTTTCCACTTGCCTAGCAAAGGAATATATTTGCAATTATTCTACTACAGCTTTTTCTAAACACGTTTGGTGAAATAGGTTAATAGAAAATTCTATAAACTTTTTAGAGCATTTTGATTAAATCAATGTCATGAGAAAGTGTATTGAGGCTATATTCTTTGATTCTAATTTAAGTATCAAAATTGAGCTGTTGTCTGTAGGTGTGCAAATGCTTTTCCTGATGATTACAAGATTCTTGTCCCAAAGCTATTAGTTGAGACAATGTCAGCTATAGGAGCAAGTTTTGTTTCCCGTGTCAATCTAGCAATTGGGGATGTTGTTCCTGAAACAAAAGCACTGGGGAAAGGTACAGTTGATATCTTCAAATTGCTTTTTTCCCCTTCCCATAAGAATCTATAATCTTCTTCTCCCTTTTCCCTGCTGTGCGCGCTCGCTTAAAAGCCCGCCTCTTGGTCAACTGCCTTTAATTAGTCTATCCATGATTTTGAGAATTCTTTTAGTTGGTACTTTCAGATGCTTCCTTTTTAAAGATGACGACTCTAATGCCTTCTCCAATGATATGTTATCAGTTTCAAAATAGGTCATTGGCTTAACTCATTAGTTTCCTCCACAATATCTTAGCTGACAAAACTTCTTAACCATTCTTGAATGTTTGAAAGTTCTTTTAAATAAATGTATGATCGAATCTTTCAGCATTAGAATTTTCTGCTGAGCAACAAGTCTTAATTCCATGTTCCTGTTTCTGTAAATTCAGGTATATTAGATATTTTATCCAGAGATATGCCAAAGGGTGTCAATATTCAGCCTAAGCATCTCGAGGCCCTGATCGAACTACATAACATGACCGGGACCTTTGCTAGGAATATTCAGCACTTATTCTCCGAGTCTGATTTTCAGGTTTTGATGAACACACTGAAAGCAGTATATTTCCCTTATGAATCTTTCAAACAGAGGTAATAAATCATTAAAACAAAACCGAGGGAATAATTTACTAGAGTGCTTATCTTCCATTCAGTGGCTAATGACCAGTCATGATCTAGGTATGGACAAATGGAGCGTGCTATCCTCTCCGCAGAGATAGCAGGGGTGGACCTAAGAGGAGCTGTTACTCGTGGTGTGGGAGCCCAGGGGATTGAGCTCAGTGAAACGGTTCGCAGAATGGAGGAGTCAATTCCACAAGTTATTGTACTTCTTGAAGCAGCTGTCGAGAGGTGCATCAGTTTTACTGGTGGTTCCGAGGCAGATGAACTAATTCTTGCCCTAGATGACATAATGTTACAGTATATCTCAATTCTCCAAGAAACCCTAAAATCATTAAGAGTTGTTTGCGGAGTCGATCATAGCAATGACATTATCAGTTCAAAGAAAGATATGGGTTTAGACAAGAAGGAAGGAACTCAGACTGCACGCAGAGTTGACTTAATGTCAAACGAGGAAGAATGGTCCATTGTCCAAGGGGCTTTACAGATTCTAACAGTGGCTGATTGTTTAACTAGCAGGTCCTCTGTATTTGAAGCATCATTGAGAGCAACTCTTGCTCGACTGAGCACGAATTTGTCCGTTTCAGTGTTTGGTTCGAGGGCGGACCAAAATCAATTGCATGTAAGCTATGAATGTGGCGAAGTGTCTTTAGGTGGAAAGGCTGCCTTAGATGTGGCTGCTGTTCGGCTCATTGATGTTCCTGAGAAGGCACAGAAACTCTTCAACCTTCTCGATCAGGTTGATCAAATTAATGTCAAGGTCGATTTTACTAGTATCTTGATACTGGTGTTTTTTAACATAAATTTCCTTTCTTTTATTATTGTGCAGTCGAAAGATCCCCGGTTTCATGCTCTACCACTTGCATCTCAGAGAGTAGCAGCATTTACAGAAGCAGTGAACGAACTGGTATATGACGTTCTAATATCCAAAGTACGGCAACGCCTCAGTGAAATTTCACGTTTGCCAATATGGTCCTCGGTGGAGGAACAGACCGCTTTCCCTCTTCCGACCTTCAGTTCATACCCTCAATCCTATGTAACTAGCGTTGGCGAGTATCTTCTTACTTTACCGCAGCAGCTGGAGCCACTTGCCGAAGGCATTTCTAATAGTGACACCAACAATGATGAAGCCCAGTTTTTCGCAACGGAATGGATGTTCAAGGTACACACCTACTTTCGGTTCATTAATTCTTGCACCTATTTTTGTTATGCACTACCGTTTATTCAACTGATTCAGTGGATTGGACGTTGCTTGTGTTATGAAGGTTGCAGAGGGTGCCACTGCACTTTACATGGAGCAATTGAGGGGGATACAATATGTAACAGACCGCGGAGCGCAGCAGCTATCAGTTGATATCGAGTATCTGACTAATGTCCTTTCCGCTCTATCGATGCCAACCCCTCTCGTCCTCGCGACATTCCTCACTTGCTTTTCCACCCCAAGGGACCAGCTGAAAGATCTCGTGAAATCTGATTCGGGAAGTCAACTTGATCTTCCGACGGCAAACCTTGTCTGTAAGATGCGGTGGGTGACTTTGGATGCGTAAGTTTGGTTTATAAGATATTTTTCTAGTGATTATCTTTCTTCTTTGTACCATTTTTTGAGGGTTGTAGAAAAATTAATCTTGATGTCATTCCTATGTATCAAGATGATAATGTCATTTTCTCTTCTTAACATACATGGATTTCGTGACCTATCAATATGAATCAGAGGTAGACTTTTGAAGCGATTTAGATAGCGAGACTAATCAAGTGATATGTCATGTTCATGTGATATATAACACTACACTCTCTTTAAAACTCGAGCTGGTATTACGGCACATCAATGATGTTACGGTGACTGTGTATTACAATATGAACGTTTGGTCATATAAATTGTTTGTAAATTTTAAACAGTGAATGTTTGGTCACATGAATTGGTAGCTTTATTATTTTTATTATTATGTGAGAGAGAGAGCTTGTGCGTTAAGACAAAATTCTTCTGGTTAGAAAAACCCCAATAATTTGAATGCACAGAAAATAAAAATGACAAAACAAAGGTGCAATTTCCAACCACAAGCATACATTAGACTATTATCCAAAAAACCCAAATTTTTGTGGCTTTAATTCATGAGTACAGACATAATTTTCTACCCAAATTCTGAACCAACCCCATTAACCTTCTCATCAGCCTCATCACTCACACCCTTGCTAAGCCGCCTCACTTCAACTATGAATGATACAGTTGACAAACTAGTCATCTTCCTAGCAAAAAGAGATGGCATAGACAAACTTGTCAAAACCTTCCAATATGTCTCCAAGCTAGTTCACTTTCACACAGAACCAACTCACCCTAAAATTGCACAAAGAGCAAAGCATTGGGAAGTTGCCTCCGGCCTTAGCCGAAAAGCCTTTAGAACCGGTCGGTTTCTCACCGGATTCAACGCCCTCCGTCGAAGCCCCGGCTCGACCTCCACCTTTCGATTCCTAGCCGTTCTCGCTAATGCAGGTGAAATGGTATACTTCTTTTTTGACCATATTCTTTGGTTATCAAGAATTGGAACATTGGATGCCAAATTAGCAAGAAGGATGAGCTTCATATCAGCCTTTGGCGAGTCTTTTGGGTATATTTTCTTCATCATATCCGACTTCATTATGTTAAAGAAAGGATTAGAGGCAGAGAGAAAGGTCAAAACTGACACAGACAATTCATCAAACAGTAAGCAGGCCATTAAAAATATAAAGGAAGATAGAGTGATGAGGTTAATGGCAGTCTCAGCGAATGTAGCAGATTTGATAATAGCAATTGCTGATATTGAACCAAATCCTTTTTGCAATCATACTGTGACTCTTGGGATTAGTGGGTTGGTCTCTGCTTGGGCTGGTTGGTATAGAAATTGGCCCTCTTAATGTTCAAATTAGGTGGCTCTATGTGAAATTGTGGGTTTAAGCTCAATATCAATGAAAACTATGTGCTTCATTTGCTGTTGTAAGTGTTAAATATGTGTAGTTGTGGTTTATAAATTTTTACTGTTTAAATCAATGACACAATGTGGACCTTTTCTAACAGTCTGATTCCACTGAAATTTTGTTATCTGGTCTAACTCTAAATAATATAATTTAGAAATATATAATATATATCGTCTGGTTGGTGATTTAAAAATGAATACTTAAAAAATACAGTAAATAATACTTTTTTTCGTTTAATAAATTTTCGTAATCCAAAAACACCTTCAGTGGTAATATTCAAGATTTTTCTCGGTTTATATATTTAGAAAACTTGTTTAGTTTGTTTCCTTATTTTCTCCATTGGACCCAAGGGAAAAATCATTAGAAAAAAATAGGACTTTACTAAGTGAATATTTCATTTAAGATCAATGAAAATGGTTTTTTGGAAAGAATGAACGTCTTCTTAACTCCAAATGGCTTGGGAGAGCGATAGGGTTTTTTTTAGTCCCCCGAGAACAATCCAATAGAGACGAAGTGAAGTCTATAGCTTAGAGGATTAAAGCACGTGGGTTCCAATCTCTTCTCGTCCACAACCCCCCCAAAAGGAAAGACTTCCCCTTTGGGGGTTGTGATAGATAGGAGTGAGCAAAATTAAATTGAACCGGCTGAATCGAACTGAATCGAAAATGATCGTTTTAATCGATTTTTTTTATGTATATTTGGTTCGGTTCGGTTTGGAAAAATCACCGAACCGAAATTTTGGTTTGGTTCAGAATTTTGGTGGATTTCGAACCGAGCCGAAAATTTGAATTTATATATATTTTTATTTTTTGTATATAATTTCTTACAAAATCGAACCGAATCAAAACAAAACTTTAATTTATATTTATTTTTTTAATAATATTATTTAAAAATTATTTAAGAAATTATTTTTAAATAATAATACTAAACCGAAGAATCGAAACTCACGGTTCGATTTTATCGCCGAACCGTGAACATCCCTAATAATGATCGAGATAATGGACCCAAAACTACGAAACTTAAATGTGAGTCTTTTGTTTAAATTAAATGATCTTATCTTTTATTTATCGTTAATTGGTTAATGGCGGGATGAGAAATTAAATATTGTATATTCGGAAGTAACAAAGGTACTGTTTAACAGTGTTGATTTTCTCCACTGTCATTCTTTTAAGAATAAGATAAAATATGTTATTCAAAAACTAATTCAAAAAAGAAAATGAATATTTGAGTCATTTTATGTTATTTTATAAATAGGGGCATGGCATTTACTAATTTGCTTGTTGAAATGAGAATTAATGTAGATCTTATTACACATTGACTATACCGTTTATTGATTAGATCTTTAATGACGAATTGAACAAATTTATGATGAAAATGAGTCAAAATACCTATTTTCCGTAGAATTTATTGTCAAGCAAAGTAACAGACACAACTCTATAGTTGTATCAATGAAAAAAAAATAAATGTTCAAACTCAATAAAAGCTCTCTTTCAAGCAATGTCACTTTAATAAAAAACATCACAACGAGACATATTAATACATATGATTAAACCTCCACATTTATACACTTAAGAGAATGTGAATATAAAATCAACTATTTTTTAATTTTTATTCGACAAAAAAACTAGGTAAATTACACAGATTTTCTCTAATTTGTTTTGATTACACACATGAATCTCTATTTTTAAGCCTTACACGTTTCGAAACCTCTAATTTTTTTTATCTATAAATAAATTAATACTAGTATATCATTATTATATGTTCTGAGAGGACAAAAACAAAAGATCACTTCAAAAAAGAGTAAAACAAGTTAAGATTCACCCACAAAAAACATCAATAGACAATAGTCATTGTACTCACAAAAACCTATTAGTATCAGCGTGAGTAAGACCTTTTTTGATTCCACAATTTATCATTATTAGAGAAATCTAATTCCATTTGCTTACACGATATAACTTGCAAACCAATATTTGAGAATATGAATTTCTATAAAATCCTACAAACTGTAGGAGAATTTTATTAAAAATTTTGTTTGGATTTATTTTTAAATAAAGTAAAATTAAAAGAGTGTCTGTATAGTACTTGAAATTAGAGAGATTATATGTCTAAGTCAGTCAAACTATGTATAAAAGTCGACATAATTTAATTAGAAATATTATTAGACAAATTTAAAAGGAAGGAAATAATCCCAAACAAATCGTACGTCAAACCTAAGAAAGATCGCCCGAAAATCCAGTGGTTAGACCGATTCGGATAGGCTGCCTAATCGGTATTGAATTTTTACCAAAGTCCGTTCGTTATTACCACTATTTCCGTTTATGCTCAAGCATTAGAGGAAATGGATGTTCCAGTTTGACTTTAGCGTACACTCTTTCTTATTACCTTCGAAATTTTCGCGGAGTCTAGATCTTCGCTAAATTTTACGGTATATTCGCTTCCAAATTAACGAACCCATTGGGCGAATCTCGTTTTGGTTGCCTGAATTGCTTCCATCTGTTACCTGCAGAGATCTTCTAAGGTTAGTTTCTGGATTTCTAGTTCAGTTACTTTTGAATTTTGATCTTCTTATGGCAGTGTTTGGAATGGCAAAATGAGACGGGAAATTATGAGAAAATGGTTTTTACTATATTTTGCTGAAGATTATAAAAAGAAAAGGGTCTCTTCTGATGTTATGTTTGTTTTTATTTCATGGGGAACGTATGATGAATTTTATTCTTTCCTAGTAACCAACCGATAAACAAGAACTCTTTCCTGGTAACCAAGCATTTATTCAGTTGTTTTGATTTTCTTCTTCGTTGGTGGTCACAGATGGGGGATGGGGCTGCGCCATCACGATACGTGAAGCTGACGAAAGAACAAGTTCCTTTGGAGGACATTAAACCAGGGGAGCTTAATCAACCCATTGACATTCCTCAGGTATTGATGTCTCTTTTCTTTCTGAGGAAAATGAAGGAAAGAACGTTGCTTGTGGGGATACTTTCATATTCGTCCACTTTTTTTTTCTTTAGTTTTATATCTTTAATTTGAAGATGATTTGATTACCAGTATGCTGGCTTGATTTTTGTGAGTTGAATCTTGTAATTTGATTAAGATGATTTTCATGGTAAATTGTCAGAAACAAGAATGGTAAATGAGCATTTGGAGATACTTGTTTCTAGAGATGATCTCTTCAAAATGTCTAAACTCATTTGCTCATTATGATTGGACAGAAGTAGCAGCATGGTCAAAATGTTGCCTGAATGCTTATGGCTTGTTCCTTTCTCATTCACTTGCACTATATTTGACATGATTGCGTCTCATTTTGTGTTCAACAACAAAGGAGTATAAAATGGGAGATAAGTAATGAATGGAAAATTTTGTCAAT
The DNA here is from genome assembly GCA_003255025.1 of Datisca glomerata. NCBI lineage: Eukaryota > Viridiplantae > Streptophyta > Magnoliopsida > Cucurbitales > Datiscaceae > Datisca > Datisca glomerata. The sequence goes on from QANY01008651.1 coordinate 2,495,446, forward strand.
TTATGGTAGGAAATTAGTCTTCTTGGTTCTTCAATTGCAAAAGTATGCATGTACTTACGCGTTAGTCTATGTCTCCAGTCCATTTTCCTCGTGAATTGATGTCAAAATCCCATTTGTTCATGATATGTTGTGAAAGGTTAAAAAGTTTGTAGTAGTTCAAGTTTAAAACTTGTCTGCCATATCTACCTAATGCATCCTGCTTGAAATGAAAAGGAAAATTGTGTGCTGCCTTCAGATTTATCAGCTCTTCTCTGGCACCATTTTGTGTTCAGCATGGTGCAACCTTGTAAGCAGCTGAAATTAAGGTTGTGAATTGTTTCATGTCACACTTTCTCGGGAAAAATTGTAAATATATTCTCTGCCTGTTTATAAATGCATAAGGTGAAAATTTTCATCATTTTCTTAAATGCAGTTGCTGACTTGACTAGATGGCTAGAAAGTTCTTATTCTAGATAGCAGCTTCATGAAATTATCATGTAACCATAAGTTCTGTACTTCATATGCTTGATAATGGATTTTGTAGTTTATCATTTGATATTTTTTTTTGGAAGACATTTCTCCATCATTAGTTTTCACTTTTTGCCTCCCAGAAGAAGAAAATTTCTATACCATCTTAGATAAATGGACAATTTATGAATTGCCAATTGCTAATGGAATATTGTTGCGTCTCTAAGAATTTGTACGAGTTAGAAAACTGACATTAATATCATATTATATGTAATTGCTTTTTTTTTTTTTTTTTTGCATATTTTCCAGTTGGCTGTTCACAGGTGCAATGAATGTGGACAGCCTCTGCCTGAAAGTTTTGAGCCTCCAGCAGATGAACCTTGGACGACTGGAATTTTTGGTTGTGCTGAAGATAGGGAGAGTTGTAAGTTAACTTTCAACTTAAATGTAATTTTTCAATGGTATAGGATAAAATGATGGATCTCAGCTTGGTGTCTAACATATATAGTATGATGAAGATTGAATATCACAAAAGTTAAGTTATTAGATGGATCTAGAAGTTCCTAATATGTGAATTACTATTTACTTTTTCGGCGTGAACATTTGCTTTATATTTGCTCCTAGTTCCATCAAGGTTCAGTTAGATTGTACAGATTCTTAAAACAAACTTCGTCTTGGATATCGATCTCATCATTTTCTCTTCAGGCTTGACTGGGATTTTTTGTCCATGTGTTTTATTTGGGAGGAATGTTGAAAGTTTGAGAGAAGATACACCTTGGACCACGCCATGCCTCTGTCATGCGGTTTGTGTTGAGGGTGGCATGGCTTTGGCAGCAGCAACAGCAGCGTTCCATGGTTTTGATCCAAGGACATCATTTCTCATTGGTGAGGGATTGATGTTTGCCTGGTGGATGTGTGGCATCTACACAGGTCTTTTCAGGCAAGCATTGCAGAAGAAGTATCATCTGAAGGTAATTTATGTTTCCTTTATGCTGCCAAGCCACTGGGATCTGTAGCTGAAAGTACTTGGTGAAACGGCGAAATATGTGAAACACGGATCTGCTTGAATCAAATGCTTATTAGATGTTTTGTCTGAAAAGATCTATGCAAATGATTATAAATGTTTCATAATAGATCTAACGTTCAAATGTTAATATTTGAAAGATAATAGATTAATATTATACTACTGTAAAGCTAGTCTTATGCATTCTGCACTTGTTATTCATTCATTGCTGCAAAATATTTCTTTTTAAATAATTGATTTGCATCTTCTTCTAGTTGCCTATAAGCAGTCATAAGTAAGTTTTCAACTTTCGGTTTGATTTCAATTAAAATGCATTTTTTTTCCTAACTTTGTCGTGAAACTTGTTCGAGCTTTGAAATATTTTTGAAGTCGTTTCGCCTCCTGGACTGTCGAAAACAAAGTAGCCAAAAGAAGGAAAAGATAAGGGAAAAAAGGGGCTGAATGCAAGGTTGAATTTGACTTGCACGAACAATCATCATACAGCTTGTATTCTTCCATCTAACGCAATGATAAACATTAACTAAAAAGTTTCTTCCCAAAACTCTTATTTTTTATCATTGAACAATTCAAGTATCCCATCTAGATGGTAGCATCCTTTCTCTGTGTATTCTCTTCAATCTTCAGTGGTAGGTTTTTTACTGTGTTGGATGCTAACTTATATAATCTTGGCGGCTGCAGAACTCTCCGTGCGACCCATGCATGGTGCACTGCTGCTTTCATTGGTGTGCTTTGTGTCAGGAACACCGGGAAATGAAGGGCCGTCTCTCCGATAACATAGTCATGCCGATGACTATCGTCAATCCTCCACCTGTTCAAGAGATGAAGTCAACCGAAAATCAGGGCTCTTCTCCATCCTCTAATAACAATAATGGCCACATTAATTTGGAGATGCAGGCTCTGTAATACCTGGATGATCTCTGCGTCTGTTTACTGTTCCAGTCGAAAATTCTATGGTACCAGCCGCAATATTGTTACTTTAAAAATTTGGATCAGGGAATCATTACTTGTGTGATGATCCAATGCCCCAAATACTATGATAATATATACCTTCTTGTGTCGTGATACCTTAGGATGATCCCGATGTAGAGTAGATTATCCTCAAACAGAGACCTGTTTAACAGAGTACTTCTTATTCAGCATAGGACTTAGACCTCAGTTTCTGTCATGAAAGTAAAATGAGCTAAAAAAAATTGGTGTTGCACTAGGTGTTATTATCAATATAAGGATTTCATGATTATTTGCATAATTATTTATATATCACTTGATAAACATAACAGGCAATCTAAACCTTTTTTTGTTTGCTTACAGAGTAGCACATTTTATGGGAGTGGGCTTAACATTAATTGTTAAACTTGGTGATCCTTATGAGACATTTGGATCAATTACTCATTTGTTACTTATGCATAGCCTAGCCTATTATATTTTAGATCACATAGATTGGCATGGTGGTTAAACTTCACACTCACTCATGATTCGAGCAATCTATACTCATAGCTTAAGGAAGAACATATAATGTTTTAGCTTCCTTTTAATTTTGAATTTTAAATTAAGGGTAAAATGTAGAATAGTGCTCTAACTTTTCATATTGTTTCTAAGTTCACATCAAGTTTTCAATGGATTCAGAGAAACTTTTTGGAAAGTTAGGTGATATAGAGAAACACTTAGAAAGAGTATGCAAAGTTTAGAGGATCATTTATCTACACCCTTAAATTAATTAATGGGCTATTAATTGTTTTTGTCTAAATACTCGTCATAATGTTTTTTGTATATATAAATTATAACCCCTTACAATTTTTGTACATACAAATTCTATGAAAATTAGAGATAGGTGACTCGAACTTATAATATTTTAGGTCTAGTATAAACAATTCATAATTATGTTAAACCATGTTGTCAATTCCTTTACCAATTGAAAATAGTGAACAGAAGTGTGTGTGAGTATTACTAACTCGTGTGGTCAATTTTCATTACTAGTTTTTTCTATAAAAAAATTTAGTTTAACCTTACACTGAATTGAACTAGTTCTTAACATGTGTTGCACATAAACTAAACGATAAAAATTCAATTAATGAATTATCTTAAAAGATGAAAATGACTAAATATGTAATAGTTAAAGATATGCGTAAAAAGAAATGATACGTGAGATTGTATATTTATAGAATATGTAATACATATTATAGTTCGTTCAAATATAACATTGATTGTATACTAATAAAATTTCATTTGATTCATTTTTACGTTTTTTTTTGTCTTTTTTTCATTTCATGAATGTTAGGGTATGTTACCTTAATTTTTTTCATTTTCATTTGTACTAATTATTAGGTACGAAAAGAGCAATTTAAAAGTTTGAAAATAATTTGAACAATATTGTCCAAAAAGTTTAAAGTGGCATTAATCATTTAATTTAAAATTATTAATTTTAATCTAAAAATTTATGAAAGACAATTATAGAATGAAACAACGTCGTAATGTTCTTGTAACTGAAGGAACATAGACAATGCTGTTTGATATTACTGATATCCCCATTTAACTTTTCCTTCTTGATTTCTCTAAACTTATCATTTTGATTTTCACTTTCCCCCTCGAGCAATGCTATTTGACTCAACTTATGGTGTATCACAAGTTTACATAGTGAAAGAAGATTAGTTATAATTTTTTAACTTATCAAGATGTACCAATCTAATTGTAATGTATCACAAGTTGGGCTAAATTACATTTTCCTTCCCCCTCCCATTTTATCTTGGATGGGGACACTTCGTTGGCGGTTTAGTCAAATCTAGACGGATCAGATCTGGTCTAACTGTTTTTATAATAAAATATTATTTTTTTAATTATTTAAAAAAAAATTTCTTGCTCGATCTGGTGTGTTTAGATCTATCTGAACAGACCAGATCAAAGAACCCATCTACTGATGCTCAACAATGGCAGACAATCTTTCCTTCTATTCGATAAGAATAGGGATTTGAAATGATAAAAATTCCTCTTCATTCTGTTGTGCTCAGCGAAGGAACTGCCTAAGCATACTTTTTCCGATCCAAACTTCTTTGTTCTTTCTAAGTCTTCTTCTTGCATAAAAGAACGCAACTGTTGCAAAAATCGGGAATCCCTTTACCTTTCCCTAACCCTAAACCCTTCATTTACCTATTAAACATGATTAATCGTTTAATCATTATATTCATTTTGGAAGCACCACATGTCACCTTGGGAGCTACTAAATTTGAGTTTGAAAATGCTTATATTTGAACTTGCATATAAATATTTCCTAGAAAACATTTTCAAGTACAAAGTAGAAATATGTTTTGATGCACAAAAAAAATACTTAAATTAAAATACTCACAAATAATTAGCTAACATGATCATTTTTTGAATGTTTAAGCAAGCTTCTTAACAAAATCCTCAAAACACACTACACGAGAAACACTTAAAATTCGTTTGGAAGTGCTTTTATGGAAACAGAAACAATTTTTTTTACATTCGAAACACTATTTTAGATGAATTTATGAGTAGCATTTGAAGTACTTTTATAAGAAACACATGTTATTAAAATATTTTGAAAACACTATTTAAATATACCTCAAAGTTTCAAACACATCCTAATCAAATAACAAAACGAAAAAACCTAATCTCATTGAGCTACTTCAATAACTTGTTAATGACACTATGTCTCTCTTAGCAAACTTCAAACGCTAAAATCAAGTAGTGACTTTTAGTTTTATCATCATTGTATTTTATTTATTTAATCCAACATTACAATGCACGATTTATCAATTGGTTAACATTCTTAAACAAGAAAAGTAGAATACAGTCATTTGGTTAACATTCTTAAATGATAGTTTACAAAAAAAGGTTGAATACAATGAGTAAAAAGACTGAAGGTGAGAAAAATCCCATTCGCCAAGATGAGGTTGCCATGCCTATGATTAGTCCAATATTTTCTGACCAACTAATTAAACAATAGTAAATTGAGTTTAAAGTGCTTGAATTAATGGAGCGTAAATTGGGATTGTCATTGTATTCATTTTAGAAGGGCCACATGCCATCTTTAGAGTTATCAAAATATATTTTAAACAATAATATTAATTAAATTATATATGATTTGAAGTAACATTTTTAATGCATTAAAGTTTTTCTCGACGATACACTCTCAAACTCACCCATAGTCCTACATTAGAATGCACGATTAATCCTTTGATTGGAATTTATAAAACATTGGTCTATTTTCACAATTTTTTAAAAAATAAATTCAATAAGAATACAATGAATTAAAAGAGTGAATGTGAGAAAAATCCCATACGCCAAGAATATAGCCGACGCATATTGAATTTAGGCACATATCATCTTCAAATTAATTTATTTTTGTCAAAGTTACATTACAAATTTTAAGAAGAATAAAATATATGACTCAAACCCACAATTTATAAGGTATGTGTGTGAGAACTCAACCAACTGCGCAAATCCAGCTTATCATCTTCAGACTAATTAACTAATTAAACAATAGCAAAATAGGGTTAAGTACTTGAATTGAATAATAATTTAATAATTAATTCAGAAATTCCCCCCTATAAATACAACTACTTATCACAAGCACGTACTGTATATATAACAACTCAACACTTTCAGAAACATCCATATTGACCCTCGACTTGATTAGGTTTCTTTTTCTCTGATTCTAGTCATATAGTGGATCAATTGGTAATATAGAGCTATAAGAGAAGGCGAACAAAGAGGAAGAGGCTTTAATTATCACATAACAATGGAAATGAAGCTTCGTTTTCTAATTTTGATTCAGCTAAGTTTTATAATACAATGTCAATTTGGGGATTGTGAAACACATTTTGATTTCTTCCATTTTAGACAACAGGTATGATTTGACTTTGAGATATTATTATTTTACGACCTTAATTATTTTCATCCCAACTAATAAATTAGAAAATTGTGATGAATATATTACTGAATTCTATTTTTGTAAAGATGATTTTTCTTTTACAAATTGTAGTTTTAATAGAAATTATCTATTTGTAGTTTTTTTATAAATATTCTAGTCTTTTAATGCTAAAACAGAAAATGCCCTTATCCCTATTTGTAGTTTTGTATAATTGACGATGAAAAATCAAATTATCATTGTTTTTTTAATATAGTGGCCAGGATCTCAGTGTAATACCAAGGAGGGATGTTGCTATCCATTAACTGGAAAGCCAAAAGCAAATTTTATCATTTACAAGTTTCAGCCTATAATATATGGTCGGTCCAAGAATCCTATCCTTTGTGATCCTCGTAACATTTTGAAACTAACTAAGGTAAATGGCAAGCCCCCTACTTAGTTTATGTACTGCAACATTTTCATATTACAAAAATGTGAATTATTTTGTTTGGAGATTCTCTTTCTCTGCAATAAGAAGGTTGAAACCCGTGAGTTGCATTTCTTAAACTTTTTTGAATAAAATATCTGAGAATGTATAGGAGGAACTGCACTACGGGCAATATGAGTATTTTTTTGTCTTTTACAAAATAACAAAATTAATAAATGTCATGGTATTCTCTCTAACCCAATTATATTTATCATCTCAATAATTAAAAATACATGAGTTGTGAAAAATTAAGAGACATATTGATTTAAATAGATGAATTATGTTAAGGAATTGTATATGTGAGAATTGTGCAAACACAGTGAAAGAAAGAACACATACTCAAAGGAAGAATGAAAGGTGGGTATCAAGCTTAACTCAATGCTCTCAAAGTATGAGTTTCATATTGAGTTCCCAAGTCTCTTCAACTATCAATATCTCATCACAAAGATGTTACAATCTTGTTATTATAGAGGTTACAAGGCTAATTGATAAAGCTAAGAGAGATAGAAAAAACCTAGAGATCAAGTGGGATGAAAAATAGTTTGACAGTTAGAAAGTCTGTCAGCACTGCTTAAGTGATATCAGTAATGCTCGAGACTTTACTATGCTGAGCTGATACCTTAACATCCTCCCTCAAACAGAAGGGTGAATTTCTCACTCGAAGCTTGTCCTTGAGGTAGCAAAACTTTGATGTGGAGAGAGATTTTGTGAGAAGGTCTGCAGTTGATCAACTGATGGTACAAATCTGACTTGGAGTTGATTTTTCTGAACTTTGTCTCTAATGAAATGAATATCAAGTTCAATGTGTTTAGACCTAGCATGAAGAACAAGGTTTGATGCAAGTGCTAGAGCACTAATGTTATCACACTAAAGAACATGAGGTTGATTGCAAAACATGCCAAACTAAACCATTGTAATTCATAGGCAACATTAGCAAGAGCCCTGTACTCACTTTCTGTGCTAGACCTTGAGACTATTTGCTGCTTCTTAAATGACCAGGACATGAGGTTATCACCTAAGAAGATTAAATGAGCTCCTATAGATTTTCTGTCATTATGATCTCCAGCCCAATCTGAGTCTGAGTAGGCTATCAAAGACAAATCATGTGAATGTTTCAGAGTTAAGCCTTCTGAAATTGTCCCTTTCAAGTATCTAAGAAGTCTTTTACATGTCTGCCAGTGAGTGAGTGTTGGTTGGTATATGTGTTGACTTAGCTTGTTCACTATGAGCTGATGTCATGTCTTGTGATGGCCAAGTAATGTAGGGCACCAATAGTGCTCCTAAACAGTATGATATTAGTCATAGGCTCACCTTTTGTGAGACTAAGTTGTACTGATGCAGAGGCTGGAGAAGCGGCAGGTTTGACACTTTCCATTTTTGTGTTCTTTTGGATATATGTGATGTATTTAGTTTGAGTTAGAAACATGCCTTCAAAGTTCCTATGAACCTCAACTCCCAAGAAATAATGGACTGGACTTCTCCCAGATCTTTTAGAGCAAAAAATTTATGTAGGTTTGCCACCATTTGCTGAATTAGGTTGGAGTTACTTCTATCAAAAAAATATCATCTACATAGACTAGTATATATAGGACATCATTCCTATAGTTAAATGAATAGAGAAGTATCAAAAACAACATTTATAAAGCCTTAATTGATAAAAATAGTCTTAAGTCTGTCATATCAGGCCCTAGGTGTATGTTTTAGGCCATATAAAACTCTTTTCAGTTTGTAAACAAAGTTAGGTCTCACTAGACCAATAAACCCCTCTAGTTGAGGCATGCATATTGTCTCACTTAAGTGACCATTCAGAAACGCATTATTCACATCCAACTACTTGATTTTCTAATTGAAAGATATTGCTAACAGTAGGATCACTCTCACTGTTATTGATTTGATGACATGACTAAATATCTATGTGTAATCTATCCTTGGGGTTTTATGAAAGCTCTTTGCTACCAGCCTAGCTTTGTGCTTCTTTATGCTCCCATCTGGATTCAATTTCAGCTTAAGAGTTGTTTCTTACAGATTCTTACTGAGATGAGGACTCAAATCTGAGATAATTATTTTGATAGGAATTCTGAGAAGATGCTCCACTATTAATGAACAAATGTGAATTGTTGGATTGATCATGGGTCAAAGAATCACTCATGACAAATGTGAGTAAAGGTAATTGATTGTTAATGACAATATTTTCTATGTTTTTGCTATGTTTATCATAAAACAATGAGGTGTAGGAAATATATTTTCATTGAATACAACATTTCTTGACACACACACACACATACTAGAAGGTTGCAGGCATTTAAAACCTTTGTGATGTGGATAATAACTAAGGAAGACACATATATCATAATGAAAATAAAAAATTTCACCTGTTATATGGCCTAAGAAGGGGAAACCTGCACAACCAAAGATTTTTAGGTTGCTATAGTCATGTAACCTTTTAAAAAGTCTTTGATAAGGTGTCTCGAGTCAAGATTTAGAACTTTGGTAGGCATTTGATTTATAAGATATGCAAATGTTTGGAAGGCATCCCACGAAAGGTTTAAAGGTAATTGGGCTTGAGCAAGCAAAGTGAGTCTTGTTTCAACTATATGTCTGTGTTTTCTTTCTATTTCCCATTTTGTTTATGTATATGATGACATGGATGCCTGAAGTTTATTCCATGCTCTTGGAGAGTGTTGGAAAAAATTCTAAATTCCCCTCCTCAGTCAGATTGTAATGTCTTTATAGATCTTTCACATTGTATTTCAATAAAGGTTTTAAAGGCTTTGAATGTCTGAAGAGCTTATGATTTAAGCTTGAGTGGAAAGATCCAAGTGAATTTACTAATATTTCCAAAATGGAGATGTAGTATCTGAAGCTTTCCTTAGAAAGAACTAGAATGGTCCCTATAGGTCAGTGAAGATAAGTTCTAGAGGTTGAGATGATTGAGTTTCTAAATTTTTGAAAGGTTGGGAGTGGCAGTTTCCTTTTTGATAGGCTGTGCATATACCAGATAGGTTTTGAAGTGTAATGTTACATGACCTTAGAACCTTATTAAGAATGTCTTGTGCATGGTGCCCTAACCTCTTATGCTATAAATCAGTCACCTTTTCATGCTTATTGCATGTTTTTTTTATTGTTCTCAGTTAGTATCAGAAATTGAAGTATTAGAAACAGTAGCAGAATTGAAAGAACAAGGTTGAATGTACTTGACATGAGAATCATTTATATTACTTGAAAGACCGATCAACTAACTGGAAAGATGGTGTCATGGGCTTAGCTTCTCAAAGACCTAGCTTCTTGTAAACTGAATACGACATCAAATTGATACCATCCCCAAGATCACATAAAGCCTTTTTAAAATATGAATTCCCAATGGTGCAAGGAATATTAAAATTCTTAAGGTCATTTAACTTCGGAGGTAATTTATTCTGCAAGATAGCACTACACTCCTCAGTAAGTACAACTGTCTCATACTCCTCTAGCTTTCTCTTGTTTGAGAGAATATCCTTCATGAATTTGACATAGCTTGGTATTTATTCTAAAACATCAACAAAATGGATATTTATATGTAGTTTCCTAAACACATCAAGAAACTTAGAAAACTGCTTATTCAATTTTTTCTTTTGGAACCGTTGAGGGTACGGAATAGGTGAAGCATATGGTGGAGGATTATAAGGAAAAAAGCTTTGACTTAGGCTCGCCTTCTTTCTTTTCTGAGCTCTTGGCAAGATCATCACTCATTGTCTCAGCTTCTGCTTCAATTGGCTGAGAATTTTTAACAGTGACTTTCTGAGGTTCTGCTAACTCCTTGCCACTGTGAAGAGTAATGGAGTTTACTTGTTCTTTTGGATTCCTCTCTGTGTTGCTCGGTAGAGAACCTTGTGTACTTTTAGTGAGTATTTCTCACAGTTGACCAATTTGAAGTTCCAAAAGTACATTTGTGTTCTTTTTCATTCCTCTCAATGTTGCTCGGTAGAGAACCTTGTGTACTTTTAGTGACTATAACTCACAGTTGACCAATTTGACTCTGAATACTTGTTTCTTGCCTCTGAAGTGTAGCATCTATTCTTGCCATAAATTGAGTAGTATTGACTGTGAGCTGGGTAAGAGCCTCTTTTAAAGAAAATTTTGGCCGTTGAGCCTAAGTAGCAACTGGTGTATTGATCACATTCTGACTATTCTTCCAAGTGAAATTTGGGTGATTTTACCACCCTTGGTTATAAGTGTTGGACAATGAGTTATTCGGACTGCCGTGATTCTCAACAAAATTAATATGTTTTGATTGAGAAGGAGCAAAAGAATTACTAGCTTGACATTCAGTACTAAGATGATGTCCATTGCACAAATTATAAACTTCCCGTGAAACATGAATAGCACTAACATTGGCAATGAAAAGCTCAATTGCTAGGACAGTGTAGCTACTTGAGTAGTAAGAGCGATAAGAGAATCGAGTTCATGAACTTCATGAATCTTTCTCGGTACGTTAAGCTGAATTGGCCATTGATAGGCATTAGCAGCCATTTCTTCAAGTAAAGCATAAACCTCCTCATGTGTTTTGCCCATTAAAGCTCATATTGTTGCATCTATTAGTGTCCTCGTTGAATTTCCTAAACCATTGTAGAAAGTATGGACTTGTAGCCATCTAGAGAGTCCATGATGTGGGAATTCTCTCAACATCTCTTTAAACCTCTCCCAAACTTCATAAAGAGACTTCATATCATATTGGACAAAAGTAGTGATCTCGTTCCTCACCTTGGCTGTTTTACATGGTTGAAAGAATTTAGCTAAAAATTTCTCAGAAAGTCCATTCTAAGTAGTGATTGATCTAGCGTGTAAAGAGTTCAACCAACTTTTAGCCTTATCTCGAAGTAAAAATGAGAATAATCTCAGCCTAATTGCCTCAGTTGAGACATTGTTGATGTTGAATGTCTTTCAAATTCTTAGGAAAGTGGCTATGTGAACATTTTGATCATCATTAAGCATGCCACTGAAGTGATTTGCTCGCACCATGTGAAAAATAGCCGGCTTAATCTAATTCTTTTTGGCATTAATAACAGGGCGTTGAATAGCAGTCACGACCTCATTGATCACTGGCATAACATAATCTCGAATTGCCCGGTTATTTTGGTTGTTCATAATTTTGGGATTCTCTCTAGCGTCTTCCATGGTTTATTGAGGTTGTTTAGAAGCTTTCAAATTTCTCTGACACCTTTGAAAATGCATTAAATGGATTATAACACTCAATAATACTGAATAAACATCGATTGAAATGAAAATCAACTATTCATATCATTTGGTAGGTGTCTAGGTTTCCCTTCTCTAAGTTCTGCACTATCCAACCACAAATAACTATTCATATCATTTAGGTCTTTGATTGCTTTAAAGACATTAAAAATTACCTGAGGATATTGCACTCATAGAATCAGTTCCCCTGATCATATTGCACTCTCAGGATAAGTTCCCCTTCTTCCTGTAGCTAAAAATGGTCTACCAAAAATAATTGAAATTTCTTGGTTTTCCTCCATGTCAAGAACAATACAATCGGGTGGGAAGATAAATTTATCCACCTTTACCAAAATATCCTCAATAATCTCCAATGAATATCTGATAGACCCGTCAGCTAACTGTAAAGATGCCGTCGTGGACTTAGCTTCTCCAAGACCTAGCTTCTTGTAAACTGAATACGACATCAAATTGATACCAACCCCAAGATCACATAAAGTCTTTTCAAAATATGAATTCCTAATGATGCATGAAATAGTAAAACTCATAGGGTCCTTTAACTTCATAGGTAATTTATTCTATAAGATAATACTACACTCCTCAGTAAGTACAAGTGTCTCATACTCCTCTAACTTTCCCTTATTTGAGAGAATATCCTTTCTGAAATTGACATAGCTTGATTTTTGTTCCAAAGCATCAACAAAAAGGATATTTATATGTAGTTACACATCAAGAAACTTAGAACAATTTTACTTTTGGAACAGCTGAGGGTATGAAATAGGTGGAACATATGGTCGAAGATTATCAGGAAAGATCTTGGTGTTGCTCGGTAGAGAACCTTGTGGTGTTTGAGTGTGTATTTCTAAAAGTTGACCAATTGGAGCTCCAAATTTTGAATAGATGCAGCTTGACTCTGAATACTTATTTCTTGCCTCTGAAGTGTAGCATCTGTTATTGCCATAAATTGAGTAGTATTGACTATGAGTTGGGTAAGAGCATTTTTTAAAGAAAATTTAGGCTGTTGAGGCTGAAATTGAGGCTGAGTGGCAACTGAAGTATTAAACACATTCTGACTATTCTTCCAAGATAAATTTGGGTGATTTTGCCACCCTTGGTTATAAGTGTTGGACAATGGGTTATTCGGCCTGTTGTAATTCTCAACAAAATTAACATGTTCTAATTGAGAAGGAGCAAACGAATTACCGACTTGACATTCAGTACTAAGATGAGGTCCATTGCACAAATTACAAACTTCCCGTGAAGCATGAATAACACTAACATTGGCGGTGAAAGAGCTCAATTTCTTGGACAACGTAGCTACATGAGTAGTAAGAGCAGTAAGAGCATCGACTTCATGAACGCCATGAATCTTTATTGGTACGTTGCGCTCAATTGGCTATTGATAGGAATTAGCATCCATTTCTTCAAGAAAAACATAAGCCTCCTTATGTGTTTTGTACATTAAAGCTCCTCCTGATGCTACATCCACTAGTGTCCTCGTTGAATTTCCTAAACCATTATAGAAAGTTTAGACTTATAGCCATCTAGGGAGTCCATGATGTGGGCATCCTCTCAACATCTCTTTAGACTTCTCCCAAGCTTCATAAATAGACTCCATATCATATTAGACAAAAGTAGCGATCTCGTTCCTCATCTTGACTATTTTAGCAGGTGGAAAAAATTTAGCCAAAAGATTCTCAGAAAGTTCATTCCAAGTGGTGATTTATCCAGCGGGTAAAGAGTTCAACCAACTCTTAGCCTTATCTCGAAGTGAAAATGGGAATAATCTCAATCTAATTGTATCAGTTGAGACATTGTTGTGTTTGAATGTCTCATAAATTTCGAGCAAAGTGGCTATGTGAACATTTGGATCATCATTAGGTATACCTTTGAACTGATTTGCTTGCACCATTTGAATGATAGCTGGCTTAGTCTCAAAATTATTGGCATTAATAATATGACGTTGAATAGCAGACGCAACCTTGTTGACCATAGCATAATATAATCTCGAATTGCCTGATTATTTTGGTTGGTCACAATTTCAGGATTTTCTCTAGCAACTTTCATGGTTTCTTGAGGTTGTTTAGAGGCTTCCAAATTTTCTCAGACACCTTAGAAAACACCTGAAAATTCAAAATAGTAAACAACTGTAGAAAAATTAAGTCTAAAAGTAAAATTAAGGATACGTAACTCCAATATTAAAAAACAAAATCAATCCCTGACAATGACGCCAAAAACTTGTTAGGATTTTTCTATAGTGCAAGTGTACATTATCATCGTCAAGTGATAAATTTTTATAAAAATAGAGTATCGATCACATGATTGATTGATATTAATTATTGAAATTAATTAGACCTTAATTCTAATTGAGGATGACAAAAAATTAGAAGTTTTATTTAAACTAAAATGATAAAGATTTGATAAAGATAAATAATTCAAATCTAAATAGACAAAAGATCTAGGGATTCCGATTTCACCAAATCAAATATTCTCAAAATTCTAAAACTCAATCAATCAATATTTATCAAATTATTGACAATAAATTTCTCTAAAGTAATTATCAATCTTTCTCAAATATTGATAACAATAAATCAAAAATACAAATTCCACATCTTTGTCAAGATCCAATAAGTTGAAACTAATTAAGCACATGAAAACACAAAAACTATAATTATCTCTAACTTATGAAATTATAATGGTGTTATAAACAAAGATCAAATTTAATAATCACTTCTCAGTCTCAAAATTAAATCTAAAATCATGCAATAGTTGGCCCGACGATCACAAGCATTAAGAACGAATTATAACACTTAATAATACTCAATAAACTTCAATTGAAATGAAATAACAATCATGATTTGGCTACATCGTAGCCCTAGATAATAAATTTAGAACATACTAGAACAAAAAACATCCTAATATTATTCATGAACATAGAGGAAAAGAGAAGAAAAAACTAGATTTGAGGATGAATTGAAGTTGAGATCCGTCTTCCGATTGGATCCGTCTTTGTTTCCTCTCCCAAAAGCTTTCTCCTCTGCCTCTCATGTCCAAAAAGTCCTAAAAAAATCTAAAATATTTTATTTATACACTAGGGTTCGATAAGGATAAAATAGAAAAAAATACAGAAAATGTTATCGCGTCAGCGTCGCAGCGCTGGCTTATTGCCTTGCTAGCCAGAGCCCAGCGCTGGGGCGCTGGCAACTGCTTGCCCAGGTTCATCCTTTTCTCGATTTCTTCAAATTTTTTTCTTCCAAGTCTCTTAAAATCAACCCATATGCACAAGAATATTTTATCCACAAAAATAAAAATAAAACAAAAATAAATCAAACAATAACTCTAAAAGAACCAATAAAATTAAAGTTAAGATTAACTAAAATATGAGTGTGTAACACACTCATCAAGTAAGTAAGGCGAGTCTTGTTTCAACTATATGTATGTGTTTTCTTTCTGTTTCCCATTTTGTTTATGTATATGAGGACATGGATGCCTAAAATTTATTCCATGTTCTTGGAGAGTGCTGGCAACATTTCTAAATTCCCCTCCCCAGTCAGATTGCAGTGTCTTTATAGATCTTTCAAATTGTATTTCAGCAAAGGTTTTAAAGGCTTTGAATGTCTGAAGAACTTATGATTTAAGCTTCAGTGGAAAGATCCAAGTGAATTTACTAATATAATCCAAAAAGGAGATGTAGTATCTGAAGCTTTCCTTAGAAAGAGCTGGAGATGGTCCCCATAGGATAGTGAAGATAAGTTCTAGAGGTAGAGATGATTGAGTTTTGAAATTTTGGAAAGGTTAGGAGTGGCATTTGTCTTTTTGATAGGTTGTGCATATACCAGATAGGTTTTGAGGTGTAATGTTACATGACCTTAGAACCTTATTAAGAATGTCTTGTGCATGGTGCCCTATCCCTATTATGCCATAAATGAGTCACCTTTTCATGCTTATTGCATGGTTTTCTATTGTTTTGAGTTAGTATAAAAAATGGAAGTATTAGAAACAACAGCAGAATTGAAAGAAGAAGGTTGAATGTACTTGACATGAGAATCATTTATATTAGTTGAAGTAACATAACCACTACACATGTATTAACAAAGAGTATCATTATTAGAATTGAGATAGACACTACTAACACTATGACAAGAAGAAGAAACATTACAGTTTTTCTCATTTGGAAGAAGAACAGGTTTGACAAATACATGCTAAGCAGGAGGATTCTTCACATTTAGAGACACCAATAGGTAGAGCCCATCTTTAAGGACTCCTTGCAAAAGTGGTGTTCCCGTGGAATTGTCCTTTACTAAGGAAAAATCAGCACAAAGTTCCAAATAAACAACATTATCACATGTTAGCTTAGAAATACTGATAATATTTTTCTTTATGTCAGGAGGATCTCTAAGCAATGAATTAAGCTTTAAAGAAAATGAATTGGAAGGAATAATGGTTGAACCTATGTATGTAATGTGCAAGCACTTACTCTTATGCAAAGCTTTGATTCCTAAGCTCAGATGTAACATGATTGGTAGCAGCACTATCTGCTTACCATGCTTGGTCATATATTGAATCTAGTGAAGCAATGTATGTAGAAGGAGATACCATGAAGGTAGAAGGAGATACCATGAAGGCAGAAGAACCACTAGAGTTACCATGAGTCAGTCTGCTGCCACTATTTTAGTTATTGAAGCCATTTTGTGTACCTTTCTCATATCTATAATAACAAATGCTAGCTGAGTGCCCCATATTACCACAAGCGTGGCATATTATCTTACCATTTTTGCCATTTCTACCGCCTCCTCTTCTTCCACCAAAACGTCCTCTAAAACCTTGATTGTACCTCTATTAAAGAAAGGTTGACCAATACTGCTGTTTTGTTGACTATGATTTTGAGAACCAACATTAAAGAATGATTGGTTCCCAAAGGGAGATTTCGTGTTCCCAAAACTTATAGTCATGTTCATATTGATTCTCACTGCATTCTCATTCAAGACTACTTGTTTCTCCAGTCTGCTCTCATGACACATGAGCAAAAAGACTTCATTTCTTCTGTAGAAATATCATATGTTCTTGATGTTTTATTCACTACAACAAGGTCATATTATTGACTTAGACCATTTAATATGTTCAACAACAAAACTTGATCTGAAACAATGCTTCCTGTTGCCCCAAGAGCATCTGAAATCTTCCTCATTTTTTCACAAAATTTAGTAATTGAGGAGTTATCTTTTTCTTCTATTTGCAGGCTTTTCTTCAACTACATCAATCTTGCTTTGGACTGGATTGCAAAACTTTTCTCTAGTGAATTCCAAACTTCAGCTGAGGTACTATATTGAGCCACAGTTCCTAGTATGCGTTCTATAATCGAGACTCTGAGCCAACTAAGTAAGAGTTGGTATTTTCTTAACCAAATCATAAACTCTGGGTTAACACTGCCATTTGCTAGTGTTTTCTTAGATAATCCAAGAATAATGTCATCCAAACGATGACCAATGATGGCTGGTAGAACTTGTGATTTCCAAATCACATAATTTTCCCTACTCAATTTTATCAAGAG
Organism: Datisca glomerata; assembly: GCA_003255025.1. Lineage (NCBI taxonomy): Eukaryota > Viridiplantae > Streptophyta > Magnoliopsida > Cucurbitales > Datiscaceae > Datisca > Datisca glomerata. Next base: position 2,513,027 of record QANY01008651.1, read on the forward strand.
AGATCTACTGAGAGTGTTGTTGAATATGTTGCTCAAATTTGATCCTGAGCTATTCCCACTGTTGGTGTTTGCTGTTGCATTTGTTTCTTCCCCTATGGTCGCCATTGACATGAGTCTCAAAGCTCTAATACCGTGTGAGAATTGTGCAAACTCAATGAAAGAAAGAACATATACTAGAAGGAACAAGAGGAGAAGATGAATGGTGGGAATCAAGCTCAACTCAATGCTCTCAAAGTATGAGTTTCATCCCGAGCCTCTTCAACTATTAATATCTCATCACAAAGTTGTTACAATCTTGTTATCACAGAGGTTACAAGGCTAACTAATATTAGAAGCTAAGAGAGATAGAAGAGACCTAGAGATCAAGTGGGATGAAAAAAAGTTTGACAGTTAGAAAGTCTGTCAGCATTGTTAAACGAATAAAATTGAACCAAACAATGCTAGAGACTTAACTATGTTGAGCTGATACCTTAACAGTATGAGTGAATAATTTGATATTGAAATTAACACTTCAAATCCTTTTTTACCTTTTTATTTAAATGAATAAAACCCAATAAAAACATAATCATAAGATAACTAGCTAACAAGAGTCACTAAGCACCATATCAAAACACTAGGAGGAATTAAATTAAACCAAATACGGCCAGAAACCGAAATATAGGCAAGTTTTGCCAAACGATCCACAATCAAATTGCAAGACCTGTGAACATGGTGAACTAATATATTAACTCTCTCTATCAACACAAAAATTTTAACAAAAAATATCATATATATCTTTAATAGCTTGACATATTAGTCTTTGACATCAACAAGTTAGAGGTGATCAAACAATTTTTTGTGGAGTCTCATTATGTATTTTTAATCTTTTTTTATTAATGTTAGTTGTTTCAACCCGTGCAACCCATATGCTTTCTATTAGTGCAATTTAAAAGAGGCTTAAAGGACTTTCACTTTAATTAATTGTTTAGTCTAATTTCCATTTTCTAATGTTACTGTTTCCACCAAAAAAAACCTAGATGGGGATTTAAGGAGACCAACGAAAAGTACTCGAAAGAATTCTGAGTCAAACGTGGACAATTAAAACATTTCTCCAAACATCCACACTTCTATAAATATTGATTATTATTAGTCATAAATTAAAGAAAAAACTATACCTTCTTAATTTCTAAAATATGAAATCAATTCCATTTAATAATTAATGTTAGACAACTTCTTTTTTCTTTACAGAATATAAGTCTTTTCATAATTGGAAGATTGGGAACAAATGGATAAAAGTGTAACTCATTAGACTTTTGGAAAGAAAATGTTATTACTCATAAGATTTTTGGATACAAAGCATGAATACAAGTCATGGACAAATTAGCCCAAGATCATTTATCTTTTCTATTCTGCCTTTTAATGTATTAAAAATATATATAATATGGATGTGATTAGATATTATTATCCTCTACAAAAGATTTCCTCTCTTTAATTATATGACTTTTATTTCCACGACTTGATTTTACTGAGACTATATTTTTTATCACTTCTTAGATGGACAATGAAAGTTTGAGGGAACATTGGCCACCATTACTTTGTCCTAGCATCGATGAAATAACTAATGCTAGACGTAATTGGATAATGTACGGGACTTGTTCCAATCTTCGTCACCTCATGTACTTTAAAAACGCTCTCCTACTGAAAAATAGATTGAAACTACTTGAAATTCTTGATGGGGCAGGTACATGATCAAATCTATCTTTTGTTGGAACTCGTTTAATTGAATTATAAAAATTAGGCTATTTATAAACACAACCCCTGCAGGATTGTTTTTTGCCATCAATCCTCTAATTATATAATTTTTTGGGCTAGTTATATATGTGCACATTATTATTATTATTATTTTTTTTTGCAATTAAGCTCCCAATTGATCACCACCTCAACTAGTTTTAGTGTCTCTACACATTCCGTTTACACTTGTTTAATTTATCATCCGTTTTACATATTTCATGGAGTTTTTCACTTACTAAAATTGATGTAAAATGAAAGATAGTTAATGTTTTATTCTGGGACAATATACCTCTTAACTTTTTAGTTGGAAATCACTAATTCAAAATACTTATGAAGTATTTGTATTGAATAGCCGGGCGTAATTAAAAAGCTTTTAAAGTTGAGAGTCTTTGAGACTGATCGATTTTTGTGTAATACTGCAGAATTTGATTGCGAAAATAGTGTGTAAATTAGCCAAAAAAAAATTGTGTAGGGCATGATTGCAAAATAGTCAAAGTAGCGTTTTACTCTTTAGCAAATGATTTCTAATTGATTAACTGAAGTTTTAATTAAAATATCATTGAATCGATATTGCAGAAATAAAGCCAGATAATAAATCTTATAGCTTTGACCACATACGGACTGCCATACGTGAAGAAGTTGGGTTTACTCCAATTATCTACTGTAACAAGGATGCAGGTGGTCAAAGTCAACTTCATGAGATTCAGTTTTGTGCTCGAAAACCTGGTTTTACTCTTAGAAGTTGCCCAAAATACAAGGTAAATGCCAAACATAAGTGTGAAGAAAATATTAAGTTCCCTTCGTTTTAGTATATTTATATATTTATGTTTAGAAAACTAATTATCTTTGTTTCTTGAATTTCATGAACTTAATTTGATGTTTATTTGATAAATAATGTGGTATGGATGGAACTATATCTGTATTTGAAGTACTTAATGCATTTAAGTAATTTCATTTTGTTTTGGGATTGAATTCTCCACGCATATTTTACCAACATGATGACAAGTCTAGTTTGATTAAATAGAAATTTATATCTAACTTTCATTTAACCTTGATTAATGAAAAATATTTTTTACTATTGTAATACTTAATACTATTATGAGTTAACAGTATATATAGTCTCGAAAAATGTTATGTAGAATTCTGACATTTTTTAATAAACACAACATTAATAGTCTGTCTAGTTTTGAGTAGATGTGAAACCATTAATAGAGTCATAAGCATGTGCTTATCACATTCACAGCTTCTTATTATGAGTATGTAATTCTCATATCCAATTTTATGGAGAGAGTAGATCTCAGGGTATTAGCAAATGGGCTAAGATCAACATTGATTCGAGTGAGAATTTCATTTGCGTTTCTCTGCTGGAGTTTTCTCCATTGTTGCCTGCTAAGGACTCAGGAGTCTGCATGGTTTCTGTTGTCAGTTTTTTGAGGCTGTTGAGCTCCGAATAAGCTCTGATACTAAATTAGAAAATCTAATTAAAAGATAATAAAAGATGATAGGGGAGAATTTTCTATATTTCCAACACTTTCAACATATTACAAAGAGTATATATATATATACACTTTACATTAGCTAACGGTTTACAAACATATAAAAGAATATTTTTTCCTAACTAACCGGAGAGAGGTACAATGAGTCATCTTATTCTCTTAGGTGATTAAATAAAGGATAAACTATAATTTTACACCTTACAGTTTGGGTTAATTTTTATTTTAAACCATTCACTTTAAAAATTGACAGAGTAGATCGTACAATTACATTTTGCATTCACGTTAAACCTTCCGTATCATCTCCGCTTAAAACTAATAACGATCCGACAAATAATTTAATGTCATGTCATCTTTTTAGAGATTTAGTTGAAGGTGAAACTGTTGTCAGGGATTTTTTAGGCTAAAATGAAAATCACACAACCTTATACCTTCAGATTTTTGTAAGATACTTATTAAATTGCCAATTTAATCCAAGTACTTTTCAATACAGTTCCAATTGATCACTCCCTCACAGAATCCATCTAATTGATAACGGAAAATGAGGTTTCTGTTTCATTTATTCTTAATTCTCCGATCTCTCCACCAGGTGGAGATCTCTTTTTCTGTTTTTCAATTTTTATTGTTAGATTTCAATACTGAAATTATGTTTTTACTTGATCCCCCCTCCTTTGGCAAGCAAGATGTAATTCTCTTGGTTATCAACCCCCTGTGTTTTCTGTTCTTTTTTGTCTATAATGCATGTGTTGGAAGCTTTTTTTCATCTTTAGAAGTTTTTCAGAAAAACCTAGAGAGGTCATCTAAGTTTTTCAGGTAATCCCAATTTTTCGGAAAGAACTCACAAACACTTTGAGAAAGAACTGGAGAGGTAAGGCCAGGTTTTTCATTCTCAAAGTTCAGTTTGGAGAAATGAGACGCAGAGGTTTGGAGAAATGGAAACTTTCTGAGGAAAATCAAACGAAAATGAAAGGAAAAATTGAACAAAAATGGAGCCAAGGGATGAGGGAGAGAGAGAGAAATGAGAGTTTCGGGATGGGGAAGGGGATCTTCGAAAGAGATGAGGGCTGTGGGAGAGAGAAATAGTTGGAAAAGTAAAAAAAAAGGGAGAGGGAACTCAAGGAAGAAGAAAGAATAAGGGGGGATTAAGGGTAATTTAGGTTATTCATCCTACATGGCTGGGTAATTAAGTAACTAACATGACGTTAAATTATTTGTCACGTAATATCACATCAGTAAGGTGACGTGGAGTTACTACGGAAGGTCTAACGTGAATGTAAAATGTAACTGTAGAGTCTACTCTGTCAATTTTTAAAGTAGGGGATAAAATTATAGTTTATCCTATAAATGGGAAAATTAAGTAATTAGGATGTTTTAAGTTAAAATTTTGTTTAGTTACTTAAATTGTAGTTTATCCTAATATTTATGGTTTGCACAATGACCAATTCATTTTTTTAGGTAGTTAGGTAGTTGTGCTTTTAGATTAGCTTTTACGTTAATGCCCTTTGTAAAACTAACCATTTCTTTTTAGGTTTTAATGTTTTTTTTTTAATTTTCAACTGTAGAAAGTTGCCTCTCCCCCAATGAATTACTTCTTCCTTGTCTCTGGTGACTTTTTCATCAAAATTACAGAAAGTTTCTGGCAATTTATTCCATGAGTACTTTATTCATTATTCATTAATTCAATCTCCTATTAATACGTTGACATATTTCTAAGAAATGAGGTCTGTTTTTGTATTCTATTTCGTCTACTTTTTTTGCATTTACTGCCATCGATTTTGTAATCTTTCTTTCTTTTTCTAGAATTGTTACTAGTATATGAAATTGTTTACTTGAATCTTTATTAGAATTCTGGATTTGTTTGCTGGTATTTTCAATTATTTTCTGGAATCGTTATTTATTAATTTTGAAACCTCTGCATATGTTCTGGAATTGATTTTGATCATAGTATTCTAATCGATTTTGTTATTAGTATTCTTAATGATTATTATACTAGTTTCTTTAATGTGGTTGATGTTTGAATGTTGAATTGTTTATTTGATTGCTTAATTTCGTTTGTCTGGTTTCTACCATTGTTTATTTCTATTTTGGATTATCGCGTTTGTCTTTTCTGAACTTTTGAATGGTGATTTTGGTTACATAGTTTACATATATTTTCGTATAGTATATGGTATATACAGTCTATTCATTTGTCTGGAATATTAGAATATAGTATATTCTTGTATACTATTGGTATATAATTTCATATTATTTTATACAATATGATATCATTTGTTATATAGTGTATTGTTATATATCATATATTCTATATGTATATACTTATTTATGCAGATTAATACTGTATAGTCTTATATTTTATAGTCTAAATTTATATATTGTATTTTGTATGTTATTTACTTATTTGTTGTAATTCTATTTTTTTAGGTTGGATGGTGAATATTTTCATTATTATTTTTTTATGATGGGAAGTGGGATGATGTAATAAATTAAATTGAGCACAAGATTAAGCCATTGTTGGTGGGTAATGATGCATCATACGAAATTTTACGTGGTTTAGTGTCACGTGCATTAGGAGTAGATGCTAATGATATGTGTTTGATGGTAAGTATTAAATCTGGAGGATCTACTTCTAATTTTATAGAGATAAATTTAGATTCTGACGTTGTTTGGTATCTTACTTTGATGAATAATTAGAGAGGTAGAAATTATCCGTTAATTGTTACATCACGTAGTGGTTGTAGGACATCTGATGATGTTATTAGTAGTGGTGTTTTTTTGTCATCAGAGGTCGGGTCCTCATCTCAAATTGTTGTTCATGATAATCTGTCTGAACCGTTATTTGTGGATAAATTAGACGCGGATAAGTTACCTTTTGGATTTAATATACATGAGAATTCATTTCTCAGCTTAAAATATGAGTTGAAAAAGGCTCTCCATTTGATAGACGTGAAGCATAATTTTTAATATTTGACTAGCAAGTCTAACCGTTGAATGTATGTAGTCCATTGTGTTATCAAGAGTTGCCAGTTGTTTCTGTGTGCTTCACGTTATACATATGGTGAAATTTGGTGTGTTAGAGAATATGTAAAGGAGCACACTTGTTCGCTTGACATTGTTCAAAGTGATCACCGACAAGTCACTTCAACAATTGTTAGTCAGTGTATAAAGGATAAGTATATGTGTGGAGTTAGTGATCACACACAACCTAAGGACATAATTCATCTTATGTGTGTGAAACATGACATTAACATCAATTATTATAAAGCTTGGATGGCCAATAATGGAGCTCTTGATATGATTCGTGGTTCTTCAGAGGAGTCATATGCCATACTACCTTCCTATTGCTATTACTTGCAGAAGAATAATCCTGGTACAAATACTAATTACTTACCACTGGTATATTGTTATTTATTGTTATTATTCATTTTATTATAACACATTTAGTATTGTTTTAGTAAATACTTTTACATGTTTTAGGTATTGTTACACATTTCTATATTGATCGTGATGAGAGACTAAAGTATTTTTTTGTGGCATTGGGACCTTCATTAAGTGGTAGTTGTCATTGTAGACTCGTGATATGAGTTGATGAAACCTTTCTCACGAGTAAATGCCATGGTACATTTCTTATTGCTTCAATGCTTGATGGTAATGACCAAATTTTTCCTTTAGCATTTGCAATTGTTGATTCAGAGAATGATTTGGCATGCGATTGGTTTATAGAGAAGTTGAGTTGTGCCATTGAATATCGTGAAGAGTTGGTGATCATTTCTGATCGTCATAATAGCATCCTAAAGGCTGTTGCAAAGTATTTTCTGGATGCTCATCACGGTTATTGCATGCAACATTTGCTCAATAATGTGAAGACAACATATAAGAGGTTCAAACTTGATAGTTTCTCTTATAAATGTGCGAGGGTATACAAGACTGTAGATTTTGAGTTGACATACGTTGTCTAGAGGCCATTGTTCCATCTTTACGGTCTCACTTGAGTGGAGTTGGGTATGAGAAAATGGCTCATGCTTATTTCGTTAGACGTCGCTATAATATGATGACATCAAATTTAGTTGAGACGTTAAATTCTATTCTAAAGGATGCTTGATCATTGCCTGTTGCCTGTCTTATAGAGTATATACAACATAAGTTACAGTTATAATTTTATGATTGGAGGACTGCTGCTAATTGTATGCTTACATGTTTAACTAAGGAAGCAGAGAAAGATTTACATGTTCAATTTTAGCTGCATGTACCATGGAAGTGAATGCTCTAATATATTTTGTCTTATTGTTTAATTATTTCCATTCATTAGTTATTATTAATTGTTTATTTTTATAGGTATACATCGTTGATGTTAATACATCTCAAGTTTTTTATGGAGAAGTTGAATATGTTGAATATTACAAATAGGTGTTGCACTTGTAATATGTGGCAACTATATCTATTACCTTGTTATCATGCGTGTGCTGCACTTACAAAGAGGAACCTTTCACCATATCTATACACGTCCAAGTACTATACAAAGAGTGAGCTTGAATGTACGTATGCAGCTTCTGTGTATTCTGTTGGCAATGAATTTGATTGGTTAGTCCCTGATGATATTAAAGATCAAAGGATTTTACCTCCGCGTGTTAGACGTTCTTCGGGTAGACCAAAAATGAAAAGGTATTTATCTTTTATGGAGAAGATTCCTAAAAATAGTTGTAGTACTCGTGGTGTTTTAGGGAATAATAAGAAGACTTGTAAAAATCCCGTGAAAGATTGTGAAAGAGGTGCTTTGAAGAAGAAATGCTTGAGTTGATTATGTTGATGATTATGTTTTCACTATCCTTATTTTTCATCGAATTTACTTTTCATATATTTTTCAATTTTCATATCAAACAGGTCAATGTCCATGGGAATTTTATGAATATGATTGTTTAATACACTGTTTTAAGATATTTGATATATGCCCATAGTATATTATCATGTACTTATTTGTGTATACTATGCCGAATCAACGGATTTTCATGGAATTGGATTATACGCATAGTATATGAGCATTTACTAATCTATTTTAAATAAGGTTTTTTCAAGGATTTGAATATTTACCCATAGTACTTTATCAATTACGTATATGTATATGTACACTGTCAAACAAGGCTATTTTTAAGGAATTAGATATATACCTATAGTACTTTATCATTTATAGGAATTATGTTTTCATACCTATATATTCACTATTCAAACATAAATAGATAAATTTCAGAATGAACTTTCATATATTCTAAAATGATCAATAGTTTGAAATCCATCTAAAGTTTCAGATTTAGTAACATATTTGTAGCTATCATCATCTACCGCCTATTGATATACCAACTCCTAAGAGTCAGGTCATTCAAAAAAATGATACTATCATCTACCACCTATACATCTATCAAATCTATCAGAATTTCTTCAAGTTAAATATCCTACGAAAACAATCCAAAAGTTATACCAATATTCATTCATCAAACTCAGGAAGGGGTTGGGATAATAAATTGAAATTAGGAATGTCCGATTCAAACGACATCACTGTTGCTGTTGCTGCTGCCTTTTTGGAGCTGCTGCATTGTCTGTAACTGTGCATTTTCTTTCAATTCTTGTTGTGCTGCTGCTTGTGCGTGTTTCAAATTTTCTACCAATTTCATTAAACACTGTGACTTTTTTATGTTGGTAGCATTTACTGCTTCTTTGATGAGACGTCGTTTCTTTTTTATTTTCCTGCAGTTTATTTATGTCAACATTAGTTTAGTTCTTAATAGTCAATAAATATATAACCTCATTTACAATTTCCTTTGGATGTGATAGTTGAATTGTAGTCTAACTTTTTCAGCACGTTTTGGTCCAACATCTCAAGCATTTACATCCTTGTTTATAGCAATCGTATCATCATCCACGACAACATTTCCAGCATTTTTATCAATCGTATTAGTAGTCACAGCATTATCCTTTCATTAATAACAATGAAACATGATTTGTATGCTTAGTATTAAACTGATATTTCTAAAAATACACGAATAATATGTAAACTTATACCTTTGCAGACGATGTTTGTTGGGCAAGCATACTTAACAAAGTATGTATTTCGCTCATCTTTATATCCAAGCTCACCATCGATATATTCATTTCATGTTGCGCTCACTCCAACTTATCAATTTTCTTGGCAATTACAGCATTGCTTCTCTATTTTGATTTTTTTTGGGTTTTTTCATTAGTAAACCAAATGATCCACAATTTGATTCTACACAATCTTTTTCATTATCCATATTTTTTTCATTCAGAAAATGAGCCATAAATGGTGCTTCCAATTCCAATTGCGTAAGTTCAATTGGTTCTATTATAAGCTGTTATGAAATCAAACATTAATTCGAAATAGGTAGAAAATATTTAGTTACTGACATTCATCATTTGTATACTACTTCATGAAACAATTAACTTTTTTTGTATTTAAATTGCATATATACGAAATCTAATAACTAATATACCACTGCAGTATACTCAGATCGAATTAATCATACAACATTAACATGAATTTCAATCATGTATACTTAAGATTAAACAATAAAATACTAATTCTTATGTACTAAATGAAAGTGAAAACATAATTTACCTCTTCTGAGTCAATCACCTTATTTTATAATTCTCTCCAACTTGGTTGTTCGCCCCCCTAGTTGCACATTCTTGGTATTCCATCTCTTGAGCGTTGTGCAATGTTGATGCTAGGATTCATGAGTAAGGGATCATCTCATACGCCCAAACAATCAAAGCTAGTGGGAATCCTCCAAACCCGAATCCTTTTGCAGTAGGGTTGTTAAGAACAGTTTTCACATATCTGATTGTCATCTCATATGACAACCAGCCCTATGGATAATTCTTAAACATCTCATCTATATCGACTATTTTCAAATGGTCGATGTCAATGCTGGTAGACGATTGTTTTGGCAAAATGAGTTTTTCTAAGCAATAAATCTTTGCCAACTTGATTTTAAGCTCTAGACTGGTATATCGAAAAGAATTAAAAGAACAAACCAGACTTTCCCTAGAATTGTACTTTGTTACAGATTTGAGATTAGGAAATGCTTTATCAAGTAATTGTTCATCGGGTAATGTCTCATTGTTCAATGTTGGGCAGGAACCACGATTTAGTTCCGTTATCAATGAAAAATCTTTGATACTAAATCTAATGACTCGTCCTTCAATATTAAAACATAACTCATCATTATTATCCCTAAAACATTGTCTCCTAGCTAAATCCATAATTAACTGATGATGTATTTTTGTTATTGTAATGTTGAGTAGGCTTTCTAAACATGTATTTCTAAAGACTTCTTTTTCTTCTTGAGTTAACCAACATTTAAGAGTATTAAAATACTCCATTTTTCCATAAAGATTGACTTTCTTGTTACACCTCTTCAGTCGGTAACAAGACATTGTAGTCCTGCCAATAAATAAATAATAATAACATTTATATCAAAAATGGTTATCACATTTCTACAACTACTATAAGTATATTTCAATGTATTGTTTGATTTGTTTACCTTTTTTCCAGTCACTGTGTTTTCATTATTGGTTTGTGCTGCGGGAGAATCTCTTGTGGCTGTGTCATTTTCTTCTATAGTTACATCATCTTGAATCTTTGATTGCCCTTTCTTTCTCACATGTTGTTTTTTTGGCAATGTGTTTTCTCCTCATCGTATTTTCAGCTGGATACATGTGTAAATACTTTGTGTAAATAGACAAATATTCATTCATGAATATTTATGTGCAAAATTTATCATGTGGGCTAACAAATAGTAAATGACTATATGCTTAGATACTATAACCATAACTACTTCAATTCATTGTATATAACTTGTCAACTATGGTTATTGCATATATATCAATAATATATTATGCTTATCATCATACACACTTAGCAAACCAAGTTCAGATAGAAATTGAATTAATACATATAGTATATGTCTAATTATTCATTGTTAAACCCTAATTGAAACAGAAGATGAGAGAAAGCGCGTACAATAACCAATACAGATTTGTCATACAATTATTGTATATATCAGAGAATAAAAAATAGATATTCGAATGAAAATTTCATATATATGGTTATAACCTAATTGAAAGATATTAAGAACAATATAGCAGTAGATATATTCATAGAATTGGATGTATACTAGTTAATGTCTATTTACTTACCTATAAACACTAATTAAAACATATATCAATAGAGATTCGAATGAAAATTTCACAAATAGAAAACCACATAGACTAAAATTGCAAACAAAAATCTCTGTTCAACAAGAAATTGAGTTCTAATATACCCCATAAACACCCACTGGCCACCATTAAAGATATAGCATAAATTTTGAATGGTATAAGCAGAGATTCGAGCCGTACATAGCAGAAATTTCAAACAAAAATTACACTCTCTATTCTTCCCTCAAAATGAAAATTATAACCCATCTCTGCTATTTTATACTCAACAATAACCGGCAATTCAGAAGACAAAAACAAATAATCAGACTCAAAGTGATACAAAATCACGCATTAAAACCTAACATAATCGGGTTTGACGGATACGAAATCAGAGGTGAACGAAAACAAAATAACTGTAATAACACATATTCGAAAGAAAATCAGACTCGTATCAAAACAATTTTGAACTAATAACGATGATTCAAACCGATGGATTAAGATTGTAGAAATGTTTACGGAAACAGATTCAAATTGATTAAAACTGAAAACAGAAGAGATTCAAGCCGTGAGTATCACTTACAATTGAAATTCATATGATATAAGCTTCGGATGGAAGATTTCACGCTAGGGTTCTCCGTAGTCTCCAATCGCCGCTGCTCGGGGATGATTTTTTATTGTTGTTTTGTTAGGGTTTCGTGATTTGTTGGTTTTAAAAAATAAGAGCTATATTATTTTGGCTATTTATGCAAAATAGAACTTTTTTTATCATTTTATTTATTTATTATTCTATTATGACCTATTTCTCAAAAAAACCTAAATAAATTGCATAACTAATTTTGTCCCATTAGTTTAGGACGTGCAGCTGTGCATTTTGGCATCTAAGGCAGATAACTGCCTTGCTGATCGAGCAGCTAATTGGCTGCTGTTGAAGATGTCATCAATAGAGCTGACATGTGGCTGAGGTGGCTGCCATGGAGGATAGATAGTCATGTCAGTTTTTAGGTACAAAGAAATATGTTTTGATGTAAGAAAAAATTTAAATTAAAATACTCACAAATAATTATAATATCTAAATAACGTTTTTTAATGATTAAAAAAGCTTCTTAACAAAATCCTCAAACACACTATAGGAGAAACAACTTAAAATTTGTTTGGAAGTGCTTCTATAGAAAAAGAACCCTCTTTTTCTTAAATTATAAAATAATATTTAAGTTTGAGAGTGCTTTCATTTAAATTTTTTTGATAAATATCGTTTGAAATATTTTATAAAAAAACATATATTCTCAAGTGTTTCGTAAAATATTTTCAAATACAAATAAATATACTAAGTATGTTCAAGAGATTTTATGCAAAGATGATTATGAATTAATTGAAACTAAATAAAGTTGTTTTAAAGTATAAAAATATTTATAGTCATAAATACTGAAAATTTTAATTCGAGATCCCATTCTTTTATCAAGTGTTATTACTTAATATTTTTAATATTTGTAAACACTTTTACAAGAAACATCAATATAAGTATTTCATGAAATGCTTTCAACTACAAACAAAATTGTTTCATAATATGTTCTAGCACTTCTTACAAAAATAGTGGGATTATTTCTAACTAACATTTTACCATTTCAACATTTACAAGTGTTAGACACAAACAAACCTAGATACACCATCCGAATCTTTTAGCAAGCCTCAAACACTAAAATTAATTACTGACTTTTGGCTTTATCTTTATCTTAATTTTATTTATTTAATCCTACATTACAATGCATGCTTAATCAATTGGTTAATATTTATAATCAAATTAAAATAGAATACAATGATTAAAAACATTGAATGTGAGAAAATTCGCATATGCCAAGATGAGGTAGCTCATGCCTATGAATTGATTAGTGGATCATTTTCAGACCAATTAATTAAACAATAGTAAATTGAGTTTAAGTACTTGAATATTAATAGAGCTTAAATTGGGGTTGTCATTATATTGAAGCACCGCATTGTCACCTTTAGAGTTCCTAAATGTTTGAGACTGCTTGTCTTTAAATGTTTATAACGCATATAGATTGCTTCTAGAAAATGTTTCCAAAATACAATATATATATATATATACACACACACACATAAATTCTGAGGGTAGGGTGGTTGAGGCAGGTTAGAGAAGAGAGACCCTAATAGGAGGTTGTAAAAGTCACCATAACAGATTAGTAATCAAAATACAGTATAAAATTTTCAATCATAAGAACAATTTAGTTAGTTGAGCCATGAGTAGATTATTTAGAAGTAATTCTTCCAATAGTAATATGTCTATAATAATAACAATAACCAGCCATAATAGGCGGTGAACAATTTAATTATGCAGAAATTGAAGTAGAAACATTAATTATCCCCACCAGGTTTGGCTTTAATACCAAAAGATGCGGAATCAAGTATAATTTAAAGCAGTTAGAGAGCGGGTATTACGATGCAAGAATAATTCAAGAAAATAGTAGATTTGTATTAAAGTGTAAGATTACAAATTTACACAAACAGTAATTATTGGCGATGATTAATTAGTGCTCCGCTCACTAATTAATGTTGAAGGAAAAAAAGAAGAAGAAATATTTACAGAAGAGGGAGGAATAAAGCTTTGTTCTCAAAAATCAATTTTTCTCCCAAATAGTTTAAGAGTTGAAAATGAGTTCTGAGGAACAAAAGGGAGAGGGCTACCAATTTATAGCCAAAGAAAGTGGAGTTCACCGAGAACCCATCACTTACCTGAACTATTCTATTCTACAAAAGTAAAAATATTTTATATTTCTACTTTTGTTTACTTTTGACTGAGAACGGTAAAAAGCATAAATAATTGTCTAATTATTTGACAACTAGTATAATTATTATAGAAAGTGACAAATTATAAAGATTCATGAAAAATTGTTATCTTGGTCTTCGTGTCTGTCATGATTGCCGTTGTTGGATGTCATTGTGACTGTTTGTTGCATGTTGTATCATCATCCATGGCAGCATTTCCAGCATTTTTATCAATCGTATTAGTAGTCGCAGCATTATCCTTTCATTAATAACAATGAAACATGATTAGTATGCTTAGTATTAAACTGATATTTCTAAAAATACACGAATAGTATGTAAACTTAATACCTTTGCAGACGATGTTTGTTGGGCAAGCATATTTAACAAAGTATGTATTTCGCTCATCTTTATATCCAAGCTCACCATCGATATATTCATTTCATGTTGTGCTCGCTGCAACTTATCAATTTTCTTGGCAATTACAGCATTGCTTCTCTATTTTTATTTTTTTGGGTTTTTTCATTAGTAAACCAAATGATCCACAATTTGATTCTACGTAATCTTTTTCATTATCCATATTTTTTCCCTTCAGAAAATGAGCCATAAATGGTGCTTCCAATTCCAATTGCATAAGTTCAATTGGTTCTATTATAAGTTGATATGAAATCAAACATTAATTCAAAATAGGAAAATAGAAAATATTTAGTTATTGACAGTCATCATTTATATACTACTTCATGAAACAATTAACGTTTTTGTATTTAAACTACAATATACAATATACCACTGCAGTATACTCAGATCGAATTAATCACACAAAATTAACATGAATTTCAATCATGTATACTTAAGATTAAACAATAAATACTAATTCTTATATACTAAATGAAAGTGAAAACATAATTTACCTCTTCTGAGTCAAAAACCTTATTTTATAATTCTCTCCAGCTTGGTTGTTCGCCCCCTCTAGTTGCACATTCTTGGTATTCCATCTCTTGAGCGTTGTGCAATATTGATGCTAGGATTCATGAGTGAAGGATCACCTCATATGCCCAAACAATCAAAGTTAGTGGAAATCCTCCAAACTCGAATCCTTTTGCAGTAGGGTTGTTGAGAACAACTTTCACATATCTGATTGTCATCTCATATGACAACCGGCCCCATGGATAATTCTTAAACATCTCATCTATATCGACTATTTTCAAATGGTCGATGTTAATACCGGTAGATGATTATTTTGGCAAAAGGATATTTTCTAAGAAATAAATCTTTGCCAACTTGATTTTAAGCTCTAGACTGGCATATCGAAAAAAATCAAAAGAACAAACTAGACTTTCCCTAGAAATGTATTTTGTTACAGATTTGAGATTAGAAAATACTTCCTCAAGTAATTGTCCATTGGGTAATGTCTCATTGTTCAATGTTGGGTAGAGACCACAATTTAGTCCTGTTATTAATGCAAAATATTTAATACCAAATCTAATGACTTGTCCTTCAATATTAAAATATAACTCATCATTATTATCACTAAAGCACTGTCTCCTAGCTAAAAGTAAAATTAACTTATGTGATATTTTTGTTATTTTAATGTTGAATAGGCTTTCCAAACATGTATTTCTAAAGACTTTTTCTTCTTCTTCTTGACTTAACCAGCATTTAAGAGTATTAAAGTACTCCATTTTCCCATAAAGAATGACTTTCTTGTTACACGTCTACAATTCAGTCGGTAACAACACTTTCAATAGATTGCCATCGAGCAAAAATCTATTTGGAAGCTATATTTTTAACATCATTTTCTAAAAAAATATTTTACAGATTTACAATCAAATTTTAAAAGGAACTTTTGATTGTCATCCTAAAACTTTTGTATGCACAGGACAACTGATAAGATTTTCTTTTTAATTGTATTATAATTGACTTGGGATTGGGTCCAAATTCTAGATATGAACCTAACAATTTATTCAGGTGATTTTGGAGAGACATTCATATCCAAGTTTAGAGGCATCAATTTTGACAATTTTGAAAGAATTATTAGTAGGGATACCAGGACAAGGAAGTGTCTTAACATGTGCCTTAATTCTTTTGATTAAATTAGTATGGGCAGTTGTCCATGGAGGGGGATTCGTTTTAAGCCTGTCAAAGAAATACTTACAGTCAATTCTCAATTTATTCTAAAAGTCAAATATGTAACTTATGCTTTATACCATTTCTTTTTGCACATATCTTTAACTATTGGACATTTCGTGTAGTGTACACGATGGCTACACGTAACGTCTAAAATGATGCAATTAGGCTGAGATTATTCTCGTTTTCACTTTGAGATAAGGCTAAGAGTTGGTTGAACTCTTTGTCGGCTGGATCATTCACTACTTGGAATGGCCTTTTTAATAATTTTTTGGCCAAGTTCTTTCCACCAGTTGAAACAGCCAAGATGAGGAATGAGATCACTGTCTTTGCCTCTCTCTATTCGTCGTCCAGCTTTCACTGCTCTCTCTCATACTAGAGCATGCGATTTTACTCCCTTTGGTGCTCTCTCTCAGTCAATGCTCTCTCTTAGTTGTGCACTCTCTCTATGTCTTTTCGCTAGTGGTTGAGATTTAGCTCATGCCTTTAATCTACCGCGTCGGAGGTTCGTTAGTTTGCAAGAAGGAACACAACGAGCCAGACCGCGCCCATAAAGGGATAGGTGCTAGCACACCCGCCTCCCCGCGCGGGAGCGCGAGGGCTCTTTCGAGCCCGCGCACACCCGAGTTTGAAAACACGTTGTGCAGTTACATTGTTAAACACCAACATGAGAGTTATTAACTCGCCCCTCGCCTGTCGGAAAAGAGAGTTCCTCTAATAACCAAAATCTCGAAGGGAGGCAAAGGCTGGGAACATGACACATTGCTAATCGGCGGGTCCAAGAGTCCAAAGAGGACTCTTTAGGAGGGGGGAAAGTCAAATAGTTGTATATGACTACTTTAACTCTTCAAATAGTGATTTCGATTCTGGAAGTTAAAACATGTAACTATTTTAAAGGTTCAAGTAGTTGTATCTGGCTACTTGAACCCTTTAAGTAGTTACATGTTCTGACTTCCAGAGTCAGAATCACTTAAAAAATATTTAATAAATGGTTGTTAGTACTGTTCACTAAGCATTATGAATCTCCATTCAACAATGGCATTTTGCCATTATATAATGGCATTTGGGGCCTCCTAGTTCTTTTTTGTCCCAAATGCCAGACACACAGGTGTTTGGGGCCCTCCTAGGCCTTTTTGGGCCCCAAACGCCTGTGTGTCTGGCATTTGGGACCAAAAAGAACTAGGAGGCCCCAAATGCCATTATATAATGGCAAAATTCCATTGTTGAATGGCGATTTATAATACTTAGTGAACAGTACTAACAACCATTTATTAAATATTTCATATTTTAATATGTTGCTGACAATTTTATTCATTCTCTATTATTTGAATCCTCTCGTACTAATACAAGATCATAGTCAAAATTCATTTTTTAAATGTTTTCTCGTTGCAATGACCTTGTTCATTCGTTTGATTATTTCGTCTGCCTATTTTGGTAAAGTCTTAGTGGGCGATGATCCTTACCCCAAATTTACCCCTTCTGAACTATTCTAATGATCTCCGGTCCTCACCTTGAATCATGGTTCTTTGATATAGTTACAGAAAGAAGATGTTGATTGTTACGATTTTTCTAGAGTGCAAGTATACACTATCATCATCAAGCAATAAAAGTTCTATAAATAGAGTATCGTCCACAAGAATTGATTGTTATTAGCTATTAAAATTAACTAGACCATAATTCTAATTGAGAATATAAAAAAGTCGGGAGTTTTAACGAAACTAAAACGAATAATATTTGATAAAGATAAATAATTCAAATTTGAATAGATAAAAGATCTAGAGATTCTGATTTTACCAAACTAAATATGCTCTAAATTCTAAATCTCAAACAATAAATGTTTATTATATTATTGACAACACGTTTTTTAATGTAATTATCAATTTTTCTCAAGCGTCGATAATAATGAATCAAAAATATTAATCTCTCATCTCAGTCAAAATTCAATATGTTGAAACTCATTAAGCACAAGAAATTATAATTGCTACACTAGTTCAATAATCATTTCTAACTTATGAAATTCTAATGGTGTTATAAACAAAGAGAAAATTTAATCATCACTTCTCAGTCTCAAAATTAAATCTAAAATCATGCAATAGTTGACCAGACGGTCGCAAACATTAAGAGCAAATTATAACACACAACAAAAATGAATAAAACATCGATTAAATTGAGAATCAAAATTAAAGAACAATCATAGTTTGACTATGCCGTAGCCCTAGATAGAAAAATTAAAACATACTAAACTAAGAAAACATCCTAATAATATTTATGAACATAGAGAAAAAGAGAAGAAAAACTAGATTTAAGGAGGAAATTGAAGTTGAGATCCGTCTTCGTCTCCTCTCCAAAAAGCTATTTTCTTTGTCTCTCACCTATAAAAAGGTCCTCTAATAACCCTTAAATAATCTGTTTATACACTAGGGATTGATAAAGATAAAATTGAAAAGAAAAAAAATCTTTGTCGTGCTGGCGTCGCGACACTGGCCGATCTACCTTGTTTCGTTGTTTTCTCATTTTATCTGCATTGTTACCTTCCAAATCTTTCAAAATCAATCTAAATGCATTTGAATATCTAACTTGCAAGATAAAAAGAACAAACATAAATCAAGCAATAAATCTAAAAGAACCAATAAAATAAAAGTTAACATTATCTAAAATATGAGTGTGAAACACATTCATCAAATACCAAAAAACTTAACTTTTTGTTAGTCCTCGAGCAAAATAAAAAAATAAAAAATCAAACAAGAAAATAGTAAACTCTAATTATGAAAAACTACAGAACAAGTGACAAAATATTTTGACTAACTAAACTTGTCTCAGAAATTTCAAAATAGTGATGACCCAAGAAAATTTCTGAATTGTAATCATGTAGAATTTTAACACAAATTTCAACTCACTTCACATTCAAAAGTCCCGAGTGTGTGTATGTTACCTTAAGTCATCCAACTCCTTAGTCTCAAATGAGCTTATGCAATCAAGTATTATAAAAGTGAATCTATTAATCTATTAATAGATAGACCAATTTTTCATGTCACTCTCCACTAATGTAGATAAACTATAACGTTTAGGATCATTAGGACTTTCGTAGGCTTGTAATGCATGGTTAGGGTTTATGGTAGGATAAAGGTTATTATATCGGCTCAATCTTTACCCATAGCATCACATACATTCTAGGAATCAACAAGTTTAATCTAACTTTTCTTGTCACACCCTAAACTTCTCACTTTCTACATCTTTAATTATTTACCACACTAATTTTTTTATTTGATTTCTTTAAACTTCTCATTTCCTTAACGAGCTTTCAGCTAATAACTCATAAACTAGTTGGTCTTAAGGTGTTAGGTGTTGAGACACCCCTTCGAGCTTAGTCACTCAAGTCTAGGAGACCACGGAATCAATTTTTTTTACAACTTTTTTTTCCCAAAACTCCACCCATCCAACCAATTTGTCATAGCTCCATGTGTTTTTCTAGAACATCCATATACTATGAGTAAAATGGGTAATTTGAGAAGAATTTTTTAGGCTAGGCAACTGCATGGGTGTTAAAGAAAGTGACTATTTAGGCTCAACATGGGTGACTAGAAAAACAAACATGTAGGTTGGCTTGAAAAGCTCAAACAATTTAAAGATGGCCTAAATCATGTCCTAAGTGTAGCGTAGCCTAGGATTTCACCTCGAGTAACAATCAAACAGGCCTAGAGTTCTTGTGATTCATTTTGATTCCTTGAGTCACATAAGCATTCTCTAAGTAAAAGACAATCGAACGCTTAAGACTAGGTGCACAACATGTCAAGATTCACAAGTGAAATGCAAATCAATAAATGGTTAAAACATACACAAATACACAAATTCATCATTTTTTTAAAATTGTCAATAAATCAAAATCAATCTCATCATAGGCTTTAGTGTTTTCTACTACAGAACGCTAAAAGTTTAATTTTTAATAAAACCACCACCCCCAAACTTAAAACTTTCATTGTCCTTATTTAGAAAATATGTAAAATGAGTAAGTAGAGAGGACTTCCCTAAATAAGGATGGGCTTTCATCCTCGTCATTCTCTACATTGTTCATGGTGTCTCCAAATGAGGGGAAAATGGTGTCTGGGCCAAATTCATCCAAGGTCAGACGTTGCGACGTTGGGAGGTCAGTGTTGTGACGCTAAACATTTTGTCCATGGCTTTTTTTAATGTAAAAACCTGAATAAATCAAAATATAATAAGTAAACGAAAGAAAGAAAGAAAGAAATAAAATAGGGTTGCCTCCCGATAGCAATTGCTTTAATATTTTCAGCCGGACATAATGATAATCCAAAAATAACTTCACCCATTGTCAATTGACTTTAAAATTTCTTTTGTGTTAGAAATTGACCACCCTAAGTCATTTTGTGTTCTCTCAACACCCTCAAAATCTTGTCTTCTTGTTCATAATTTAATGAAGCAGAAATCATGACAGGAAGAGTTTATGCTTCTCCCATAAAAGTTTACTGAAGGTGGAGATCTAACACTGGTGGTTTTTCAAAAGATGGTAATTGTCTAGGTTTACCTTCTCCCAATTCTTAAAAATGCCTCTTAATGAATATCGGTGAGGTTACTTCCAACCGATTCACACACTCTACAATCTCTGAATCTTTCTTGTCAATAGCCTCAACTAGACGTGCTTCCACTGGTTCACTCGGATCAATGATATGAATTACTTCCTCAATACATACTTCTGCACTATCCACCCGTAAACAACTATTTATATCATTTGGGTGTTTTATTGCTTTGAAGATATTAAAAATTACCTGATCTTCTTGCACTCTTAGAATAAGTTCCCCCTTTTGCACATCAATGAGAGTTCTTCCCGTCACTAAGAATGGCTACCAAGAATAATTGGAATTTCTTCATTTTTCCATGTCAAGAACAATAAAATCAGCTGGGAGAATAAATTTATCCACCTTTATCAAGACATCATCAATAATACCCCGTTGATATTCAATAGAACGATCAACTAATTGTAAAGAGACAGTTATAGACTTAACTTCTCCAAGACCTAGCTTCTTCTAAGCTGAAAAAGTATCAAATTAATGCTAGCCACAAGGTCATATAAAGTCTTTTCAAAATAAGAATTGCTGATGGTGTATGAAATAGAAAAACTTCCAGGATCCTTTAGCTTTGAGGGTAATTTATTTTGCAAGATAGCACTACACTCCTCAGTACGTGCAACTGTCTCATACTCCTCTAGCTTTTTCTTGTTTGAGAGAAATTTCTTTAATGAATTTGACATAGCTAGGCATTTGTTCCAAATCATCGACAAAAGAAATGTTGATATGTAATTTCTTAAACACATCAAGACACTTGGAGAACTGCTTTTTCTTTCTTCTTTTGGAACCTCTGAGGGAACTAAATATGTGGGACATAAAGTGGAGGATTATCAGGAAAAAGCTTTGACTTATGTGTGTCTTCCTTCTTTTTTGAGTTCTTGATAAAATCATCGCCTACAACCTCAGTTTGTGCTTCAATTGGCTGAGAATCCTCAACCGTTGCTTTCTTTGGTCTGCTAAGTCCTTACCACTATGAAGTGTAACGACTTTTACTTATTCTTTTGTATTCCTCTCAGTGTGGCTTGGTAGAGAACCTTATGGTCTTTGAGTGAGTACTTATGACTGTTGACCAATTTGAAGCTCCAAATTCTGAATAGACGTAATTTGGCTCTCAATACTAGTTTCTTACCTTTGAAGTGTAGCATCCGTTCTTGCCATAAATTGATTAGTATTGATTATGAGATGGGCAGGAGCATCTTCAAAAGAAAATTTAGGCTATTGAGGCTAAAATTGAGGCAGAGTAGTAACCGGTAGATTCATCACATTCGGATTATTCTTCCAAGAGAAATTAAAGTGGTTCGCCATCCTTGGTTGTAAGTGTTGGAGAATGGGTTATTCTTCTTGTTGTAATTCTCAACAAAATTAACATATTCCGACTGAGAATGAGCAAAGGGATAAACAACTTGACATTCACTACTAGAATTAGGTCAATTGCATAAGTTACAAACTTGATATGTAGAACAAATTGCACTGCATTGACGGTGAGCGAGCTCAATTGATTGAACGGTGTAGCTACTTGAGCTGTGAGAGTGGTAAGAGCATCGGCTTCATGAACTTCATGAATATTCCTTGGTACGTGACGCTCACTTGGCCATTGATAAACATTAACAACCATTTCTTCAAGCAAAGCATATGCCTCCTCATGTGTTTTACCCATCAAAGCACCTCCTGTTGCTGCATCTACTAGTGTCCTTATGAATTCCCCAATCCATTGTAGAAAGTTTGGACTTGTAGTCATTCAGGGAGTCCATGACGTGGGCATCCCCTCAATATCTCTTTAACCTTTCTTAAGCTTCATAAAGAGACTCCATATCATCTTGGTTATTTTGGCTGGTGGAATTTGGCCAAAAATTTCTCAGAAAGGCTATTTCAAGTAGTGATTGATCCAGCTGGTAAAGACTTCAAGCAACTCTTGGCCTTATCCCTAAGTGAAAATGGGAATAATCACAGCCTAATAGCATCATTTGAGACATTGTTGTGCTTAAATGTCTCATAAATTTTGAGAAAAGTGACTATGTGAACATTTGAGCCATCATTAGGCAAACCACTAATTGATTAGCTTGCACCATTTAAATAATAGCCGCCTTTAAAATTATTTGCATTAATAACGGGGCGTTAAATGACAGACGCAACCTCATTGACTGCCGGCATAACATAGTCTCAAATTGCCCGATTATTTTGGTTGTTCACAATTTTAAGATTTTCTCTAACGTCATCCATAGTTTCTTGAGATTTTTTAGAAGCTTGTCTCCTCAATTTTCTATTTCAATGACAAGTTTGCTCGATTTCCAAATTCGGAGGAGTCAAATTTTTTACTTCCAAACCATCTCATACACTTAAGAGAACGCCTAAAAATTCAAAACAGTAAACAACTATAAATAAAAAAATTTAAGACTCAAAGTAAAATTAAGGATATGTAAATCTAATATTAATAAACAAAATCAATCCCCGGCAACTGTACCAAAAACATGTTATGATTTTTCTAGAGTGCAAGTATACACTATCGTTGTTAAGTAATAAAAATTCTATAAATAGAGTATCGTCACAAGGATTGATTGTTATTAGCTATTGAAATTAACTGGATCTTAATTCTAATTGAGAATATTGAAAAGTTGGGAGCTTTAATAAAACTAAAATTCTAACTAAACGAAAACGATTAATATTTGATAAAGATAAATAATTTAAATTTGAATAGATAAAAGATATAGGGACTCTGATTTCACCAAACCAAACATGCTCTAAATTTTGAATATCAAACAATCAATGTTTATTATATCAAATTTCTCTAATGTAATTATCAACATTTTTCAAGTATCGATAGTAATGAATAAAAAAGACTAATCCCACATCTCTATCAAGATTTAATATGTTGAAACTCATTAAACACAATAAATTATAATTATTACACTAGTTCCATATTTATTGCTAACTTATGAAATTCTAATGGTGTTATGAACAAATGATAAATTTAATCATCACTTCTCTGTCTCAGAATTAAATTTAAAATCATGCAATAATCGGCTAGATGATCATAAGCATTAAGAACAGATTATAACACTAAATAATAATGAATAAAACATCAATTAAATTGAGAATCAAAATTAAAGAACAATCATGGGTTGGTTACGTCGTAGCCCTAGAAAATTAAATCATACTAAAATAAGGAAATATCCTAATAATATTTATGAATATAGAGAAAAAGAGAAGAAAAAATAGATTTAAGAAGGAAATTGAAGTTGAAATCCGTCTCCCGGTTAGATCCATCTTTGTCTCCTCTTCATAAAGCTCTTTTCTCCACCTCCCACGTCTAAAAAGTCCTCTAATAACTTGTAAATAATCTATTTATACACTAGGTCTTGATAAGAATAAAATTGGAGTGAAAATCAAAAAGAAAAAAACCTTTATCGCGCTGGCGTCGTGACATTGGCTTGTTGTAACACCTAGCGTCGCGACGCTGGCCCTTTTGCACAGGTATGTTCTTTTCTCATTTTATCTGTATTTTTACTTTCCAAATCTTTCAAAATCAATTTAAATGCATTTGAATATCTAACCTATAGGATAAAAATAAAAACAAACATAAATCAAGCAATAAATCTAAAAGAATCAACAAAATAAAGTTAAGAATTATCTACAATATGAGTGTGAAATACACTAATCAGTGATGTGTTTTCGGCTAAATAAAATAGCATAAAAGATGAGATAAGTAACATGAATCGGCTACACGACGATATTATTTTAGGCAGCTATAATGATATTTGTTAATGGAAAATAAACGGATTTAGATGAGAAGGTTTAAAATGAAACTTGGAGCAATTTATAATTTTAAAAGTTCAAGATTCAAAGTGTAAGTCGGTGATAGATTGAACGGTAAAATGTATTTAATCCTAAACATATGTCTGTATTTATTCCATCAAAAATCAAATTGTAATACTAGTTAGTAGTTTTATTATTACAAACTATAAAAATTACTCAATTCTTTTACACTGAATTAGGGAAGGCATTTAAAAACTCTTTTGAACAATTATTTTCAATGAATAAGTTTATTTAAAATGTAATTTAAAACAAAAACACGTTTTCATCAGCTACCTATTACATTTACTAATAATTCAATGATAATTATTAATAAATAAATTCATTTTAATAAATTATCAAATATTACAATCCATACAATTCAAAAAATGCGTAAAAACCCAATCTCATTCTCTCAATCAAAAGTCTGATTCTCGTACACCCTTTTTCTTTTAAGATGCACTTTTAATTTAGTAACAATAATTCTCACTCTTCAGTTTGATTTTCGAACATTGGAAGAATTTTTAATTAGATATTAATCATGTTTGGTTACACGGGGATTGATCGGACAAACACTCATATGTTATATGCCAAGAGAAACAAAGTAGTATCATTTACTGAAATTAAATAACACCGTTGTGGCGTGCACGTGACATATAATCACTTATACACTAAGAAACATTATACGATACCGACACATTGACACGTCATTTTTATAAAAATATGATACGGATATACTTTATATATATATATATATATATTGGAAATAGATATTTACATAAAAAACTAATTACAATATCAATCATATAAAAAGATGAATTAAAATAACTCCTATTAAATTTAACAACAATAAAAAAAACTCCCATTGCCCAGAGTGCAATTCCTCCCACATTCATAATTTCAGATTTTTTCCAGGAAAATTTAAAGTAGTATATAAAACTCACAAGTTCCATTCTTCTTATTGCAGAGAAAAGATTTCCAACAAAATGAGATAACAATTCACATTTTTGTTGCAATATAGAAACTAAGTATGGCTACAAATTTACCTGATGTAGTTTCAAAATGTCATTATGATCACAATAGATAGGGTTACTGGTCCGACCAAATTTCGTAGGCTGAAAATTGTGAATGATAAAATCTGGTTTCGGCTTTCCTGTTACTGGAAAGCAACAACCACTCCCAGTGTTACGTTAAAACCCTGGCCACTATATTGAAAATCCCGTGATAATTTAAATTTTGATAATCAATTTTAAACAAAACTACGAATAGGGATAATTGCAATATTATAAAAAAAACTACGATTTAAAAAAAATACAAATAGACTATTTCAAAAAGAAAATTATTTTACAATTTACAAAATTCTTGTCGCTACAATTTTGTAGTCTATTAATTAGTTGGATGGAAATAAAAGCATAAATAATAACATCTCAAAATCAAATTATACCTGTAGTATAAAACTGAAGAAATCAAAATGATGATCTGTTTCACAACCCCAAAATTGACGTTGTATCATGAAACTTAGCTGTATGAAAGGAAAAGATCCCATTATGATATTTGTCAAATTTTTAGGATTTATTCTATGTTTACTATGTAGTAATTGCCCAAATAAATTTAGGATGGTTTCATTTTCTCTAATTATTAGGTTAATTATTCTACGTTTGTGTACATCTTATATATTCTCTTGTAAACTTCCGATGTAAGATATATAGAAAATTCTCAAGTTCTTACCTCACAAATTTCTAATTTCTAACATGGTATCAAAGAAATAGATTCTGAGAAATTATTTTTGTTGTGACTATGAGAGACAAAACTAAGAAAACGGAGATGGGAACCCCGAATCAGATCCAATTACCTTACATCATTCTGACCTTCCTGGTTTGGTTCTTGTCTCCAAACTACTTGAAGGAAACAATTATGGGAAATGGAGCCGCGCGATGCGAATAGCTCTTAGCACTAAGAATATGATTGACTTTATGAAAGGGACAATCAAAGCACCAACAGAAACCAACGCCAAATTTTCAATGTGGGAACATTGCAAACATATGGTACTATCCTGAATCCTTAATTCTGTTCATTATGATATTGCTAGTAGTGTTATTTATATAGAAACTATGGTCGAAGTGTGGAATGATCTACGTGATAGATTCTAACAAGGGAACGATTCTAGAAATTATCAGATTCGCAAAGAGATCATAGAATACCAACAACAACATCAATCTGTCTCCATTTACTACACCAAGATGAAGGCCCTTTAGGATGATTGGCCTCTTATCATGATCCCATCATTTGTAGTTGTCGGGGCCTCAAAAGTATTGCTGAACGAGAAGTTAAAGAGGGGGTTATGCAATTTCATATGGGGTTGAATGACTCTTTCACAATGGTTCGTGGTTCCATACTCATGATGAATCCTCTTCCCGACACCCGAAAGGTTCACAGACTTCTTTTGCAATGTGAGAGACAGATTGAAGTCACCACAAAGTGAGATATCACTGGGCAATGTGCTGCTGGCATAAGTTATCCTAATCTAAAAATGCAAAATTGGTCGACATGTGGTAGCTCAACTCGTTTAACCGGTGGAGGTCGAAAGGATCTTCATTGCTCCCACTACGACATGGATGGCCACACATTTGAGCGATACTTCTTTCTTCATGGATTTCCTCCTGGACATAGATTTCATGGCAAAGATGTCAAGCCAAAAGAAAAAAAAAATACCAATTTTGTAGCCACTTCCAATGAAGAGATGCAAGAGACTAAACAATTTACAGCAAATGAGTATGACCAAATCATGGCCCTTTTTTACAAGGATTTGGTAACAATGAATATTTTAACAATACTTCAGGTATCGATCCATCATCTACTTACACGAATAGCACATGGATAATTGATAGTGATGCGATCACGTATCTAAAGATCCACCAATTATGAATAAATTTATGGCTAAGCATGCATCTATACAATTACTAAATGGAGGGCAGTTGAAATTAAATACATTGAGTCCATGAAATTATGCAACGATATGACTATCGATAATCTACTTTATGTCCCTAAGTTCAAAATAATTTTGCTTTCTACTAGCAAACTTACACAAGCCTTAGGTTGTATTGAGATATTTTACCCTGACTTTTGTGTGGTGCAGGATTTAACTACGAAGAAGATAATTGGACAAGGCAGGCAGAGTAATGGTCTCTACTACCTCATGCCAAACTAAGGTCCACACCTATCGAATACCATCCAACCCACATCTAACCTATGGTATAGGCGTCTCGGGCACCCGTCCACCCCTCCACTCCAGTTATTATCTAAAATTACTCCAAAATTTATTTTGATCCTCATAATTATTGTGATGTTTGTCCTCTAGAAAAACAATCTAGATTACCTTTTTTAATAGCAGTGGTTCTAGTCATGCATCTTTTGATTTAATACATTATGATATTTGGGGACCTCATAAATTTTATTCTTATTTAGGAGCTCGTTATTTTTTTACTATTGTAGATGACTATTCTCATTTCACTTGGGTTCACCTTATGCGTTTTAAATCTGAAACTCATTCCATCATTAAAATCTTCTTTGCTTGGGTTAGAACGCAATACAACTATAGGATTAAAACCATAAGATCTTATAATGGAGGATAATTTCTTACGCTACAAACCTTTTTTCAATGATAATGGTAGAAGTTTCCAACGATCTTGCACTTACACACCTCAACAAAAGAGGGTTGTGGAACGTAAGCATCGCCACCTCTAATGTAGCACGCGCTTTACGCTTCCAAGCTAATTTACCTGTGAAATTTTGGGGGCAACATATCAAAACAGCTTGCTACCTCATTAATAATTTACCCACACCACTTTTATCCAACAAAACACCATATGAGCGATTACACAAAAATCTACCCTCATATTGTCACATGCGAGTCTATGGTTAGAGGCAGGCAGAGTTATGGTCTCTACTAGCTCACGTAAAACCAAGGTCCACACCTATAAAATACCATCCACCACACATCTAACCTATGGCTTAGACGTCTCGGGCACCCTTCCACCTTTCCACTCCAGTTATTATCTAAAATTTCTCAAGAAATTTATTTTGATCCTCATAATTATTGTGATGTTTGTCCTCTAGCAAAACAATCTAGATTACCTTTTTTAATAGTAGTATTTCTAGTCATGCATATTTTGATTTAATACATTCTGATATTTGGGGACTTCTTAAAATTTATTCTTATTCTAGTGCTCGTTAAATTTTTACTATTGTAGATGACTATTCTTGTTTCACTTGGGTTCCCCTTATGCGTTTTAAATCTGAAACTCATTCCATCATTAAAAACTTCTTTGCTTGGGTTGGAATGCAATATAACTGTAGGATTAAGACCATAAGATCTGATAATGGGAGAGAATTTCTTACTTTACAAACATTTTTTCAATGACAACAGTACAAGTTTCCAACAATCTTGCACTTACACACCTTAACAAAATAGGATCGTGGAACGTAAGTATCACCACCTCTTAAATGTAGCACAGGCTTTACGCTCCCAAGCTAATTTACCTATGAAATTTTAGGGGGAACATATCAAAACAGCTTGCTACCTCATTAGACACTTACCCACACCACGTTTATCCAACAAAACATCATATGAACGATTACACAAAAAGCCACCCTCATACTCTCACATGCGATTCTATGGTTAGAGGCAGGCAGAGTAATGGTCTCTACTACCTCACGCAAAACCAAGATCCACACCTATCAAAAATCATCCACAACACATCTAACCTATGGCATAGATGTCTCGCACACCCGTCCACCTATCCATTCCAGTTATTATCTAAAATTACTCTACAAATTTATTTTGATCATCATAATTACTGTGATGTTTGTCATCTAGCAAAACAATCTAGGTTACCTTTTTTAATAGTAGTATTTCTAGTCATGCATCTTTTGATTTAATACATTGTTATATTTGGGGACCTCATAAATTTTATTTTTATTCCGGAGCTCGTTATTTTTTTACTATTGTAGATGACTATTCTCGTTTCACTTGGGTTCACCTTATGCGTTTTAAATATGAAATTGATTCCACAAATAAAAACGTCTTTGTTTGGGTTAGAATGCAATATAACTGTAGGATTAAACCATAAAATCTGATAATGGGGGAGAATTTCTAACATTACAAACCTTTTTTCAATGACAACGTACGAGTTTCCAACGACCTTGCACTTACACACCTAAACAAAATAGGGTCGTGGTCACTCGTTCCTCTTCCTCTGTGTCATCATCCAATTGGGTTCAAATGGGTGTACAAGATCAAATATACTAGTAATGACACCGTTGAATGATACAAAGCCCGCCTATTTGCTCAGGGGTTCACTCAACGAGAGGGTATTGACTACATTGAAACTTTTGCTCCAGTTGCTAAACTCACCACTCTTTGATGTCTACTTACCATTGCCTTTGTTCGTGGATGGGGCCTCCAGCAAATGGATGTCCAAAATGTGTTCTTACATGGGGGATCTTACCGAAGATGTCTATATGCATCCTCCTCTAGGTTTTCGTCGACAGGAGGAGCAACTTGTGTGTCGACTTCATAAGTCATTATATGATTTAAAGCAGGTCTATACATTCATGGTTTCACAAATTTCTCTCTGACAACAACAAGTTTGGCTTCCAACAATCACAAGCTGACTACTCTCTCTTTTCCAAAGGGAATGGAGACTCTTTCACAACCATTCTACTATATGTTGATGATATGACTATAACAGGGCATGACCATAAGGCCATCAAGATGTGAAGACTTTCCTTGGATCTTGCTTTAAGTTGAAGAATCTTGGAACATTGAAATATTTTCTTGGGGTAGAGATAGCTCGGTCTTGAATGGGTATTTCTATCAATTAATGCAAGTACACTCTTGACATTGTCCAAGAAGCAAGATTACTTGGTGCGAAACTAGCCAAAATTTCCCATGGAACAATATTTGAAACTCATCTTTACCGGTAGTGACATACTCAAAGATCCGACACATTGTCGACGATTGGTGGGAAAGTTGATTTATTTAACCATCATGAGACCATAACACTCTTAGCCAGTTTATGCTAGAACCTAGACAACCTCATCTTGGCTCGGTTCATCATTTAATTCGATACTTAAAAGGTTCACCAAGACATAGATTATTTTTTCCTTCTAAAGGTGATTTGAATCTAGTTGGGTTTTGTGATGTAGATTGGGCCGGATATATTACCATACATCGATCGGTGATTGGTTATTGGTTTTTCTTGAAAAAGCTCTCATTTCTTGGAAAAGAAAGAAACAAACTACAGTGTCCAAGTCTACAACAGAAGCAGAGTATAGGTCTATGGCTTCCAGCAGTTGTGAGTTAACTTGCCAAAGATATTTATTACGGGATTTACGCATTGATCATCCTCAACCAATGACTTTATATTGTAACAACCAAGCAGCTATGCACATTGCTGCCATTCTAGTGTTCCATAAAAAAACAAAACACATTAAGATTGACTGTCACATTGTTCAGGAATCCGTTGACATAAGAGAAATTAAAATGGCTTACATGTCAAGTGAGAATCAAATTGCTGATATATTCACCGAGGCATTGGGTCAGCTTCTGTTTCACACACTTCTTCGCAAGCTGGACGTTCTTGATATCCAAGTTTCAACTTGAGGGGGAGTATTAAAGTAAAAGATCTCATTATGATATTTGACAAATTTCTAGGATTTATTCCATGTTTACCATGTAGTAATTCCCCAAATAAATTTAGGATAGTTTCCTTTTCTATTATTATTAGGTTAGTTGTTTCTACACTTGTGTACATCTTATATATTCTCTTGTAAACTTCCGGTGTATGATGTACAGAAAAGTCTCAAGTTCTTCCCTTATAAATTACTAATTTCTAACAGGCTGAATTAAAAAGATTATAAAGCTAAGCTTCATTTTCATATTCTGTAATTTCAATTTAGTTTTGGTCTAATATGGATGTTTTCGAAAGTAATTAAGTGCATGTGATAAGTGATTGTACTTATAGGGATTTTTTTATTTAATTAAGGTCCATTAATTCAAGTTCTTAACCCCATTAACTATTGTTTAATTAATTGGTCGGAAAATGATCTATTGCTTAAACTCATATGCGTGGCTACCTACTCTTTTGCGTATGAGATTTTTCTCACATCCACATTTTATAAATATTAACCAATGGATTAATCTTTCATTGTAATGTTGGATTGAAAAAATAAAGTAAAAATTATGATAAAATCAAAAGTCACCTTTTGAATTTTTAACATTTGAGTTTTCCTAAGGGAGACGTAATGTCTCTGGCAATGATGTTATTGCCTTGGAATTATAAAATATCTCAATCTTATAAAATTGTAAACTAAAAATTATAAAAAATGGTGTTTGAGTATTTCGTTAATTAGAAGCTTCTTAAAAGATATTATTTTGTAAATACTTATTGATAAGTATTTTAATTTAGTATAATAGTCTTTCGTATATCAAAACATATATCTTTATATTTGAAAACAGGGTCAATCTCCAATCCCGAAATTTTTTTTTCCGACATTGATGCTGAGATTAATCCTGGTCATAGGATCTGACTAGGTTAATCCCGACCATTAGATGAGCTTAGGAATTAAATCCCTATGCAACCAGAGGATCAGGTTGCATGTTGCTTCACCAAATTTTTTATAAATTTGATTTTGATCCTAATCTTCCTTGAGAAATTTCACCAAATTCATTTATAAATCTGATTTTCACCCAATCTTCTTTGGGAAGATTCGTAAATTTTTTTATAAATTTTATTTTCACCCAAGCTTCCTTAAGAAGCTTCTCCCAAGTTTTTGTAAATTTCATTTTCATCTAAGCTTCATTCGAAAGCTACCAAACTCACCAAACTGTATATCTTCTTTGCAGCTCTCTCTCTTCGTCAGCTCTCTCTTCGTTAGCTCTCTCTTCATCGTCCAGCTCTCTCTTCATCGACTCTCTCTGTGTTCATCGTCGGCGCTCTCTCTATCATCGGTTCTCTCTCTAAGCGGTGCTCTCTTTGTTGACAGCTCTCTCTATGCTCGTCAGCTCTCTCTCTCTCTGTGCGATTTAGTATTTTGGTTTGGTAAGTTCATGTTTGTTGTTAGTTTTCTTCATTTTTTTCTTCTTGAGTTAGGGTGAGCTCAGTTTTGGTTCGGTAAGTTTATCTTTATCGCTGATTTTCTTGGTCTTTTTCTTCTCGAGTTAGGGGTGAGCTTGGGTTAGGATTTTATTTGATTCTATGTTTATTGAGCTTGTGTTTATTGAATATCTTCTATTTTTGAAGTTTTTTTTAGTACCAAACAACGAATCAACTGTAAGAATTTCATTGATCTCTGCCCTATTAATTAATGATTGTTTTGTTTATCTCTATGCCTGATGCTAGAAGGCAAAGCTTTTCACGATAAGTACTACATCTTACTAAAGCATATTTCTCTAATTTCTAATGCCTTTGCTACTTTTATTTATTATCGATAGCTAACGATCATCTAAACTGGACATTCTTGGTTATATGGATATTATTTGCATCGAAATAGTTTGCTTCTCTTATAAACGAATTATGGAGTCATTTGTTCATATAAAAAATGGTTTTAAGATAGTTTTCTGGTCACTATGTCAAGCTCTGACTTCACTTTACCGAACACTATGCCACGAGCTTCAAATAATGCTCAAGCAAACAAACCTTGTCAAGTGTGTGGCGTGTGTTAATATATCTCATTGATTTGATCTTATATGTTGTTTTTTTTAATACAATTTATAGTGTTTCTCTCTGACTTATTCAATTGTTTATTATACTTTGGTTGTTTTGTGATCAATGAATTGGATGTTGTTTAACTTACTTGTCGTGTCTCCTTCACTTCTTAATTTGCTGTGTACTTAAAACGTTAATATCTTTCATTGTTGTGGACCATTTACGTTGGGGTCAGCAATATAACTTTATCGGAATTGTTCTCCTTAAACTTTCAAAAAATTATTCTTATACACGTTAATGGTGTTTTCTTTTATTGAAGTTCTTAAACAGAACCCTTGTGAAGAAGAGTCGTACACTCTTTATTGATTGTTTCTTTTCATTTATTATCAATATGAATTAACAAAGATTTTATTTGATTTTGTGTTTGTTGATTGGTTTATTGAATCTTATAGAAGTTTTGTTAATTCCATCTCTCATTAGATTGATGATTCAACATTAGCTCGACTCATGTACTCTTGGGTAATATTCTACTCCATCTTTTTCTTTAACTGGTAAAAATTCAGTTTCCATATCAAGAGGTAAGCAAGCTTGTAATACCGATCCTACAGGTAAGCATGCTTGTAATATTGATCCTATTTTGGAATAAATTACTAGCATGCTTAATGAATTTATCTTGGTTTTAACGCCTGGATTTCCAGAAACTATTTTGATATGATATATTAGTTGAATATGATTGAAATTATTTGTCAGTTGTGTGCTAAGTGTGCAGAGAGATGGATGTTTTATTTTAGCTTGGAGTTGAGGTTCTTTTAATTATATAATTGGATATTTTTTATTGTTCTTGGTGATTTAAAATTGAATTTTCATTTTGCTTTGGTTTTAATATTTGATTTCATTCTTCATGAAGATGCTCTTTAATGTCTTTCGGTTGGTTTAAACATTTCAAGTATTTTCTCGCTTTCTCTGCAGATGTATTAATTATGTTACTCGATTTTGATATTGACTCTCATTCTGAACCCTATCACGAGTCTCACTTTCATTTTGTTGAGCATTTTTAATTTATGCAAATGGTTATATTATTATATTTTTTGTTCAATTAGTAGTGCTTAGCTACTTGTTGTAGCTTGTAAAATGTTTTCTTTTATCCAAATGTGAATATGATATATTGCACGTAAAGTAATTGAGAAATTGAATATTAAACCACTTTCATAAGTTTGGTCTTTGCTTATTGCACTGTCTTTTGATGCGTTTGTTTTGAGTATTTTATTGTCTTATGTCAATATCTCTGCTCAAACAATTATTAATGTAATATACACAGGCTTCTCTTTTCTTATTAGAAGTTTTCTCTTCTAATTCTTCATTTGATGTTTTTATGTAGATAAGGTGAAGCCCAATACCTTTTTGCAGCATGTTTCATCACACCTGATGGGTAATACTTAATATCTAGCTTATATGTGATTCTCAATATTGTTTCACTCTTTTAAGTAGGATAAGATGTTCAAGTTTTTGGTCTTAAGGTAGTTCTTTTGTTTGTTTTACAATTTTGTGCTAATTTAATGAAAGATACAAATTTATGATTGCAATTCTTATAGTAATTGTACCTTTATTGTTGGTCTATTTTAATGATTGCAATTCTATATGTTATTGCGCATATTTGAGACTTGATTGTCGATAAAGTAAGTTAGAGAAATTGGTAATTTCTCCAAATTTATGAGTTTTCTTGTGGTGGTGCCTATCTGTTGCATTCTATTTAGGATCTTGGTTAGAACAAAGTAATTTTGTGTTGTTTTTAGTTTCTTGATGTCCAATAATGCCTTTAGGCCACAAAATTCAACAGATGTTGAAGAACCGCCCAAATCCAAGGTATTTTACTAATAATAAATATATTCTAATGGTCTAAAATTACCACAGTTTAAGCATCCTTTGTTTTTGTTTATGGTTAATGTAAAATAATTTTGGGTTATCCATGTTGGGATCAAAATCACATATTATGTCTTACTTTTTTTTGTCAAAGATAATAAGCATGTTATTTACTAGTGGTGGCATATCAATTTTTTATTTCTTGAAGATATGTATACTAATAACTATGCATTATTGGAATTAATCTCTAGAGTACAAAGTATGTAGTGTTAACTTGCTTAACAATATGAGAATATATGCATTAGTCTTTTCTTCATTGCTATATTTTGAAGGACAATCCATTTTTGAAATTGAGCTTTCTGAGTATTCGTGTTTGATCAATGCAAGTTAACTATAAAGAGATAAATAACCTGAGAGCATTATCTATCAACAGCCCTCTTCAATTCTGCTTGATGTGAAGCGAAAAATATGACTTATGATTGAAGAGTTAGAAGTCTTATGATTCTTCCTTCATATTATTAAGAATCCCAGTTATTGTAAATTCAAGGTGTAATGGAGGAATTGATCGTTCAACATGTAATAGTTTAGCCAAAAAACACTTAATATATAAGTATCTGAACTCTACATACTCTATGTTGTAACTCACAATATGATGGAATATAAGAAAAAAAATCTAATTATTTGATAATCGATTACTCTTCATAATCAAAAGTTATAACAATCTTCACTAAATACCATATATGCCATGGTTTTAACGTTGAAATTTAGGTTAGTCGGTGAAACAATATATGAAAATGGTCAAGTGTGTTTAAATAAAAATGGCTAAGTATGTGAAAATGGACAAGTAAATGAGAATGAATAACTGTGTGCAAATAAAATGGCTACGTTGTGAAAATGACCAAGTAGATGAAAATAACTGGGTATAGGGGTTCGCAAAAAATGTAGAGGGGTTCACAAAAATGTAAATGAGTTCACCTAGAATGTAGAGGGGTTCACTAAAATGTATAAAATTAATAATTTTTGGAGGTGTTCACCTAAAATGTTTGGGCCCCAAATGCCAGACGCACAAGCATTTGGTCCCAATACTCCATATTATGCTAAAAAACCTGGATAGACAAATAAAAATAAAATATATTTATATGCTTATAAATTAAAACGTAAATAGGTTATTCACTAAAATATTTCACGTACAAAATTAATAATTTTTGAAGGGGTTCACTAAAATTGATTTTGTATTTTAGTGTTCATCAATTTCGTAGTGGGGTACAAAGAGAATCTTGAAGGGTTCACCAAAATATTTCACGTGCAAACTAATAATTCTTAAAGGGGTTCACAAAAATTGACTTTGTACTTTGGTATTCACCAATTTCATAGTGGGGTGCAAAGGGAATCTTGAAGGGTTCACCAAAATATTTCACGTGTAAAAATTAATAATTCTTGGAGTAGTTCACCAAAATATTTCACGTACAACAAATATTTGAGGCGTTCACCAAAATTTGAAAAATAATTTCTTCAAGGTGTTCTTCTAATAATTCTTGGATGAGTTCACCAAAATACACTTAATCATTTTGACACACTTAGTGTGTGAAATGATTAAGTTACAAAAGGCTAAGTTGTGAAAATGACCAAGTGTGTGAAAATAAGTAAATTTGTGAAAATGACTAAGTTAAAATTGTTAAGTGTGGAAAATGTCCAAGTGTGTGAATATAACTAAATGTGTATGAAAGTTGTTAAGAGTCAAACGCCACAATGGGGACCTAAACGCCATCATTACCTGGCAATTCGCCTACCATGACTAGCGTTTGGGGCCTGCTGGTGGCGTTTGAGCCCCAAAGGCCATGATAAAGGGCGTTTGGCCAGTGTCCCAGTGACACGGGCCAATCGCCTACCATGATTGGTGTTTGGGATCTGTTGGTCACGTTTGGGAACTAAACACACAGGCGTTTGGTCCCAATACTCTCAATTAGATCGTGACACGCGCATGTCAACTTTCATATGTTATAATTTTTTACTCAAATAAACCACGCGACCCGTAAGATATCAAATCGAAACTTATTCAGAGATATACATGTACGACCAGGTTTACTCGTCGTAGCCCAGTTTCGGGTCCAAAAAAATACTATTTTAAGTACTTCTAGAGGCCCGAAAGTTGTTTCAGTCTTAATTTTAGATTTTTTCGTAATTCCCATCTCTTTTAATTTTAAGGATTTTTTATATTCTTATAAATTAAAACATAAATAGGTTTTTTTTTTGAAATTTTATGGGGTTATAATTTATAGAATTAAAGGTTAAATTATTTTAAATTTTAATATTCAATTTCAAACTTTTAGCGGGTATGTTCGATTTATAGATAGAATCTGACCTTGAAGGTTATACGTGTTCGTCAAACCGATATATATAGAATTTACCGACTATCATAACATCACGACCTATAATTATATATGGTTAAAACCTGTCTCACTCGATACTTATAATAAAAGCACAACAACATTATCAATGACAACCTTTAACGAGTTTATGAATTAGTGTTCAATTGTATCGAGAATCTTTAATTAATCCAATCTAATTTCACATAATAAGTGAGTATCATGAATGTTTTCATTGAAATGACGAGTTTTTTATATTTTTATTGATGATTTTCTCGGTTGTACAGTAAATAATTATAAAATATCAATTTCAAAGAAAATTGTGAAGAACGATGATTAGAGCCATATAATTACTCGTGTGTTGCAAGGGATGCGCGAAATGAGAGATTGCGGGTTTGACTCGTGTGTTGCTATAGATTTTGCTCGGGTTGGACGGATTTCGATCTATGAAGAGATGAAGATGAAGAGATGAAGAAGAAATGATGAGAGAAGAGTGTTTGGGTGAAGATGAATGAAGTGTTGAGAGTGGGGGGAGGGTCATTATCGGGTTTTTTAAGAAGGGGAATAGGGCTTTTTAAGTTTGGGGTTAATTTTGATAAGAAAATAAGGTTGGATTTGACAAAAATATTTATAAGGTTATAAATTAAAAGATAAATGTGCTAATTTTCCAACTTTATGGGGTTGTAATTATAAAATAAAAGGTTAAATTTCAAATTTTAATATTTAATTACAAACTTTTAGTGGATATGTTCGATTTAATAGTAAAATCTGACATTGAGGGTTATACGTGTTCGTCAAACTGATAAATATGATTTACCGGCCATCATAACATCACGACCTATAATTATATATGGTGCAAATATGTCTCACTTGATACTTGTCACAAAAACACAACAACATTATCAATGACAATTTTTAATGAGTTTATGTATAAGTGTTCAATTGCTTTAGGAATCCTCACTTAATCCAATCTAATTTCACTTAATGAGTGAATATGGTGAATGTTTGCATTTTAGAGAACATAATTTTTCTATTTTTATCGATGATTTGTCCGGTGTACGGCAATTAACTAAAAATATTAAATTTTGGATATTTAGTGAAGATAATGATTAAGGCCCAAAAAGTGGTGATTGGAGCCAAACAAATGGCGTTATGACCCTCATTTGCGAATTCTTGTTAAATTATGACGTTTAAGGAGCAAATTGGTGATTCGAGGCAATAAACTGGCGTTTGGCAACAAAGAATGGTGATTTGCACATTCAGGATGACGTTTGGAGGTTGAAGAATGACGTTTGGAGGGTAAAGAGTGGTGATTGAGTTTTTTGGTATTCACCAAATTTATAGTGAGATACAAAGAGAATCTTGTGGGGTTCACAAAAAATTAAAAATATATTATTTAGAGAGGTTTATAAAAAATGTATTGTGGTTCACAAAAAATGTACTGAGATTCACTAAATATGTAGTGGGGTTCACCAAAATACGTACAAAATTAATAATTCTTGGAGAGGTTCACCAAAATTAATTTTGTACGTATTTAGTGAACCCTCATACTCAATTGATGAACCTCAGTATATAATTGGTGAACCCCTCCAAGAATTAGTAATTTCTATGTATTTTGTGAACTTTAAGTACATATTATTATCTTGGTACGTATTTGGTAAACACCTATACATATTTGGTAAACACCTATACATATTTGGTGGACCGGGCTAGAAGAATCATTAATTTGTACATATTTGGTGAACCGCAATACATTAGGGGTTCACCAAATATATACTAGGGTTCATCAAATACGTAAAAAATTAATAATTCTTGGAGGGGTTCACCAAAATTGACATTGTACGTATTTGGTGAACCTAGTATGCAATTGGTAAACCCCAGTACATATTTGGTGAACTCTAGTACATATTTGGTGAACACATATATGTATTTGGTGAACCCCTCCAATAATCATTAATTTGTATGTATTTGATGAACCTCAATAGATTAGGGGTTCACCAAATATGTACTGGAGTTCAACAAATATGTAGTGAGATTCACCAAATACGTACTAATTAATAAATCTATAAGGGGTTCACCAAATATGTACTAGAGTTCATCAAATATGTACTAGAGTTAACCAAATATGTAGTGGGGTTCACCAAATACGTACAAATTAATAATTCTTGAAGACATTCACCAAATATGTATCAGGATTTACCAAATATGTATTGAGATTCATCAAATACGTACTGGGGTCACCAAATACCTAAAAAATTGACATGTACGTATTTGGTGAACCCTAGTACATATTTGGTAAACTTCATTACGTATTTGATGAACCCCTCCAAGAATTATTAATTTGTACTGGAGGTGTGCAACCATCCCGAAAAACCCGTCCCATCCTGAAAAACCGTCCCGAACCGAGCGGGACGGGATGAGATTTTTACTCTTGGCGGGACGGGACGAGACAGGACACGAGACAAAAAAATTTGTCCCGACTTGTCCCGTCCCGTACCAATTTTTCATAAATAGCCTAAATTTTTTTAAATTTGATCTTTTTTAATTTTAACTCTTAATTTTTAAATTTTAACCCTTAATTTTTTATTTTTAACTTTTTAATCTTTTGAACTTTAAACTAATTTTAATTTTTAATCTTTAAATTTTTTACTCAAAGTACCCATCTCTTCCCGTTCCGACCCTTGTTCCGTCCAGCTCAGGATTTCCCCTTAACGCGGGACCGGACGAGACTTAAAGAAATTATCCCATCCCGATCGGGACGGGACAAAAAGGCTAAAAAACTATCCCGTCTCGTCCCATGTACACCCCTAATTTGTACGTATTTAATAAACTTCATTACATATTTGATAAATTTTCAGTACATATTTGATAAATTTTCAGTACATATTTGATAAACCCCTATACATATTTAGTGAAAAAAAATATTTTTTACCTGTTGGGCTTGTATGGTCCGGATTGCTCTAAAAGTAATCCAAGGATGACAATGGCCCAACACTCCTGCCGCCCCGGCATGATAGAAAAATCCTGTTACAAT
Source organism: Datisca glomerata (assembly GCA_003255025.1). NCBI lineage: Eukaryota > Viridiplantae > Streptophyta > Magnoliopsida > Cucurbitales > Datiscaceae > Datisca > Datisca glomerata. The sequence continues at coordinate 2,553,743 of QANY01008651.1, forward strand.
AGACCATTGAGTAAACCCAACTTCTTCACGTATGACAGTTCGTATGTGGTCAAAACCATAAGATTTGTTATCTGGCTTTATTTCTGCATTATTTATTCAACCAAATTTTAATTAAACACTTCAGTTAATTAATTAGGAATCATATAAAATTATAAGGCTAAAGTGCAAAACGCCCTTACACTTTTGACTATTTTACAATCACACCCTACATGATTTTTTTGGCTACTTTAGACCTTAGATTCAAAAAGTTTTGCAATGGAATTCCGTATTACACAAAATCTATTAGTTAATTTTGAAGGATCTCAACTTTTAAAATTTTCAATTTCATTCTAAAACAATTTAATACAAAATTCTTCATAAATAATTATGAATTAGTGATTTACGCTAAAAAGTTAAGTTGTTTGTTTGTTATATATTGGCCAAGAATTAAAAATTAGCGAAGCTTGTATAGCGTCAATTAGTAAATTGCCAGAAACTCGTTGAAATTTGTAAGACGGAATAAAAATTAATCACTTATAACTTGCTTATGTAAAGACGCTAAAACTAAGAGAGTCGATGAATGAGGGCCGTAGTTAATTGCACAAAAAAAACTTTGACAAAAAAAAATTGAATAAAAAAAATATTCACAGTCACAATTATCCCAAAAATTTATTTAATTAGAGGATTGATTGCAACAAATGGTCAGAGTGCGAAAGTTGTGTTTATAAATTAGCCTAATTTATAATTATAAAATGTGTACTCCAACAAAGATAGATTTATCTTGTACCTGCCCCCTCAAGAATTTCAAGTAGTTTCAATCTATTTTTTGGGCGGATAGCGTTTTTGAAATATCTGTGCTGGTCAAGATTAGAACAAGTCCCATACCTTGCCCAATTAGGTCTAGCATTGGTTGTTTCGTCACTGCGAGGACAATTTAGTGTCGGCCAATGCTTCCCCAAACTTTCAATAATATCATTCATCTAAGAAGTAATAGAAATATAATCTCAATAAATCAAGTCGTGGAAATAAACTCATAATTTAAGAGAGGTAATCTATTGTAGAGGATAATTATACCATATATATAAATATATCTATTTTTCTATATTTAAAACTGGGTGTAGATACCGTATTTTATCCGGTTTAATACATTAAATATACATATTTTATATTCTGGCTCATATAATAATCCAAGACTATATATATAATTTGAAAACTAGTCCAATACTAAAATAAGAAAAGTGGTCCAAGGACTAAAAAAAGTAAAAAGTGAAAAACAGACTAAAAGTAAAAAAGGCAAACCCTAATTTTGCCTATAAATAGGGATGATGTCTTCACTTGAGAGGGGAGTCTTTTTGAGTGGAGAAAAGGAAACCATTTTTTTAAATTGAGAAAAAGAGGGATTGAAGTGAGAAAGAGAGGTGATTTTAGATAGATGAAAATGTTCTACACTTCTATTATTTTCATATTCTTCCATTCTTTTTCTTAAAATAGCTTAAATGTCTTTTACATTTGCTCATAATAGATTTTGTTCATCTCTCTTCTTCATATTCATGTAGTTGATATTTTTTATATTTTTTTTCATACATAAGTTGATTGTTCATTCTTTATCATTTTTACAAGTTGATGATTTCTTTACATCTTAACCCTTTAATTTCATGCATTGATGATTTCTTTACAAGTTGGATAATGAGATGTCTTTGTCATCAACTCAATTAATGATGATGAGGATAAAACTTTTGAGGGGTAAAAAAATTAACTCAATGTGAATCAACCCTTTAATGGGTTGAAAGTGTACACTTGATGCAAAGATCTCCTAGGATAATTTATCACACATACCAATATATAAAATAGAGAGTAAAATCTCTCTATAAGATTATGCAAATATCTAAGTTTTTTTTGAAATTTTCAATTTTCCTACAAATCTTTTATTTTTAAAAAATTATGTTCATCATTCTTGTGACACTTGTTTGAACTAATTATCATCCATGATCATCCCCTTTAGTTTTTTATTAGCAATGACTAATAAGGGAAGGAAGAAAAAATGGTAATTAGAAGATTAAGTAGTCAAAAAATAAAAAAAATGGACATATTTATGCAAAAAAAACTAATGTTTTTCATCATTTTTCTTTGATTTTTTATCATTTATTTATTTATTTCATAATATTAATAATAATAATAATAATAATAATAATATTATTATTATTATTATTATTATTATTATTATTATATAATATATTATATTATTAAAAAATAAAAATAAAACAGAGGAGATTTTCCTCTGTTGCAGTTGGAAAAGCCACGGTATTTTTCTTAATTTTTTTTGTTTAGATTTCTTTTTCTTTTTCTTTCATTTATTACATAGTATTGTTTTTACTTTATGCTTGCATGTATTACTTTTTAAGCTTGTTTTATATAATCTCAACATTTTATGTTTTCTATAATTTGACATCCTATAACTTTATCTCTATTCTTTTACTTCCCTTTTGTTGTAATTGTTAACATTTATTTCCTTTAGATGTTTATTTATTTAACATTCTTACATCGTCATGCTTATAATGCGATTCTTGCATTATTCCCTTATTATTATAGTTAATGTTCATGTATGTGTGGATTATAATTTTAACAATTAGATTTAGATTTTATTACTTCCATTATTTAATTTTCACTAAACAAAGCCGACGATGGACTTTGAGATTTTCGGGATACCAAACTTCTCGAACTACTGAGGTGAGGAGTTATTCTTGGAATACCGAGAATAACTCTAATAATAATTTGGTTTAAAAAGATATAACAATACAAAAAAATATTTTTCAATGGTGTTTGAACCAGCCATTAAAAGTAATTTATTTTGTTCATTTTTATGATGCAAAATGCATCAAATGGGACATTCGAAAATAAATTTATTTAACCTTTGCCTTAAAATAAAAAATTGGATAGCATTTGATTAAATTTGGTAACCATTTTTATATGGGTGCTGTGGGGTGCTAATACTTTCCCCACACATAAACGGCTCCCGAACCAACTTTGAGTTTTCGTAGACCAAAATTTTTATCTTAAAATTGGGTGATCAATCACACCCTAAAATGATTGGTGGAGACTCCAAATTTATTTTTCCTGCAAAAATAATTTTTTAATCGCCACTCCGCGTCGCGTGCACGTTGCGACACTGGGAAATGATTGAAAATCATTTTTTGGACATTTTTTTGTCCAACGATATATTTTTTTGACATGATTTGTCCAACGATATTAATTTCACTAAAGTGTCATTAATTTCAACTAATTCGTATTAATAATTATAATATAATTATATTAATGGTTGTTAATTATCAAATGAAAGTCGTAATTATGAAGACTCATGTTAGAAATTTGAAAGTAACTGAAGACAAAGTGGAATGACTATGTGAGAATGTTAAGGATAAAATATAAGATGAAAAGTTATATGAAAGGATAGGTAGTCAAATTATTTATTTTTTTATCACATCTCATGTTACTAGTCAATACACATGTACGATCGAATTATCTAATTTGTTTTATCACATCTCATTTTGCTAGTCTGTACACATATGCGATGCACATGTAACTGAATCTATTGTATTTTTAGTTATGATAATTACTTATAACCATAACTATGATTATGTCAATTAAAAATAAATGTATTTAACACCCTATTATTTATTTTAATTTATGTCAGTAAAATCAATGCAATCTTATATTTTTATTTTTATTTTCTGACATATCATTATTCATCCAAAGTTTAGAACATAATACATATTTTCATAAAATAATTACGAATATCATTCAAATTTATCAAACTAAAATTAACTTGAAAATAATTTATTATTACTTAATCTTTTCCAAATTAATTAAACAAGAGTGAATTTAATATATTAATGCTTACTTTGATCAATTTATTATATTATAAAAGCAATGAATTATTAGATGTTATGTGTGAATTATTAGGTTATTTTGGATATTGTTCAATAATAAGTAGATAAATTTATCCAAATATGATTCTCATCTGCTCCCCACTTTTAATATACTGGTCAAAAAATTTGTGCTTCGCATATGTTAAATCAATTAAAAATATATGTAGAATTTGAAATTAATATTAACGATTTTTAAAATTTGTTATAATCTTTAGATACATTATCTAGCTTTTATATAACTTTTAAAGTGCACTATATGGCATTACTCTTTGAATAATATTGAAAATGATTTTATTTCATCAATTTGATATGTTGTTAGAAATGATTATCATATTAACATATAATTTCTCTTATTCAAAAATATATTAGTTTCTTTCTCTAAATTATTTTATAAGTATAATTTCTTAAGAAAATGTTTTTGACTTAAAAAGAAATATTCGATGTAAAGAAATCTCAAATTTCATCTTGATGGAGATTTATTTCTAATTACATATATTATATTATATTATTTAGTTCTACTAAATATTTATAAATAAATTATTATGGGATAGAAAAAAATTATTATAGGAATTAAATGAGAAAAAGTGAAATACCTATTTTATACTAGAAATTAAGAGACTATAAAGGAAAAAAGAGAAAATAATATAGTAGAGATTATAGATTTTTTTTTTTTTGAAAACAAATCTTCCCCAATTATGTATTTTAGTTTTTATTAGTTTATATGCTTTTTAAGAATGCTTAAAATTTAAGAATACGATCTAAAATAATTTGTTCTCAATACACTTCTTCTACACCTTTGTGTCTCCAACATGTTTGTCAGAAAATATGGTCACATAGCTTATCTGTTGTATATTGTAGTCAACATTCTCGTCCTTGAAGCTTTAATACATTTCTGGGACCCTCATTATAGATGTTTCACCTTCGGAAAAATCGATCTTACTATCACAATTGAAGAATATCAAGCACTACTGAATGTCCCATTGCAAAATGCAGACAAAGTTTATATCTATGACAAAACGCTCACGTTGAAGAGAGCTTTGTCTAAGCTCTTGGGTACTGTCCATGCGTTTGAGATTGAGAAAAGGTTGAAAATTAAAGGGGAAATGAGTGTGTGCCGTTGGATTACCTCCTAGATCTCACCCAAAATTTCTTGAAGGAGGATAAAGGCATGACTCTTTATGCTCTGTGTATTTTCTGGCACCGTGTTATTTCCAAAGATCCAAGGTTATATGGATGATAAAGTGATAAAAATGTTCCTTCAAGTCGAACATGGTGTTAACCCTGTTATCTCAATTCTCGCTGAAACTATCCGTTCTTTTAATCACATCCGAATGTCTGGAAAAGGAAAGTTCATCGGATTTTCAACTCTTTTGTGTATTTGGATTCTCAGCCATCTAAGATGTCCGCTAGATTTCAAATGTCCTCAAGTTAAGTTCTCAAGTTCATGGATGAAGACGAGGATCCCTATTGCAGAATTTGGAATGGCCAAATGGAATCTGCAGTTTCTCACAAAAGGGGCTTGGCTCTCATACTTATCCAAGTTGAAAGATGATGATGTTATTTGGAAAGCCCATTGGATGCCGTTAACACCAATGATCTACAAATGTGGTGATTTTCACTAGTTATGCCCCGCTAATGGCACTCCGTCAATTATACATGAGATAGCTTGTCCCCACCATGCATGCATTGAAGGATATTGAAGTTAGTTACGATTCTCAAGAAATTGAACAAAAACTGTAGCAGCTGATTGAAGCTTGGAAAATAACAAGAAGGATGTGAAATGAGAAGAATCGCATGAACTGCACAAAGGAGTATGAAGCATGGCTTGAGAGTATAAACAAAGTAATTATTGCCTTATCAGTTGAGGATGTACCATCAGCCAAATCACTGGAAGTTCATCAAAAGATTGCTAAAAAGGAGGAGCTAGATGAGTTATATGAGAAGCGGCAAAAATTTCTAGCCCTCTTGGAAGAAAATAGACGACTAGCAGTCGAGGCAAATTTGTCTGAGAAATACATAATCGAAGCTGAAGAACGACTCAAAGAGTTGAGAAATAAGGTTGAGGATCGGGCATATCTGAAGCGAAAAAACTCAGAGTTGGGAACTGACACTCACCAATTGAGCAGTAAAATTAGAAAGATGGCGGAAGACAATGAGAACTTGCGAGGGGTAATCTACGAACAAGAGGATCAAATCGTGAAGTTAGAGAGGAAAAATAAACTGGTACGTGAAATTCTCGAAGGGGTGAAGGGAACTGTTGATAAGAAAAATGCGTACATCGTCGAGTTAGAAGAGCAATATGACGCGTTACGACGAATCGTTGATAATATGCAAGTTGATTTAAAGAATCAGAAAGTTAAGAAGACTGAGTCAACAAATGATTTTGAAGAATTATTGAAAGTCATCGCAAGCCTTGAGCACCAAGTTAGAGCTTATCAAAACGTGGTAGAAAAGTTGGCAAGAAACAATGATGCTAATGTCGATATATTGAGATATGATTATTAGTTGCTACAACAAGAGTACAACTTGATTCGACATCGATCTGGGCAGGCTGTGGAATGGCTTAAAGGCATGGCTGTGAGAGCGGGCAATTTGGCGGAACAAGCTTCATTTTTGAAGAGAAATGTCTTGCCCATCCATCATAATGGGGAGAACTTGTCTAAGTTTTTGGAAGAAGTCAACCGAGATTTGGGTCATTTTGGTCGTTTTGTATGAACTCATATTATGAAGTAATGTAATTGACTTCTACATACTCAAATGTAGTCGATGGCTTTACTAATTGAATGAAATTGATTACTTTAGAACTTTCACTTTGCGCAGTATCATTTCTTATGCATAAATTTACTTTCATTATTGCTTCTTTTTATTAGCAAAAATATACATCTCATTGCTTTATTTTTATTTATTTTCAAGAAATTTTCCAAAGATAGGGTCATGGACAAGCAAGAAAGAGAGCAATCGCGAGAGGAAATGAAGGAAGAGATTAGGGAGCTAAAAAAGCAAATGGATAAATTTCTCGAACTCCTCGCCGCAAGTAAGGAAAAGACCTATTTTGAAAAACCGCAAAGGGCTCAATCATCACAAAATCAACTGCCAAACGATACTCCACTTTACCCTCCTGGGTTCACTCCAACCTATCAACGTCAGGTTGACCAGTTTCAGCATGCTTCAACACCAATAAATATCCAGCATCATCCATTTCCAAATGTCCAGAAAATAATGCAGACATGAAAAACTGGGTACAACCCATCCGCAATGGCATGTGGTCACAACCAAGCTTTCACTCCACAAGGTGAACTCACTAATGAGCCAATCATCATAACCGATGTTGATGTCCCAAAGATGTAGAAGCCTATTACCACAAGCCAAGTGACGACCCACGATCGAAAGATAAATTGAACTTTCTAGATGAGAGATTACGTGCTATTGAAGGATCTGATGTATACGGTACCATTGATGCCACCCAATTATGTTTGGTCCCTGATGTGAACATCCCACATAAATTCAAAATACCTGAGTTTGAAAAATATGATGGTAGTACGTGCCCCAGAAGTCACCTTATTATGTACTGCAGAAAAATGGTTGTTTGTGCAAATGATGATAAGCTGCTGATTCATTTCTTTCAAGATAACCTGTGGGGGCCACATCTCGTTGGTATATCCAATTGGATAACCAACATATTCAGAGGTGGAAAGATATAGCATATGCTTTTTTAAGACCATATCAGTACAACATAGACATAGCCCCTGATCGTTTGGACTTACAAAGGATGGAGAAAAAGCTCACAGAAGGCTTTAAAGTATATGCACAAAGGTGGAGGGAATTAGCTGCTCAGGTACATCCCCCAGATGGCTGGAATTTTTATTAACACCTTGAGACCTCCATTCTCTGACATCATAGTGATCGGTGAAAGGATTGAGTATGAGATAAAGAATGGAAGAATTTTAGAAATCGTATCAGATACATCATCAGTAAAAAAAGGGCCTCCATTGAAGCGAAAAGAAGGGGATGTACAGATGATCAATTTCGGGTACTCATCACAAGCCGTGAATCCGAGATCAGGATTTCCAAAGTATAGTGAGGGGCCCAAATCTGTGACATCATATGTGACAAATACCTCACAAATTCCTTATAATTATCACTTTTAACAATCAGCATTTCAAAATAACTCGAGACCGGGTTTCAGACCACCGACTCACTAGAAAAACGTTGGTCAGGCTTATCAGCCTCTGAGGGGAACTAGAAATAATCAACGTTTTATCCAATATGATCCAATCTCCATGTCATATATAGAACTCTTACCTCAATTGATACGGAATAATCAATTGGTGCCAATTTCTTATGAACCTCTACAACCGCCATACCCAAGGTGGTATGATCCGACTACTCGCTGTGATTATCATGTTGGGGCAGTGGGACATTCGACTGAGAATTGCACAGTATTAAAAAGTAGAGTACATGCACTGATCAAGGCTAGATGGTTGAATTTTAAAAAGTATAATGGGAATCCAAATATCAATTCCAACCCTCTACCAAATCATGGGAATCCTGCCGTAAATGCAATTGAGGAATATTTTTCACATTGAAAGAGGGACGTGGAAGATGTGAGCACGTCAATGGAAACACTTTTCCATCTTCTTTCTAGAGCAGGGTACACCTACCCAACACGCTCAGAGGATGATGGCGTTTCTAGGAAGCATATGCATGACTTCGATTGTTTGTTTCATAAGAATGTGACGGGGCATACAATTGAGGAATATACTGATTTTAAAATGGAAGTGAAAAAGTTGTTGGATAGAAAGATACTTACAATAAGTCACAAAGGAGAAAGGGAATACCAAGAAGATGACTCTTTAGTCCTCATGATAACTAAAGAATCATCTGAAGTTAATGTTGAAATATCGTCATATATCCCAATACCTCTCACAATACATTACGAGAAAAAGTCAACTCACACCACTACGTCTTATGCTCCGATGCCTATCACCATTCAAATACTGGGTGCATTTGCTTACAAAGATTCAAGAGCAGTACCATGGACGTACGGATATGAGGTCATTACAAGTTGTAACGATAAAACTCAAGAGCTAAATCCGTCTGACCTCAATCTCCCTATAACTAATATTTCAGGAGTAGGTGGTATGACGAGGAGTGGTAGATAGTACACGCCAAAAGTTTTGAAAATGGATAAAAGCGATGTGTTTGAAAGGCAAAGGAAAGGGAAGGCCAAAGAAGGCGATAACGATCATGAATTCCAAGGAGAAATGCATGGCAGCCAAGTGATAGGCTCAGATATAATAAGAGGTACGGAGAAAGAAAGAGCAGTGTCTGAAGAATAAGTATGTGAATTTTTGAAGCTCATCAAGCGAAGCGAGAATAAGGTGATAGAACAACTTAATCGCTTACCTGCTCGCATGTCGTTACTGTCACTCTTTCTGAATTCTGAACCACATCGCCAAGCATTATTACCGCACCAAATTTTATCACTTTCACAATCTCAGCCGATGGTACTAGGCACACCAGAGTTTTACATATATCCGTAAAATGTAGAGATTATGTTGTTGTAAAAGTATTGATTGATAAGGGCTCATCTCTAAATGTAATGCCAAGATCCACACTAGCAAAGCTCCTAGTGGACGCGACACATATGCGGCCGAGCATGATTATAGTAAGAGCATTTGACGGTACCCGAAGAGAAGTAATCGAAGACATAAAGATACCTATTCGAATCGGACCATGCATATTCAATATTATTTTCCAAGTGTTGGACATAAATCCAGCGTACAGTTTCCTTTGGGTCGACCATGGATTCACTCTGTTGGGGCGGTACCGTCTTCCTTACATTAGAAGCTAAAATTCATAATGGATCATAAACTCATTTGTATAGATGGGGAAGAAGATTTATTGGTATCCAAGCCACCCACCATGCTATATGTCGAGGCGGCAGAGGAAGCATTAGAGTGCTCATTTCGATGATTTGAGATTGCGAACACCATATTTGTTGCTAGTGGGAAACCCTCTCCGACGCCAAACCTATCAAAAGCATCTCAGATGGTTGCAAAGTTGATGATAAAAGGGGGATACCAGCCAGGTAAAAGACTCGGGAGTGAGCATCAAGGCATAAATAAGTTAATCGACTGGGACAAGAATGAGCAAATGTTTGGAATTGGATATAGACCGACCAAGGCTGATAGAAGGAGAGTGGTAGCTTAAAAGAAAGAAAGAGGATTGCTAGGCTTGAAAATAGGGAATTCGATGTGGAAATGGCAATCATACCCCATATTTCTAAGGAAGTGGGGGAATTTCATTCGAAGAACCGGTTATAGTAGAGCAGTACAACCTTGAAGATGATATCGCCGAGCTTTCAATATCCTCAATCCTGGGAAAATCATTAAGTGCAAGTACAAAGCACTTGGTTTCTCGATACAATTCAGATCATGAGCTTAACAATTGGGACGTCACCGAGCTACCAGTGCTTCTTGGTAATTTTCAAGAGTAATAATGCCAAAATTTTAATAATTCTGCCCAAGGTCTTAGGAATTTCGTTGTTATAGGCCTACATTTTCATTTGTTTCATGTCATCTCTTTGAATTAAAGTCTAAAAACTTGTTTCGTTTCCTTCTGTTAATGATAAACACAATTCCAATTCTTTTTGTTCTTCTTTTCATGTCTATTTTTTCCCATATCTAAATGATGTTTATACTCATGCATTTTTTATTTCTTTTCTTGCCTTCCTTTCATCCAATAATCAGGTTCAGGTTTGAGAACGGTGATTTTGAAAACAAGAGCATAAGCAATAACTTTGACAATCTCATTCTTAGCGTAGAGTCAGATGAAAGTGACGAGTATAATTTCAAACCATTTCTGAAAATGTTAAGAATGATAGAGGAGGATGAAAAAATAACTCAACCATATCAAGAGTGAACAGAGGTGATAAATTTAGGATTGGAGGGAGAGACGAAAGAGATCCAAATCGGCACTTCTATGACAAGCCAAAGCCGCTGAGAATTAATTGACTTACTCAAAGAGTATATTGACGTCTTTGCATGGTCTTACCAAGATATGCCAGGTCTAAGCACTGATATTGTGTTTCATCATTTGCCACTTATGCTCGAAAGTAAACCAGTGCGACAAAAGTTAAGGAAAATGAAACCAGACATGCTGGTAAAGGTAAAAAAAGAAGTTAAAAAGCAAGTAGATGCGGGTTTTCTAGAAGTAGCAAAATACCTAGAATGGGTTGCTAACATAGTCCCAGTGCTGAAGAAAAATGGGAAGGTAAGGGTGTGCGTCGATTATAGAGACTTAAATCGGGCAAGCCTCAATGATAATTTTTCATTGCCCCATATCGATGTCTTAGTAGATAACACTGCAGGACATTCAACCTTCTCTTTCATGGATGGATTTTCGGGGTATTACCAAATCAAAATGGCTCATGAAGACCGTGAAAATATGACTTTTATAACTTTGTGGGGTACGTTTTGTTATAAGGTTATGCCATTTGGTCTGAAGAATGCAGGGGCGACTTACCAGCGGGCAATGGTAACACTGTTTCATGATATGATGCATAAAGAAATCGAAGTGTACGTTGATGATATGATTGCCAAAAGAGATAATTTGTCGATATGGTCTACCTGGAAGGATCATCACAGATAATGAGACAAATTTAAATAACGAGATGACGAAAGAATTATGTGAGCAATTCAAAATTAAGCATCATAATGCATCTCCTTATCGTCCGAAAATGAACGGAGCAGTGGAAGCTGCCAATAAGAACATAAAAAGGATCATAGAGAAGATGACGAAGGTTTATAAGGATTTGCATGAGATGCTCCTGTTTGTACTGCATGGGTACCGCACATCAGTCCGAACATCAACTGGGGCAACGCTATTCTCTTTGGTATATGGCATGGAAGCGATCCTTCCAATTGAGGTGGAAATTCCCTCCCTCAGAGTCTTAATGGAGGCGAAATTAGAAGAAGCGGAGTGGGTACAAACACGATATGAGCAATTGAATTTCATCGAGGAAAAAAGATTGACTGCATTATATAGAGGGCAATTATATCACAGAAAAATGATGCACGCATATGACAAAAAATTGCGTCCCTGATGTTTCCGAGAAGGAGACTTGGTGTTAAAAAAGATACTCACATATCAAAAGGATCACCGAGGGAAGTGGACCCCAAATTATGAAGGACATTTCATTGTCAAGAAGGCTTTCTCGGGAGGAGCTCTCATGTTAACTAACATGGACGGAGATGATTTACCGCACATAGTTAATTCTGATACAGTCAAGAAGTACTTCATTTGACCGCTCTAAGTATGGAAAAAATGAAGTTAAAAGAAATGCTTAAAAAAAGCTGTCTCAAATACTGGAGAAATTCTTCCTCCATTTTTTTTCCAACCCATCATTTGTAAACATTGTTCATCGTCAATGAAGAGCCCTTTTTCTTTCTTAGTTGACAAATACATATACTTCATCTTCTCCTTATTTCCATTATTTCGTATTTCTCTCAGTTCTAAGATATCATTAATTACTCTTGAAATAACTCAGAAGCATAAACTTGGTTAGGTGAAAGCTAATTGAAAAAAAGTTGAAACTAAGAAAGGTGATCTGAGTGCAAAGTAAAATCTAAAAAGTCATCGCGAGAAAGGTCAATATGCGCATGACGAAAGCTAAAGCGCAATTGGAGGACTACCCAAGAGAAGCAGAGAAATTATTCACCACTGACATGGAGCCAAATACTAGGGCATAAACTAATAAATAAGGATGTATCATTTTCCTGAAAGTATGCTCGATACTTCATTGCAGATCCATGATCCTAGGCCAAATGATTGTTCTAAAGGGTGTTGGATATGACTAAAAAATCATCATATAATTTTCTTATAAAGGTTCACAATCATGCATAGCATGTATACATTCAAAATGTGCATGCATGCATTCAAAATCATTACTTTACATTTATGTTCAAGAATTACATTGCATAGACATGCACCACATTAGTTGTTCTGACAAATTCAGGTGCATAAATCACTTAATGATATTCTTTCGAAATTCACACATGGTTTTCCAACATTTAAAGCATGCACTAGTCTAGTTTTTGTTGTCATATGAGACTTGCATAAGTTAACTTCAACATCAATTCATATGTTTAAATCGAACCTGAATTGAGTCGAGGTCGAAGCCTGTGTCTATCCAGGTCCGTTTTCCTTTCAAATATCTTCGATTAAATCGAACCCGACTTTATCGTGGTCGAAGCCCGGTGTCAGCGCCTGGTCCATTTCAATTAATATGGTTAAATCAAACCCGAAGTGAGTCGAGGTTGAAGCCCGGTGCCGGCACCTGGTCCATTTCTGTTTCAAATATCTACGGTTAAATCGAATCCGCACTAAGTCGAGGTTGAAGACCGCATCCATCCAGGTCCATTTTCCTTTCAAATATCTTCGATTGAATCGAACCCGACTTGGTCACAGTCAAAACTCGGTGTCAACGTCTGGTCCGTTTCAATTAATATGGTTAAATCAAACCCGAATTGAGTCAAGGTCGAAGCTCGGTGTCAGCGCCAAGTCCATTTCCTTTTCAATTAATGTGGTTAAATCGAACCCGAATTGAGTCGAGGTCGAAGCATGCATCCATCCAGGTCCGTTTTCCCTTTCAAATATATTCGGTTAAATCGAACTCGACTTAGTCGCGGTCGAAGCCTGGTGTTAGCGCCTGGTCCATTTCAATATCTACGATTAAATGAACCCGCACTGAGTCAAGGTCGAAGCCTGCATCCATCTAGGTCCGTTTCCTTTCAAATATCTCAGTTAAATCGAACCCGCGTTGAGTGAGGTCGAAGCTTGTGTCTATCCAGGTCCATTTCGCTCCCATTCCATCTCATAGAGCCTTATTTAGTCGAGGTTTCTATTCCCTATTTCATATATTATTTCTTGTACCAATCAAAATACTTATCTACACCTTTGTACACCTTCTGAGATATGAAGCGTGCTCAAAGGGGGGTAGCTGTAGATACCATATTTTATCCAGTCTAATACATTAAATATACATACTTTGTATTTTAGCTCATATAATAATCCAAGACTATATGTATAATTTGAAAACTACCAATACTAATATAAGAAAAGTGGTCCAAGGACTAAAAAAGTAAAAAGTGAAAAAAGACTAAAAGTAAAAAAAGGAAAACCCAATTTTGCCTATAAATAGGGATGAGGCCTTCACTTGAGAGGGGGGTCTATTTGGAGTGGAGAAAAGGAAGTCATTTTTTTAGAGTGAGAAAAAGAGGGATTGGAGTGAGAAAGAGAGGTGATTTTAGAGAGATGAAGAGGTTCTACACTTCTATTATTTTCATCTTCTTCCATTCTTTTTCTTAAAGTAGCTTAAGTGTCTTG